>LNAC01000077.1:1536906-1655052 GCA_002007465.1 Ailurus styani | reverse complement strand
AAAAAAAAAAGATTTATACAAATGTTGGATAATTCTCTGCTATATGGGGCATGGCTTTGTTCCAGAACCCCAGTGGTCTGAGTTAGGGCTCTCCCACTGGGGCGTCTCAGAGACTTCACACTGTCTACTCATCTCCCGTGGATATTTCTTATTTTATTTTATTTTATTTTTTTAAAGATTTTATTTATTTATTTGTCAGAGAGAAAGAGAGAACACAAGCAGGCAGAGTGGCAGGCAGAGGCAGAGGGAGAAGCAGGCTCCCTGCTGAGCAAGGAGCCCAATGTGGGACTCGATCCCAGGACCCTGGGATCATGACCTGAGCCAAAGGCAGCTGCTTAACCAACTGAGCCACCCAGGCGTCCCCCCATGGATATTTCTAGTACCAGGGCTTACACTATCTCATATGTCCTGAGGGCTGGTCCTGTCGCACGGGCCTGTCAAAGAGCCCTCTTTTGTTCTGGACTCCACTCAAACATGGTAGCTCCCCATGTCCTCCAGTCACTTGGCCAGAGCGGTAATATAGAGCATCCAAAGTCCAAACAGGCTCACAAGTGTTATGCCTCTTTTTAGCGGAGCATGTCCACAGTACAATGACTCGTCCTTTCCTGTAGAGGGAATGTCCCAGCATGTCCCAGTTCATCTGACCACTTAAAACGTAACATGGCGGGTCTCTGAATTTTTGTAGGAAATATGAACATGACCCATTTTTTAATCCCCTTTCCTGAAATGGATTGGAAAGAATGCACTGGCCACATTATTAGCTTCTTCCAGTTGGAGGCCGTGCAGACTATTCTAGCAAAGATACCATATCTAATATGATATCTGCAATTAGGGCTACTACATGCATAATCATTGATTGTCATGCTTCATTTGCAGTGTGGGGTGGACTGAATCTGATGGGGACCACCTTGCATAATCTAGGTCTTTGAGAGTAATGCTCATCTCCGCACTTCTGCACTCACTGTCTTGACTAGTAGGATAATCTTAGAGACTTCCACTCCAACCTTCTTTCCATAATGGCTCTTATTCTGCAGATAAAAGAACCAATCAGTGAGGGTTCTGCCAACTGCTAAATATATCTGCCCCAATTTGCACTCATGGGCTAGGAGATGACCACAGAGTCAGTCCACAGCCCCCCGGGATTCTGAGGTGCCCCTGGCCAGGACTCGCATGTCCCCCTCCCCTAAAAGCCGGCTAGGACCCGGTACTGGTCTAAGCTCAGACCCTGTACCTAACAGGCCTCAAAAGAGCTTTCTACACTGTGCAGCTATTCTGGTAAACAGCCAAAGGGCACTTTGAAGGGAAAAATTGAGGGAATATTTATTTAGTATACTTACAGTGACCTTATGGGTCTTTTTCTTCAAACAGTGAGTCTGGGTCTGAGAACCAGCTCATATCTGGCCGCTGGGTGAGAGATTCTGATTTTTTATCATGGCAGACTGCTCAACCCACCTCCCATCCATTGTGGTTCAGTCAAGCCATGCGCCATTAAACGCTCCCCTCTCTTACCCCTGGGAATGCTCCCCCCCCCTGCCCCCGCTGCCCAGAGGGCTCTGGTTACCCATCAGGCCTTGCATCTACCTTGCCTCTGATCATTAAGTGGCTCCATGCGGCCTCTGCTCCTCCCAAATCTTAGTGTGTCCATTGACAGTGGCCCCGGCATTCCATGACAGCATCTCCAAGCCAGCACTGAGAAGCGTCCTTTATTGCTTTGAGAAGGGAGGGTCTTCTGGGCCCTCATGGGGATGACAGTCAGCTGGTGGGTCCTCATGCAGTAAGTCCATTCTATCTGTCCCACCTTCTAGCCCCTGCCTGCTCTCTTCCAGGGCGTTTCAGCATTGCCCCCTCACCGACAGCAGGCCATCACTCTGTCCAAGCTTTAAGCACCAGCCAACTCCCCCGTGGGTTAGGACCAGCTCCCGGGGCCCTTGCCAGGATGTTCAATCCTGAATAAAGAGAGATTGGCTTTCATCCAAGCTCTCTTTATCCAGCCTGTGTTCCTCATCTCTCCCAGCCCCGGCCCATAGCCTTGAGATCTCCCACATGTGTTTCCCTGGTCCTACCAACACTTACTTATTAGCTAGACTGTAGCTTTTTTTTTTTTTTTGGTAAGTGATTTCCTCCAGTAATTGAGACTGTACTTTCCTGGTTGAGCACTGCTGAGACCTGACTCTAATTATTCACCTAGAGAAGGGGGAAGCAAAGCCCAGCTCTGTGAACCAGCTGCCTGTTTTGTATAAAGTTTTACGGGAAAGCAGACATGCCCATTTGCTAACTTATTGCCCGTGGCCGGTTTTGCCCTATTATTTTAAGGCATGCAAAAGCTGAACGGAGTAGTTGCACAGAGACCACGTGGCCCACAGACCTAAAATATCTGCTATCATGTCCTTGATGAAAACACTTGCTGACTCTGGTCTAGAAGCCGTGAGCGGAGGTGGAATGGATCTGGGGGAAGACAAGCATCACCTTGTGTGGCATTGACCTCAGGTGAGTCCTTTGTGTGGGCTGCAGGTGGGGGGAGAGCATTGTCTTCTAGCAAGGGGGGGGCTTCTGCAGGACTGGAGGGCTCAGGGGACGGGGCGGGGTGGGGGTACAGGTTCCTGAGGGCATCTGTCCACATATCTCTATTCCAGGCCTCAGGGCACCCCCTCCCCCACTTTTCCTGCTGGCTGGGGTCATGCATTGAGCCTCCCTGTGGCTCCACCACATTTATGATGCAATCCTGGGGCTGATTATCAACACAGCCTGCCCGTGGGTCATGGAGAGGAGGGCCATTTAGAATGCTCTTATGGGGGGGACCTGGGGGCTCAGTCGGTTGAGCATCTGCCTTTGGCTCAGGTCATGATCCCGGAGTCCCAGGATCGAGTCTCATGTGGGGCTCCCTGCTCAGCGGGTGTCTGCTTCTCCCTCTGCTGCTCCCCCTGCTCATGCACGCTCTCTCTTGCTCACTCTCCCTCTCGATAAATAAATAAAATCTTAAAAATAAAAAAACAGAATGCTCTTCTAGAGTTCTCTCGTCCCCCACAACGTGCTCTAAGTTAAGCGGGCCATTCTCTTTCTTCAAGACCTCTAGGGGAGTTAACCAAAACCAGGCAAATGCATGCTCCTCGTTGTGACCACCGCCCCGTCTTTCCAGCGTTAGACCCACTGCATAAGTCAGTGTTGCCCTTGAATCTCACGTGTTCCCCACCCCAAGCCACCTCACACAGCTGAGTTCCAGTCCTTGTGCGGCCTCAGACTGTCACGGGTTGTCACCACCCTGCTTCCTGCCTGGAGTCCGGTGCCCCCTGTCATTACACTGTGAGGGATCGGTCTTCAGAAGTTCATCCTGTTTTCTGTCATTTCTGGAACCAACCATCTTAGATTTTTTTTTTCACCCTCAAAAGGAACCTGAGACAAGGACGGTCCCTGGAAGCACAAGGAGGAGGGAAAAGAATGTGAGAAAGGGAAGGGAAAAGCCACAAGGGTGCTGGTGAGCCGGTTCTGCTGAGTACAAGTGGGACTAGATCCACCGGGAGGTCGGAGGAGCCACGTGGAACGTGCTGGAGAACTGTCTGGGGTCCTTGTCCCGGTAGCTGTGGGGTACTTAACTGCGGACACCACCCTGCACTGCCTGAGCGCCTCCTCCGGGGGCAAGTTCGGGTGGCCCCTCACAGGTGGCGCAGGTCCCCCTGATGCCAGAGCGAACCGGAAGGACGTCAGCAGCCGTATCGCTGTCGGGAACCAAAGCTTCAGGTGAACACCGATGTGGCTCTAGGGGACACGGGTGGCGCATCAGCAGAGCCTTCTGGAACTTCCCTTCAGCCAGCTTCATGCCTAGATGAGCCTTTTGGCAAACATCACTGCGGCTTCACCCTCTCCCACCAGCCCACAGAAATGTGAGCTCCACGAGGGGAGGACATTGCCTGTTTTATTTGCTGCTATATCCCAGCACCTAAAAAGTGCCCAACGCAGAGCAACAAATATTTGGCGAATGAATGAATTATTCCCCGTGGCTTGAATTTCCTGCCTGTCCCCGGGCATTCATCTCTCAAACCCCAGCCTGGCCCCCGTCCTCCACCCCGCCCCAGCCCGTCCCCGCTCCCAGGACCCAGGTAGCCTTCCTGCCCCTCATCACTTGACAATCAGTCCGGCATACGAACAGGGTCATCGCTCATTGGCAGGCTGGACAAGCTGGAGATTCTCTAACTCAGTCTCTTTCTTTTAATAGCCATAAAAATCACAACAGCTACAACTGGCGATCACCCACCTAAAAGGATTTCTAAATCTTCATGTGTTTTCCAGCATTTGATCCTGGCACCAAGCCCAGGAGGTGGGCACTGCTGTTGCCTGGGTTTCACAGGTGAGAAACTGAGGCAATAAGCCCTTAAGTTGCTCACCGGAGGCCACACCTCCAGGAAGTGGTGGGGACCCAGGGTACTCACGCTCATGACCCAGGGCGCCTTGCCTGCTCCATAAACCAGAAAGGGGAAGTGCCTCGCCCAGGGCCACTACCATGGCGACAGCGGGGCGGAGGCTTGTGGGCACCTGTCTCCCCTGGGCCCCTACTCCGTCTCTGAAGTAATTCAGGTTTTCTCAATCATATGTAAAGTGTGCTTTATAAACGCAAATTTGCATCAAGCTCCCTGGCCCCAGTTCCCTGTGCAGAATGGCCAGCTGCCTGCATTCCTTCTAGAGCTAGTGGGGAGCCCCAGATCTCTGCACCTCAGGAAAGAGAGCATTTTGCTTCAGGGCTTACTGACCTGTGAAATGAATTCAAGCATCTTTTGGGAATTGAAAAACAGTGCGTGTGAAAATTCCCATTCATAAAACTGTCTCACTGTCTTGGATCCTCGTTCATTCATTCAGGTTCTGGAAAATGTAGTTTCTGAGCTCAGGGTTTTTAAGTGTAGCGACACTGTATTTTAAAATTAGCTCCACCGTTTCCAAAAAGGCCTGGATCTAGCGCTTTCCTCGGCACGTGGCCACGGCCTCCGGCCAGCTGGCTCCCGGGCAGGTTCTCCCCTGGGGCTGCCGCGGAGGGCGGCCAGGCTGAGCTCTGACCACTCGGGCTCCAGCAAGGAGGCCCGGG
This sequence comes from Ailurus styani, assembly GCA_002007465.1. NCBI lineage: Eukaryota > Metazoa > Chordata > Mammalia > Carnivora > Ailuridae > Ailurus > Ailurus styani. The sequence continues at coordinate 1,649,981 of LNAC01000077.1, read as the reverse complement.
ACCAGCCCTGCCTTCTCCGTGCCCCCTTTATGTCCATGGTTAGGAGGTGAGTCGTGGGGATAGGGAGGCAAATGAATGAGGATGCTTTGAGATCCTGGGGGCTGGGTCTTAAGAATCCAACCACGTTCTGTTTCCCAGGGAAATGGTGAGAGCCCAGGGTCTCGGATTTGTTGCTGTTTCCCCATCCAGCAGCAGACACTGTTGGCCCTACTTCCAAAATATATTCAGAGTCCTCTTGCCGTCACCTCCACCGCTGCCCTCCGGGTCCAAACCATCTCTTCCTGTCTGATATCTTACCAGCCTCCTCACTGGTCTCCCTGCTTCTGCCCTTGCCTAGTATAGTCTATTATCCACAATGAAGGCTCGTGTCACCCTCCAAATGGCTTCCACCTCACATTAAGAGCTCAGGTCTTCACGTGGTCAATAGGCCCTCCTCTGTTACTTCTGACCTCATCTTCTCTACTTTTCCCTCTTCCCTCCATTACCTGCTCCAGCTACACAGGTCTCCTCACTGTTCCTCAAGAACACGAGGCATGTTTCTGCCCCAGGGCCTTTGCACTCACTCTTCCCTCTCCCTGAACACTCTTCTTCTAGATCTTCTTCCTCATAAGCTCTCTTCCAATATCACTTCCTCAGACAGGCCTCCCTCCCCGAGCCACCCCATCTAAAGGATGCTCCCCACCATTTTATGCATTCACTTTGATTTACTTTTCTTCATAGCACTTATTGCTACCAGACATTATATGACATATGTTTTTTTTTTCCTCTCAGTTTTGTATCCTCAGTGGCTAGCACAGTGTCTGGCACATACTAGGAGCTCAATAAATATTTTTGAATAAAAAAAATCAATGCCTTATTTAGTTCAAGAAAGCTATAGAAACTCTCTTGAGTATCAACTTCTTCAGCTGTGAAAATGGGGTAAAAAGGATGGTTTGTTGGGAGAATATATGTTAATTTAGAAATAAAATTTATTAAATTTCAAAATTTTTGTTTTGAAATAACTTCAGATAAGAGGAAAGTTGCAAAAATAGTAAAATATTTCCCATATACCCTTCACCAATAGTCCCTATATGTGAACATTTTACCACAGTTCCCACATCATTCTCTGAATATATACAAATTATTCTTAAATTTACTTTTGAGAGGATAATATATAAAGATGGTACAAAATAAACAGTGGGACGTGAACTTCCCTCCATCTCCATCCCACTGCTCTCCAGCCCAAGTGCTACCAGTTTCTTGTATATTCTATCAGAAATATTTGTTTTTTACAGCCATATATGAAAGCATGTGTGTTTATAGAGTATAAATTTCATCCACACACTTTTTTTTCTTCATGTAAAGCATACCAGACTCACTGTTCTGTACCTTGCTTTTTTTTTTTTTTTTAAGTAACTGCTATACTCAATGTGGGGCTTGAACCTACAACCCTGAGATCAAGAGTCCCACAATCCACTGACTGAGCCAGCGAGGTGCCCCTGTACCCAGACTTTTTTTTTTTAAGATTTTATTTATTTATTTGACACACAGAGAGATCAGATCACAAGTAGGCAGAGAGGCAGGCAGAGAGAGAGAGGAAGAAGCAGGCTCCCCGCTGGGCAGAGGGCCTGATGTGGGCCTCGATCCGAGGACCCTGAGATCATGACCTGAGCTGGAGGCAGAGGCTTTAACCCACTGAGCCACCCAGGTGCCCGACTTTTTTTTTTTTTTTTTTAAGATTTGATTTATTCAAGAGAGAAAGAGAGAGAACGAATGGAGGAGGGGCAGAGGGAAAGAATCTCAAGCAGACTCCCCACCAAGCATGGAGAGTGATAAGACCCGATTCCATGACCCAGGAGGTCATGACCTAAGCTGAAACCAAGAGTTTGATGCTTAACCGCTGAACCAGCCAGGAGCCCCTGCATCTTGCTTTTTTTATTCAACAGTATATTTTGAAGGTCTTCACACTGGTCCACCTGTAACTTTCTCCTCCTTTTCTTCACAGCCTCATGGTAGGTCCTGTAAAGACATATTTGAGCTTCTAACCAGGTCCCCACTGATGGAAATTTAGGTGATTTCCAGTCCTTTGCTGCTGTAGACAATGCTGTCATGAAATCCTGTGATATCATCATTTGGGGCATCACCTGTAGGACAAATGACTAAAAGTGAAATTGCTGAGTAAAAAGTTCTCTCCTTTTCAATGTGGACAGATATCACCACGTTGCTTTTCAGGAAAGCTGTACCAGTTTATGTTCTTACCCACAACTTGTGAAAATGTTTTCCTACATCCTTTACAACACAGCATGCTATCAATAATTTTCTGCTTTGACAGCTGGAGAACTTAAAATATCACACTGTAGTTTTATTTTTTGTTTCTTTTATTATAAGTGAAGATATTTTTCACATGTTGAAAAGCCATTGATATTTTTTTCCATGAATTGCCTATTTACATGGTGTCAATTTCTCTAATGCACTGTTGCTTTTTCATTGATCTATAGGAACTCATGAACTATGGAGGAAATGAGCTTGTTTTCTGAAAAATGTGAATTTTTTTTCACAGTTTGTTTGCCTTTTTTTTTAAATAAAGATTTTATTTATTTATTTGACAGAGAGAGAGAGAGATCACAAGTAGGCAGAGAGGCAGGCAGAGAGAGAGGAGGAAGCAGGCTCCTTGCCGAGCAGGGAGCCCGATGCGGGCCTCGATCCCAGGACCCTGAGATCATGACCTGAGCCGAAGGCAGAGTCTTTAACCCACTGAGCCACCCAGGCGCCCAGTTTGTTTGCCTTTTGACTTGTCAGTGGTGACTCTTTTTTTTGTCATTTGGTTGTTTATTTTTTATTTTTATTATCTTTAAATATTTATTTATTTATTTGAGAGAGAGAGGGAGCATGAGTGGGAAGGGCAGAGGAGGAGAGAATCTCAAGCAGGCTCCTCACTGAGCACAAAACCAGACTTGAGACTCGATCCCGTGACCATGAGATCACGACCTGAGCTGAAACCAAGAGTTGGATGCTTAACCAACTGCGCCACCCAGGCACCCCTTCAGTAGTTTATTTTTTACTCAAAAGCTTCTATATAGTCAAACGTGTCAATCTTTTCTTTTTGGCTTCTAATGCTTTGTGGTAAGGGTGGAATGGCTTACCTGCTCCAAGATTATTTTATTTATTTTTTTTAAAGCGTTCAGGTTTTTTTTTGAAGATTTTATTTATTTATCTGACAGAGAGACAGGCAGAGCCAGAGCACACAAACAGAGGGAATGGCAGAGGGAGAGGGAGAAGCAGGTTCTGCACTGATCAGGGAGCCCGACACGGGGCTCGATCCCAGAACTCCAGGATCATGACCTGAGCCGAAGACAGATGCCTAACCATGGCGCCTCCAAGATTATTTTAAAAACTATCCCATGATTTCTTTTTGTGTATGTGTGTGTGTGATTTATTTACTTATTTTGACAGAGAGAGAGAGAGCAGGGGGAGGGGCAGAGGGAGAGGAAGAAAATCAGCAGGCTCCCCACTGAGTGTGGAGCTGGATTCAGGGCTCATTCTCACGACCCTGAGATCATGACCTAAGCTGAAACCGAGGGTCGGACACTCAACCAGCTTAGCCACACAGGCACTCCTATCCTGTGATTTCTTTTTTCTTTTCCTTTTTTTAAAAGATTGATTGGGTTTTTTGTTGTTGTTTTTGTTCTTTTTTTTTTTTTAGAGAGAGAGACACAGAGAGAACAAGCGTCTGACCAAGGAAGGGGGAGGGGCAGAGGGAGAAAGAGAAAGAGAAAAACAGACTCCCTGCTGATCGGGGACCTGGATGCAAGGCTCAGTCAAATGAGCAGAAATCAAGAGTCCCACTACTATCCCACTGAGCCGCCCCATCGTCCCTATCCCATGATTTCTTACATTATTTTTTCAAACATACGCAAGAGTAGGGAGACTAGGATGAGCCAGCAGTAGCCTCACCAACTTCAACAGTAATAAAAACAGGGCCGGGGCCTCATTTCATCTGTTCCCCACCTGTTCCGCCACCCCTCCATTATTGTGAAACAGATCCTAAACATATAATTTTATTCTTTTTTAATGCTTAAACTTCTGATCCATCTGGAATTATTTTATTTTTTAAGACTTCATTTCCTTATTTTTTAAAAAAGATTTTATTTATTTATTAGAGAGAGAGAGAGAGAGAGAGAGAGAGCACAAACAAGGGGAGAGGCAGGCAGAGGGAGAGGGAGAAGCAGGCTCCCACTGAGCAGGGAACCCTACCCGGGGCTCCATCCCAGAACCCTGGAATTAAGACCCGAGCCGAAGGCAGGTGCTCACCTGACTGAGTCACCCAGGTGCCCCTCCTTATCTAATTTTAAAATATATTTCCTACAAATTTTATTTATTTATTTATTTATTTATTTATTTATTTATTTATTTATTTACGAATGACAGAAAGTGTACACATGGATGGGGTGGGGAACAGAGGGAGAGGGAGACAGAATCCCAAGCAGGCTCCATGCTCAGTGCAGAGCCCAACACAAGGCTGGATCTCACTCCCTGAGATCATGACCTGAGCCAAAATCAAGAGTTGGACACTTAACCAACTGAGCCACCAAGGCACCCAAGATCTTATTTATTTTTAAGCAATCTCTATGCATGACGGGGGGCTCAAATTCACAGCCCTGAGACCAAGAGTTGCATGCTTTTCCAACTGAGGCATCTCAGTGGCCCCTCGACCAGCCCATCTTGCCCTTCAGAGCTTTGCTTAGAAGGACCTCCCTCCCATTTCCAGCAGTCTCCAGTTGTGAGAGCCTAGGGTGAGGGGCCTGGGGAGGACCAGGCAAGATTATGACAGGACACCCAGTGCTCGCTTCTACAGGAAGTCCTGTAGATAACACAGGAGATTGGCTCGCTGGGGACCGGAAAGAGTGATTAAGCAACAGACAAGACTGTTAACAGTTCCAGAGCTCGTGGGCTCTTGGGGGCAGCGGTTGCCCCATCACCAGGTCCAGGAGGCCAGGACTGTGTGCACGACTGGGAGCCTTTGAGAGGTGGGAGCCACCCGGAGTTGCAATGCTTCTTTTCTTTGGAGGGGGTGAGGATGGGAGAAGGAGGGGTCTGGGTCACCGTCTGCCTCCAATGACAAGGCTGCAAAGTTCTGAGCCCTCTTTTCTGGAGAGTTTGGAGTTCCCTGTGTGGTTTCATGAGGGCGCCTGGGCAGGGCACTGGGATAGATCGCCTACCTAAAATGACCATGTGACCTTGGGCAAGTCACCTGGCTTCTCAGAGCCATGGGTTCGCTGTCGAGTTAGGGGAAGAGACAGGGTAACTAGACTAGAGCAAGTCAGACCCACCAACTTGGACAGTCTGGGTTCAGTGACCATCACGATTACTTGCAGTTATCGAAGTAAGTGGAGTCAGGAGCAGATCCAGTTCCCTGCCCCTTTGGTGAGAGAATGAAGGAACTGGGGGAAAGCCTAGAAAAGCTGCCCTCCACCCCATTTTTCTTATGTGGCTCCCCACTCCCGGACCCAAAGCCTGTGGTGCCTGCTGCCCAAACCCAATCCCACTATGCGGAGCTGATTCCTACCATTGCCTGGGAGTAGGATCTATTTGCTCTCAAGTTTGGCTTCCGACTTTGTATGCTTTCCTGGGCAAGGAATGTGGGGAGAGTTGGGAGTGCCAAGGGTGGGATGTGTGTTCCTGGTCACAAGGGGCTTTTGACTTCAAGGGTGTGAGGCTGCCATGATCCAGGGAGGGGAATGTGACAGAGGATGGAGGGGTGCCCCTGTGGGCTGACTCCGAGGGGTGTTGTTCCAAGTGACTCTGAGTGGGCAGGGACCTTTGTGCACGTGAACGACCTGTGAGGAATTGTCCTGTCAGACCCGTGAGGGAGTGGTTGGTGGTGGGAGTTGACTGAGGAGGGAGTGTGTGTGTGTGTGTGTGAGTGAACACCCATGTACATGCATGTGAGGAGTGACTGAGGTTGTCCCCACTGTCTCTGGGTAGTCATGCTTGGCTGTGAAAAGGGTGCAGACTATTTTTAGGGTGTGCTATAAGGCCATGAAGGGGGAGTTCGCCGTCCCTGACTGATGGTGTTTGTACTTTGAGGCTGTGTGGGTGGTAGAGTGTCTGCTGCCTTTCCACCGCAGACCTCCTAACAGGCAGGGGGTGCCTCTGAGTGGCCCTCCAGGGAAAGAAGGACTGATTGCTGGGGCTGTGGAAGGGCGGGAGCTGGTGAGGTGTCCAGAAGGTCCTCCTTCCCTCCTTCCCTCCCTCCTTTCTTTCTTTCCTTCCTTCCTTCCTTCCTTCCTTCCTTCCTTCCTTCCTTCCTTCCTTCCTTTTAGAGAGAGAGTGAGCAGGGGAGGAGCAGAGGGGGAAGGGACAGAAAGAGAGATAACGTCAAGCCGACTCCCCACTGAGCACAGAGTCTGATGGGGGGTTTGATCTCACAACCTGGAGATCATGACCTGCGTTATGATCATAACCAAGAGTGGGATGCTCAACTGAATGAGCCACCCAGACACCCCAGAAAGTGCTGCTTTCTTATGAAATGCCAGGGGACTGTTGGAAATGGGCTGTGGAGGTGCAGCCCGACCAGGAACTCCCTGAAAGACATGTCAAGAACATCCCATATCCTGGGATATGTCCACAGGGAACATACTTTGGGATTCTAATTCCCTTTACTTGTGGGAGCCTGGCAGACTCAGTGATGTGGCACATATCATTATAAACTCTTCCCCCAGGGCTTCAGTTCTAGAAGCTTCTGCGCTGAGAATCTTATCTTGCTGCCTCCTGTATGTTATCTCCAACGGAAATGCGCAACTTGAGTTTCCAAGTCTTTTTCTTTTTTTAAAAGATTTTATTTGACACAGAGAAAGAGAGAGAGAGAGAGAGAGAGAAAGAGAGAGAGCCCAAGCTGGGTGAGAGACAGAGGGAGAGGGAGAAGCAGAGTCCTTGCTAAGCCTGATGAGGGACTCAAACCAGGGACCCTGGGATCATGACCTGAGCCGAAGGCAGATGTTTCACCAACTGAGCCACCCAGGCGCCCCGAGTTTCCACATCTTACACCAACGAGCGAAGCCGGCCCACTCCGCCCAGCTCCAGAAGCCCTGTGCCGCACATGCTCTGTCCAGCATTCCACACAGGAGCCTTTGGCCACCAAGGAGGTACCGCTCCAGGAAGTGGTCTTGGGGAACCTGCGCCAGTTCTGCTACTGGCAGCACAGCCTGGGCCGGCCTCTGCATCTCAGAGCCTCCCTCAGTTTCCTCACAGGTCAAGTGGGAGGAAATCGTGTCTGTACAGTACTCAGGTTTGCTGACGCCCCAGTGGAATATTGCACCCGCCCCCCCCCCATGGGGTCACCACCATCGTCAGTGCTACCTTTACCCAACAGCCTCTGTGTGGTGGAAAATTCACAAACTAATAACGCGCTCTCTCCTGAGAACATGACGCGTGCTAAGAGAAAGCAAGGCCAGAAAGGGAGGTGGGCCGCACAGAGAATGGGAGGTGGTGTTTCAACTTGAATGATCTGGTCCCATCCTCAGGCAACCCTGTGGGGTAGGTATCAGTCCCACGTCTCAGTAAGGAAGCCAAGACACGGGAAGGTTAAGTGACTTGCCCAAGGTCACAGAGCTCGCCAGAGGCAGGTCTGGGAGAGGCAGAGGTCTGTCTGACGCAGGGCACTGGGACTGGAAGTCCCTTCCTCTCTTGGGCCTCCTTTTCCACATCCATGAATCAAGGTGGCAGAATGGACGGCCAGGGAGAAGGTGCACGTGTTCCCAATTCACCTAATGGAACCACTGCTTCGTGGCAGGATGGCTCACCACCCTGCCGGCACTCAGCTGATGCTCAGTAAATGCTTGTCATTCAAGGGCATGCTAGATCATGGGAACGGCTTGGGCAGAAGGATGACTTCTTGGTGGAAGTATGCTGTACTGCTAACTGTTCTTTGAGTGGGGGAGAAAGCCCTGATTTGTAGCGTTTGCTGGCTCACGTGGTGCAAATACTCCCACGGCGGCTGATCCCAAGCCACTGGGCTGCAAAGAAACGTGCACAGTTTCCGTAAAGCCCCTCAGACCTGGCCCTGCAGCTTTCGTCTGTGATCTTAAAACTGCATCTGGGGGCACCTGGGTGGCTTAGTCGGTGAAGCGTCTGCCTTCGGCTCAGGTCATGATCCCAGGCTCCTGGGATTGAGCCCCGCATTTGGGCTTCCTGCTCAGCGGGGAGCTTGCTTCTCCCTCGCCCTCTGCCCCTCCCCCTGCCTGTGTGCATTCTCTCTCTCAACTAACTAAATACGTAAAATCTTAAAAAAAACAAAACAAAACTTCATCTGAAACAGACTCGGAGGGCCCCAAGAAAGAGACAGAGACAGCAAGATGGAGAGAAACAGATGGAGAGATCAAACACCCAGGAAGAACGAAAGAGAAAGACTGGCGGAGAGAGAGGGACACTCGACTTCACTTTAAAGCTTAGGGGTCTCCGCAGGCTGAGGGATTGCTTCGGTCAAGTCCTATGCAGCCTGTGCCCCAGGGGAAGCTGGACCAGTGGTGCCAGAGCCCCGGGAGAAGCCCATCATCCCTCCACTCCGCCTGTCTGTGACCTTTCACCTCAGCAGAGAAAGCCTGGAGGGGTCTTGTTCCTGCTGCCTCATGCCGCACATGTCCCTTTGTGCATGTTGTTCACTTCTTCTAAATCCTACCTGCCTTCCTTAGGGCTTGGCTCCCATCCCACGGCCTGTGGAAAGCTGTGCACATAAGGCCCCTCCCACCGCTCACAGTTGTAGGTGCCCCAAGCTTATACACCACCACCCTCCCCACCCCAGGCAGGCCCAGAGAGTACCCCTTCAGGACTCCAGCCTCCCTTTGTTCTGTCCTTGGGGTCACCTAGATAAATCCTTATCCATCAGAATCCTTATCAACTGACTGACCTAAGACTTCCGTGAGAGTTGGGAGGATCCTAATTCGTGAATTGGACAACACTTATGTGAGCACCTACTGTGCGCTAAGGAGCGGGGAGCAATGGGGACCAAGCTGCACAGTGACGTCCATAGGGGGAGCCAGAGATCATGGGGCCACGGTCTAGGGGGCACTAAACCCTGCTTGAAGCATGGGGATGGCTGCAGGGAAGTCTTCTTGGAGGAGGTGGCGTCTAAGGTGAGGAAGGAAGAGGCATCAGCTATGTAGGGGGATAAGAGAGTCAGGGAAGTTGGGGCAAAGGGAGCAAGGTGGGAGAGGATCCGATATTCCAGGAAAGGAAGTGGTTCAGCAGGCTTGATGGACCGTGTGGGTGTGGGAGGGAGTGGGGTGAAGCAGGGGCAAGGCCATAAGAACTACCGATTCCCTGGTGCATGTGTCCAAGGAGCAGTCTGATGGTGTTGAGAAAGAGAGGACTGGAGGTCAGGTGAGACAGAGGGAGGAGGCAGCTGTGGAGGGCCCCCCCCCCCCAGGGTGAGCTGAGAGAGAATGAACTGGAGGAGGGGCAAGAGAGAGAGCTCAGACAGCGAGAACCTGGACAACCCCATCCCCACCTCAAAACAGAACCGATCCTGCACGGGGCTCTTTTATATAACAGTCAGGGAAGACTTTTGACAAGCAAAGATCTAAAAGAGATGAGGACATGTGGATAGCTTGAGGGAAAAGCATTCCAGGCAGAAGGAACAGAAAGGGCAAAGTCCTCATGCTGGAGGCCAGGAGGTGGGGAGGGTAATGAGGGCCGAGAGGCCACCTGGGGTCCAATCAGCTTCATCAGCCGTGGTGTGTCTTCTCCCGGAGCCACGGGAGGGTTTTCAGCAGAGTGACTGACTATGTGCAGCAGCACGGTACCCCCTCACCATTCCTCTGTCCTCAGGCCAAAAGAGCATGGAGAGCGGACAGAGAGTGCCCCGGAAAGGCCGCAGGCTGGGCTCCAGCCGGCGGCGACAGATGCGAGAACCAGCTGATGGCCAGGATGCCCCCGTGGCCCCAGAGCCAGAGGCCTTGTCCTCCCTGGCGGATGCTGAGCTGCAGCGTTTCTTCCAAGACTGCGGGGCCAAGGAGAGGGGCTTTGTCACCCGCGAGGACCTGGCGGTGAGTCCAAGTCCCCAGCTCACCCCCTGAATCCCTTTTCTGTGGCCTCCTGAGACTTCCTACCCCGTAAAGCAGGACATGCCTCCTCTTTCCCCTTTCTAACATCCAAAATTTGCTCTCAAAGAGGAAGTCCCATGCACCGTTGGTGGGAATGCAGACTGGTGCAGCCACTGTGACAAACAGTATAGAGGTTCCTCAAAAAATTTGAAATGGAAATACCATACTGGGTATTTACCCAAAGGAAACAAAAACACGAATTCAAAAAGATATATGCTCATTGTTCTCAATGCTTATGTTCATTGCTGCATTATTTACAATAGCCAAGACACGGAAGCAATATAGTGTCCGTTGGTACATGAATAAATAAGGAAGATGTGGCATATATACGCAATGGAATATTCCTCAGCCACAAAAAAGAATGAGATCTTCTCATTTGCGACGACATGGATGGATCTAGAGGGTCCATTTCATGCTACGTGAAATGAGTCAGACAGAGAAAGACAATTCTATATGATTTCACTTAGATGCAGAATCAAAAAACAAATGAACAAACAAAAGGCAGAGACAGACCCATAAATGCAGAGAACAACTGGTGGTTGCCAGAGGGTACGTGAGTGGAAGGACCGGCAAAATGGGTGCAGTGGGGGATAGAGACTTCCCGTCATGGAATGAATAAGTCATGGAGATGGAAGGTACAGTACGAGGAATCTAGTCAAGGGTATTGTAACAGTGGTGTCTGGTGGGAGCTACACTTGTGAGCACAATGTAACATACAGGCTCATCAGATCACTATGGTTTCCACCTGGAACTAACGTAACATTGTGTGTCTGCCATACTTCAGTTAAAAGTTAATTGATTGGGGGCACCTGGGGGGCTCAGTTGGTTAAGCATCTGACTCTTGGTTTCAGCTCAGGCCATGACCTCAGGGCTGTGAGATCAAGCCCCACACTGGGCTCTGTGTTGAGCATGGAGCCTGCTTAAAAGTCTCTCTCCCTCTTTCTCTCTGCCCACCCCTCCAACCCCCGGTTCTCTCTCCCTCTCTTAAAAAACAAAAACAAAAACAAAAAATTAATTAATTAAACAAAATATAAAGATCAGTAGGCAAAAAGCATAGTTTACATACTAGGTGTTTATGCTTCTATGCAAAGAAATGTTCTCTGTATTAAATGACACATGTTTGCTGACATGGTATTATATATAAATATCATAAAATTTGCCCTCAGATAAGGTGAGGAATTTGTTCATACTAATGTCTAAATGGCTGATAAGGCAGTATGTGTTCCGCTCTCTCAGAAACATTTGCATTTTAACAAAGGAAAGGACTTCGAGCCAAAGAAGGAACTTGTAAGTGATACAATTCTAGGCCCGTGGAGCAGGGAAGTTTATCCTGGGCAGCAGAGTCCTGGAAATCAAACCACGTCAATGTCTGGAAACGTCAATGACAGCCATTTTGGTGTGTCCCTATACGGAGTCTTAGGCTCTGGCCCAGACCAACACTGACCAATTTTTCTTTGGTTTTTCCTCATTCTCTGCAAACGGCTCTGTGTGGGTTGCTGGAGTCTCCCTGAGCCTACCGTCTCCTCCACATACTGCTCCATGCTCTAGGCTTTGTCCTGCCCCCGTTAAATCTGACCTTTCCTGTGGTCTGTCCTCAGGGCCACAGCAAGGTACCAGTGGCTGATGTTAAATTAGAATTTTCAGGGGTGGGCACCTGGGTGGCTCAGTGGGTTAAAGACTGTGCCTTCAGCTCAGGTCATGATCTCAGGGTCCTGGGATCAAGGCCTGCATCGGGCTCCCTGCTTGGCAAGGAGTCTGCTTCCTCCTCTCTCTCTGCCTGCCTCTCAGCCTACATGATCTCTCTCTCTCTGTGTCAAACAAATAAATAAATACAATCTTAAAAAAAAAAAAAAAAAGAATTTTCAGGGGCGCCTGCCGGGCTCAGTCAGTGGAGCCTGTGCCTCTTGATCTCAGGAGTCATGAGTTCAAGTCCCACATTGGGCATAGATATTACTTAAAAATAAATAAGTAAATAGAAAAGAATGACTCTCTCAGAGGGGCCTTCACCAACTCCCTCAATGTGTGTGTGTATATATATATATATACACACACACACATACAACTCCCTCAATATATATACTTTATATATATGTTGTATGTATAGATAATTTTCATTTTTTTAAAAAAATTTTATTTATTGTCAGAGAGAGAGACAGAGAGCATAAGCAGAGGGAGCGGCAGGCAGAGGGAGAAGCAGGCTCCCCACTGAACGAGGAGTCAGATGCGGGTCTTGATCCCAGGACCCTGAGATCATGACCTGAGCTGAAGGCAGAGGCTTTAACCCACTGAGCCACCCAGGTGTCCTTATATATAATTTTCAAAAGTGTAAAAAAGTAACTATAAAATCAAATAACTATAAAATTAACACTTATCAAAGGTCTTATCTAATTAATTATTATTGCTAATTAATGAAGGAACCAGCAAGACGTTACAACTGGCTCCAAAGCATGTGAGAAGCTAGGCTACAGTATTTAAAGGCAATCTGACAGGAGACTGTTACGATAAGATTGCTGAGTTCAATTTTTTTAATGGCTGATGTCCAACAGGCCATAAATCTTTGGGGTTATCTGTTGTCCTAGACAAAAATTATTTTCATCTCTCCCAGGCAAAAATCTGCAAGTTAACAAGTAACTTCAGCTAGTCTGGGACTTTTAATTAAAGATAAACAATGAGATGGACTGAGTGCATTCCTCTAGTCTAGACAATGCTTCGAAGGACACACTCTCTACCGTTTGGCCCAGTTTCCAAGTTTCCAATTATTCAGATAATTTTTTGTGATGATAAATAATCCTTCTGATATAAAAAAGCCTATTGTCATTCCACTTATTTCCATCAGCTCAGCATCCTTGAGCTTGCTCTACAAATCCAGACCTTGAAGGTAGGAAATCATTTTAGCTTCTGTCCAGAAGTTTTCATACAGAATCTTAGCTTTAAAACCTCTGTTATTGGGGCGCCTGGATGGCCCAGTGGGTTAAGCCTCTGCCTTTGGCTCAGGTCATGATCTCAGGGTCCTGGGATCGAGCCCCGCATCAGGCTCTCTGCTCAGCACGGAGCCTGCTTCCCCCTCTCCCTCTGCCTGCCTCTCTGCCTACTTGTGATCTCTCTCTCTCTCTCTCTCTCTCTCTGTCAAATAAATAAATAAAATCTTAAAAACAAGCAAACAAACAAACCTCTGTTATTCGCTCTTCTACCTAGAGTGAATGTCTGTCCCAGTTTGCCTGGGACTGGAGAGACGCCTCGGATGTGGGACTTCCAGTGTTAAAACTGGGAACGTCTGGGGCAAACTGGGTCAAGCTGGCCACCCTATTTCTATCCTCAGGCCAGGAAACTAAACCTAAGACTTTCTTCACCAGCTTTCACCTGTAGCCCCTATAAAAGCAAGGGGTTTCCTTTCTTCTTGAGAGTCCCAATTTTTCTGAGGTCACTCTTCTGCCTGGAAGCAGCCTTCATGGTCGGCGGGTTCCGGGCCAGCCTGCTGGGAGGGTTTTGCAGACATTGGCTCCGTGGCTCTTCCTTACAGCAGACTTGTCACATCTGATCAAGTGAGAATCATTCTTCAACGTGACACTCTGGTTACACAATTGATTCATTCAACTATATCCCAGCAAAAAAGGAGGACAGATTCTTATTGAATCTATAACTGTGTCACTACGGAAAGTTCGTTTCTGAATCAAGAGGGGACCAGTGAGATTCTGATAACATTTACAGTGTTTAACTTCAGTTTACAAAAGCAGTAATCTACCAAACTGAAGGTTAGACATGGCTCAAGAAGACAGAGAAAAAACTTCTTCATAGATCCATAAAGGTAAAACAATAAAAAACAGTACCAATTATATTCCCGACAAATAACCGCAACTCCATTTCCTTGAACCATTCATGCAGTTCTCTGGCATTAATTCCTGTTCTGCTGGATCTTGAGTGAGCTGGCCGCTTCTGGACTCAAGAGGTCTGGAAATTGTCAGTCTGCCAGCTTGGCTGAAGGTCTGTTAACATCAGCTCGGAATCCTTGTATCCAAGGGAAGCGTCAGTAGCTCACAGAACTGGTTCCAGTCCTTTTCCGCAAGGTGTTGGGTCTGTCCTTGGTGGCCCGCGGCTCTTAACGGAGACTTCAGGCCAGGGTAGGAGAGGAGGAATGTTTTTGCTAATGAGACTGAAAAGCTGTGGTTATTTATTACATCACTAATAACATCAGAGTGGAAGAGAGTAAAGTTCTCTGTTTGGATACAGCACAGAACTATTTCATAGCGTTTGATCAGTGTTTCCACTGAAGATAAGCCCGTATCATGGATCAGCAAACACTGAGCAATCTCCAGGGCCTTCCCATAAAGCATGCAATTTCTGAAATATTTACATGAATTGCATTTTACCTATGGAAACTTAGCCTAGGAAACATCTCTTCTGATTTGATGGTTCTTCCCATGATGTTTTTTTTCAACCCAAACCATATATATAATATGTATTCATTCATATGTAAATACATATATGAGGTTAAAATCTTTATTTTTATTAAATTTATTTTATTTTTTAAGTTTATATTTATTTTTTAAGTATATATGTTTTTTAAAAGTATATATATATTTTATATATATACTATATATATACACTTTATATATATACTTTATATATGTATATACTTTATATATATACATACATATTTATGTATATTAACCTCCTACATATATATATGTAAATTGAACACTCACCCTCCTAACCCAAGCCATATGTAACATCAGATTTTGTTACAGGTTAAACCCTCAGTTGTTTTTTTTTTGTTTTTTTGTTTTTTTTTTTTAAAGATTTTATTTATTCATTTGACACAGAGAGAGAGATCACAAGTAGGCAGAGAGGCAGGCAGAGAGAGGAGGAAGCAGGCTCCCCGCCGAGCAGGGAGCCCGATGCGGGCCTCGATCCCAGGACCCTGAGATCATGACCTGAGCCGAAAGCAGAGGCTTTAACCCACTGAGCCACCCAGGCGCCCAAACCCTCAGTTTTTATTTTCATCTACATGCAACAAATATTGCAAGATTTATCTTTATCAATCATAATCAGCTCATTATCTTTTAGGAGAGGGTATTAAACATAACTGTGTTATTTAATCCTTTTATCATATTAATCAATATTAATGAGCTTTTAAAATACTTCATACATTATCTATGTTGCCCGAAAGAACATTAGAAATATTTCAGTATCAGGGATTTGAAGAATTTCCTTATAATTTTTGAAAATTATTTTTTCACGTATTTTTTTATTGAGTCACAATTGATATAATATTATATTAGTTTCAGGTATACGATGTTATGATTTGATATCTGTATGTGTTGCAAAAGAATCACCACAGTAAGTCTAGTTAAGCGCCCTCACCATACAGTTATAAAATTTCTTTTCTTGTGATGAGAGCTTTCAAGATCTACTCTCCTAGCTGCTTTCAAAGATGCAATTCAGGGGCACCTGAGTGGCTCAGTTGTTAAGCATCAGGTCATGACCCCAGGGTCCTGGGATCGAGCCCCGCATCAGGCTCCCTGCTCAGTGGGAGGCCTGCTTCTCCCTCTCCCTCTCCCCCTACTTGTGTTCCCTCTCTCGCTGTCTCTCTCCGTCTGTCAAATAAATAAATAAAATCTTTAAAAAAAGATGCAATTCAGTATTATTAACTATTGTCACCATGCTGTACATTACAAACCCATGACATATTCATTTTATAACTGGAAGTCGTACTTTTTTGATACCCACCCCCCAATCCCTGCCTCAGGCAACTACCAATATGTTCTCTGTATTCATGAGCTCAGTTCTTCAGTTTATTAGTTGGTTGGTTGGTTGGCTATAGATTCCACATGTAAGTGTGTTCATTCAGTATTTTTCTTTTTCTTTTTTTTAAAGATTTTATTTATTTATTTGTCAGAGAGAGAGAGAGAGCACAAGCAGACAGAGTGGCAGGCAGAGTCAGAGGGAGAGAAGCAGTCTCCCTGCCGAGTAAGGAGCCCGATGCGGGACTCGATCCCAGGAGCCTGGGATCATGACCTGATGCTTAACAACTGAGCCACCCAGCCGTCCCCAGTATTTATCATTTTCTGTCTGACATAATTCACTTAGCAGAGTGCCCTCAAGGTTCATCCATGTTGTTGCATATGGTAAGATTTCATTCTTTTATATGGCTGAATAATGTTCCATCCTATATATATAGATACTGTATCTTTATCGGTTCATCCATCTATGAACATTTAGATTCTTTCTATGCATTAGCTATTATTGTAAATAGTGCTGCAATGAACATGGCAGTACAGATATCTTTCTTTTTTTTAAAAGATTTTATTTATTTATTTGACAGAGAGAGAGCGATCACAAGAAGGAGGAGAGGTAGGCAGGGTGTGGGGGGAAGCAGGCTCCCCGCTGAGCAGAGAGCCCGATGTGGGGCTCGATCCCAGGACCCTGGGATCATGACCTGAGCAGAAGGCAGAGGCTTAACCCACTGAGCCATCCAGGTGCCCCAGATATTTATTCTTATTAGCGTTTTTGTTATCTTCGGGTAAGTATTTAGAAGTGGGATTGCTGGATCCCTAGGGTAGTTCTGATTTTAATTTTTCAAGCAACTGCCATGCTGTTTTCCAGAGTGACTGCACCAGTTTACATTCCCACCAACAGAGCACGAGGGTCCCCTTTTCTCCATATCCTCGCCAACACTTGTTATTTCTTGCCCATCCTGCTCTTATAAGTGGTGAAGTATTTAATAGATACAGAGAAGAATATCCTAAATTTCTTTTTCTAAATTTAGGATCTTATATTGGGAAGGCAAAATTAGTAGAGCTATCAGAGAACATGTTGGCCACTAGATTAAGATAGGATCATAGGTGCTTGAGAAATAGTACTTGGTTATCTGTTGAATCAAAGTGACAATAAAATAAAATATTTTGAGATAAACACAGAAGAAGGTAACATGATTACAAGGATATTTAGCTCTTTTATAAGAGAAGTGACTTAGATCATTTATTTTTTTACTTGAAAACATAATCAAGCCAAAATAAAGTAGAGAAATTTATTCTGTCGACATAGGGAATCATTTATCTGGGCAATTGACACAGAAGATAAATAGTAGCTTCCTTTTAACTCTTGCTAAGAGCTCTATGACCAATTTATCATTTAAATAGAGATAGAACTAAATTCTAGTTTTGCATTAATTTAACACATGGCAGTAAAAGTTTCACAATTTTAAAAAATTATTTAAAACCACTAAAGCTGAGCCAAATTTGGCACTTGGCAAAATGTTAACATATTTTGCAGCTTATTTTCAGACTCCGGTCTTATAAATCAAGGCAACTAAAATTCCCTTTCAGCAAACCCTCCACAACTATCTGTATCCAATTCAGGTTTGCATTTTCATCCCTTTTCATGCTCTTGAACAATCAGACGCTAAAGACAAAACCACTTCCTTACTCTTTGGAAAGTCAAAATGTATCCCATTTTCCTTGCAGACTCAGCTATATCTCTATGTCCCTGTTGGTCCTAGTATAGTCTCAAACATCTGTAGTGACTGTAACTTTTAACCAAAGTAACTAACCTCTATTTCACAGAAAGAGCTGAGATACAAATAAGTGAGCACTATCTGTGTTATTCAAGCATTTTAGTAGACTTAACCAAGCTTGCAAACAGATACAACGCAACATTTTACAGTCACACATATCCCTTGCACAAGTTTTAAAACAATTGTCATAATAGGGGCACCTGGGTGGCTCAGTTGGTTAAGCATCTGCCTTCGGATCCCAGGGTCCCGGGTTCGAGCCCGGCATTGGGCTCCCCGATCAGCGGGGAGTCCGCTTTTCTCTCTCTCTCTCTCTCTGCCCCTCCCCCCCGCTTGTGTTCTCTCCCGCCTCCCTGTCTTAAATAAATAAATTAAATCTTTTAAAAATTGTCATAAAATATACCTAACACGAAATTTGCCATTTTAAGCATTTTTATGTTCAGTGGCATTTAGGTATATTTCACAATGTTGTGCAACCATCACCACCGCCCATTTCCAGATCTTCATCTTCCCCAACTGAAACTCTGTCCCAGTTAAACACTAACTCCCATTCTCCTTTCTCCCCATCCCCCAGAAATCCCCATTCTCCTTTCTGTCTCTATGAATTTGACCACTCTATGTCCCTCGTCTAAGTGGGAAAATACATTTGTCTTTTGGTGACCAGCTTTACTTAGCGTGATGTCTACTTAGCATGATGTTCTTAACGTTCATTCATACTATAGCAGGGGTCAGAATTTCCTTCCTTTTTAAGGCTGAGCAATATTCCACCGTATGCATAGACCACATTTTGTCTTTCTGTTCATCCTTCAGGGGACATTTGGGTTGCTTCCATCCTTTGGCTACTGTGAATAGTGCTGTGAAGAATTTGGGTGTACAAATATCTACTTGAGTCTTGAGTCTCTGCTTTGGCTTGCACAGCCATTTAAAGTGGCAAGAATGGGGGGGGTGCCTGGGTGACTCTAATGGTTAAGCTTTGTACTCTGGGTTTTGGCTCTGGTCATGATCTCAGGGTCATGAGATCAAGCCCTGGGTCAGACTCAGTGCTCAGTGGGAGAGTCTGCTTGGGATTCTTTCTCTTTCTCCCTCTGCCCCTCTCCCCACCCACTTGCTCTCTCTCTCAAATGAATAAATAAATACATCTTAAAAAAATAAAGTGGCAAATGCGAATTCACTCATTATCACGTCTCAAAGTTACAGCTGCCCTCTTGCATGTAAAAATAAGAAGTAAAAGGATATAAACTTAAAATGGTGCTTAGCAATCAATGTTTCAGTTTTTCTCAGAAATTGTCCAGGTAGCCAAAAATTATTTATTAATTAATATTAATTCACATTTTTAAAGTTACCTAAGGATCTTGGAACTATGTAACGAATCACTTTAGTTGAACACAAATTTACATTTTTCTTCTCTTAAACATATGTAAGGATAATATTGGCTTATTTGCTCAGTAAGACAGAATTGGAAGTGTAAGAAATTCAGATTAACTAGTTTCTTCACATAAAACAAATCCAGATCTTATAAAAAGTAGAATGTTTAATTATTATAGTTAATTATATATAGTTAATATAAAGCAAACAATACACTAATAGTTATGATTTGTATTTTATAAACAAAATTACTAAACCAATCTAATTTGTCCAAAGATTTACATTAATACATTAACCTGACTCCTTTAAAGTTTTCTGAGCTGGCAATTTCTTGGAAGAGGGATTTAAAAAAAAAAGCTTAGCACATTTAAAGCATTAGAAATTCAGTTTATTTTCTGTGATTTGGGGGAAGATTAGATTTATATAAGCACTTATTTGTCTCTACAAGTCAATCAACACAGAACCCCTGTACAAACCTCCACAACATAGTACTCTAAGTCATTAATACCCTCCAGATGTAGAAAAATATTTCATACTCACAGAAGAGTTAAAGGCCTTTCTGAATTACAGACATGTAGACACACAGATACACAGCCAGTGGCTTCCTAGCCACAGCTCCAAGCCACAGGTCAAAAGTAAATGTGGATACACAGAACTCACCAGTCCAGATCTCAAAAAGTTGTTCTGCTTCCTAGTGGGTACAAACTGCTTTACCAGTTTGGGGCACACATAGAAAAACCACCACCACCAACAACAACAACAAAGATCAGAGTTTCTTTTGCCTCTCAACCAACAGACATTAGGTCTCCATCATGCATCCCACAGGGATCACCAATGGCCAGTCCATAAAACTGAATCATTACTGCCACCAAAAATGAAAACACAGAACGAGCAAGAAAAAAAAAAGGCAAACAACAACAACAACAAAAGAAACAGCAAACCTAAAGTTATGTCACACATGGGATTCTTTCCAAGAGCCAAGGGAGGAAGTGCTTGGGTTTCCCAAAGCCCATGAGGGGCCCTTCTTTAGTACCCATGTTTCTTGGTTCTGATGGCTGAATTTAGTGGGGGCATCTCCATGGAACCTCCAAAACTCTTTTTAAAAAGATTTTATTTATTTATTTGACAGAAAGAGAGAACACGATTGAGAGAAGGAGCAGGGGAGAGGGTCAGAGGGAGAGGAAGAAGCAGACTCCCTGCTCAGCAGGGAGTCCAGTGCAGAGCTCAATCCCAGGACCCCAGGATCATGACCTGAGCTGAAGGCAGATGCTTCACTGACTGAGCCACCCAGGTGCCCCACCAAAACTCTTAAAGTATAATTTTCAAGAAGATAAAATCATGACCCTAGGCAAAAATAAAATAAACTCCTGTCAAAGATTTTATTTAGCTCATTAATTAATGAGAGATGCCATGAATGGCTGAAAGAGCATTTTTAAAAAACCTGGATAACAAAGAAGTGTTTAGAACGAGATTGCTGAGTTAGATTTTTCAAAGCTCGTTAATGTACAACAGGCCATAAATCTTTGAGGTTATCTGTTCCAGCAGACAAAAATTATTTACATCTCTCCTGGACAAAATCTACAAGTTAATAGGTGACTTCATTTCGTCTGGGACCTCCAGTCTGTCCCAGGGGATGAAATGAAGTACAGTCCTATAGTCCAGAAGATGCATGAGTGGCCTTTGCTCCTGTGAAATGCTGAAAGGGTGTGCTATAGGCCTTTGGACTTATTTTCCAATTTCAGATAATTTTGGGGGATACTGATAAACACATTCTGGGGAGGATTAGCTACATCCTTTATTAGGATCCTAAAGGAATGAGACTCAGAACAGATAAGTTTTGGTGTTGGATGGAGGAAGGGGAAAGGTGTGGAGGGAGTTTGGGGCCCTGCGGGGAGAGCCATCTTAGGTAGGGTCCCGGAGCCTCCAGGGTAGGTCCTGGGTCAGCTTGGGGCTGGGACTCCAAAACTGGGGAGAGGGGAGGTAGGGGTGTCTGAAGACAAACACCTCTCTTTTTTGGAGGGTGGCCCAGAGCCTTCCCCAGTGGGAACAGTGCCAATTTACCTCTTCCCTGCAGGCGGCCAAGTTCAGCTTCCTGGGCGGCGAGGAGGAGCTGGAAATGATCTTTGACTGGGTGGATGTGGAGCAGAAGGGACGCCTCTCCCTGGAAGAATTCAGCTCTGGGCTCAGTATGTCTGTCTTGGGAGGGCCTCTGGGGACTTGCTGGCCAGCCAGGCATCGCATGCCATGTGCCCAGGACGGGGAGGGTGGGCTGACAGGAGAGGCAACAGGGGACTCCCACAACACCCCCAAGAGCCGTTCAGGGCATGGATGACGGTATGAATTATACTGGAGATGAGGATACTAAGCGTGTGTGGGCAGGCAGTTGGTTTAAGACCGGGCTGGGCCTTACGACTCTAGCCCAGGAGACCTGCTCACTTCCTTTACAACTAGCAAGAGCAGTTCATTGGCTGGGGGAGTGGGGGGGAGCGGGGCTCCTCTTAGCATACCCTCCTCCAGGGAGGCCTCCAGGCTTACTTTCTGATGCCTCACTTGTCTTCTCCCCAACAAAAGTCACCCTTGAGCAAGAGGTTAAGCAAGCCCACAGGCCTTGTTTCTGCCTGAGAAAGGTCACATTCTGGCTTTGGTGAAGGGAATTCCAGGCGCCAGGGAGAAGCAGAGGGTCATATAGAGTGGTTAGGGGCTTCACAGGCCCTTCGCCCTGTTTTGGGCAGGGCTACTCCAACACCTGCTTCTCAAGACAGGCCCAAAAGGACCTAAACAGACCAAGGTCAGCAGGGCACAATATTCCCACGGATCTTCTCGATGTGGGCGGACCTGCCCGCCCAGGGAATGGAAGGTGTGATGTCCTTGCCAAGCCCCCGCAAAGCACAGCTCAGGTTCAAATGTTTGCCAAGCCATCCAGAGTCCTTGGGTCTGCCGAGTCTCTAAAAGTTTGGGGGACAACAGAGAGGGAGGCCAGGAATCTGCATTTACAGCTCATACAACGGGCAGGATGTCTACCTTGAGTAGATTCCCAAGGTCGATATGATGAATGTATGAACGTGGTCCTGTATAAATGTGACCAACACAGATAGAATTATTTCCGCAAGGGCTGGAGCAGGGCAAGATGGGAGGTCAGGGGCTGAGCCCAACCCCACTCTGCTGCCTTTTGTCCCCTCCGTCCCACAGAGAACATCTTTGGCTCCAGCCTGAGCACCCACAGGCTCCACAGAAAGAGGCCACTGTCCTCTAAGAGAGAATCCGCAGCCACCAGCTTCCCAGGGCTGGAGGAGGCTGACCCGGAGGAGAAGGAGGCGTTCTTCACCTTCATCCAGCAGCTGGGGGCAGGCCATTTACTTCCCGAGTAAGGCCAGCGCTGTGCGTGGAGGGCTGTGGGGGTGGGAGGCCAGGGGCAGGCAGTGGGGCGGTCACTGGGGCGGAGGACTTGCCTGGACACGGTGCCAAAGTGGGAGGCCACCGCGTACAGCTGGGTGCACATCCTGGTTTGGCCACGTGTCAGCTGTGTGACCATGGGGAAGTAGTCTAACCTTTGACACCTGTCTTCCAGCTGCAGCGTGATCGCAGGGACAGCTATGGGATTAAATGGAGCCCGTGGTAGAGAGTGTCTGCTCTCCAGGAGTCCTCTGACCCCCACCCGCTCTCTCCTCCCCCACCCCCGTCCTGCCCTACATGATTGCTCCCTGGAATTAGCGGGTCGGGGTATCTGCCTCCCAAGGGTACATACATTCTTAAAAACATGACTGCCCGAGGGTGCCTTTGTTAACCAAAATAGAGCGTCCCCCAGTGGAGGGATTCAGGTAGAGCCATGCCCTGGGTCAGGCAGGTGTGGAGGCAGGGAGGGCATTTCCTCCCAACTGTCTCAGGCTCTGGGCTCACGGGGTTCACTCATGCCCAGAGAAGGGGGGCCTCTGCCTATAAATGCCCCTCCCACACGCCCCCAGGTCCCCCTGGGTCTCAGAGCCAGCGAGGGGCTCACCCTTGCCTGTGTACCTACAGGCTCTGTGAGGACAAGCTCTCGGAGGATGGGGCCCGGTGCTGTAGGACACGGTGGCTGGGACTTAGGGTACAGGCTGGCGGGGCGGATGTGGTGGGGAGCCACTTACCCACTTGGCAGCTTGGCCTGGGCTCAGCCCTCTGGCATCTCTCTTCATGACTTCATTAAATCCAGGTGAAAGCAGCATTAATTGAGTGCCGGCCATGTGCCAGGTCCCAAGCTGGGGCTGTCACTGGGCACGTCTCATTCTCCAGCGACCTTACCTTACCGGGCAGGTATCCGCCTCCTTGCTGTACAAAGAAGCCCAGAGAGGGCACGGGAGTTGCCAGAGGTCACACAGCTACAGAGTGGGAGAAGAGAGAAGGCGGATGGCAGCCCTGGGCCGGCAGGCTCCCAATCCCTCCCCTCCCCCCCGCCCCCCGCCATAATTCAATGCCACATCATGGGAGACAAGGTGTTGCAGGGGTTCAAGAAGGGAGAGGGCATATCTGGGAAAGGTTCCTGGAGGAGGTGGCAACTCACGCTGTACCTCGCAGGCTATAAATGGGTTTTTGTGGCCCAGGCACCCAAGTCTCTCGGAGTATTGCCATGAAAATGGAAAAGTGGGCCCCCCCGTTTCTGGGTCCCACCTCATACCTCGTGTGTGGCTGTCCCCCTTCCCCAGGCAGGCAGAGCTCTGGCAGCTGTGGGGGAAGCTGCGGCAGGAGGAGCCCCAGCTGGCAGGTGACCTGGAGGGCTTTCTGGCCAGGATGAGCAGCCGCCTGCAAGAGGCACGGGCTGACAAGGAGGTTCTGGAGCTGACCCTGAAGAAGTAAGTGGGGCCGGGCTGTCGGGGGGGCGGAGCGGTGGGGGCACCTGGTGTCTGGCATGGAGTACGTGCTCTTTACCTTTTAGCTGAGTGTGAATGGAATTCCCTTAGCTCCAGAAGCCTGCAGGCCAGGGGTCCAGGGCAGACCTGGGAGCTGGTGGGTGGAGCTGAGCTGGAAGGAGGGATGGCTTAGGGCACCTGTTGAGGACAGAGCCGGGCCTTGAGTGACAGTGGGAATGGCAAGTGTGTCTTGGCGCAGGGCCACTGTGGCATTGCTCACGTAGATTACAACGCACGTGGTGACCTCGGGGTGGGCGTGGACAGAGCCCTTCCCCAAGGGGTCTGGACTGGGGGTGGGGGAAGGAGACAGCAGGAAGTGGGGACAGAGTGATGGGACAGTTGGGACCATGTGATGAAGGCCAGGGGAACCAATATCTTGGTGATGGTTACAGGAGTCGGCATGGTGGAATCCGAGTAACCAATGTCAAGGGTGTATCAGTCAGGGGCTGTTAATGGGATGACGGTTCTCAGGGTGACAGGGGTCAGTGACCATTGGCAGAGTGAGGTGAGCAGTGGGATGGACTCCAAACCCAGGCCCAGAGCACTGGCCACCCAGCCTGCCCCCCACCCCTTCCAGGCGGGACTCCGACCACCATCGAGAGGTGCAGCAGCTCTACGAGGAGATGGACCAGCAGATCCGTCGGGAGAAGCAGCAGCTGCAGGCCGAGGTGACCCCCTGGCAGCCTGCCCCTGACCCTGGCCTTGGGCTCCTCTGCCGGCTGAGTAGTGGGGCTGGACAGGGGCCAGTGCGGGACAGCAGGAGGCCGCTGGGAGCAGGTCGTCTCACCCCCTGACCAGCTGGGCCTCCATATTGTTGCCACATCTTGGCCTGAGCCAGGAAAGTGATCCTGAGACATCCCGGACCCCGGACCCCAGGCCCCAGACCCCGGACCTGGGTGGAGGCGGAGTGTGGGGAGGGCTGGCCTGGCCCTGCTGGGACTTAGAGGCAGCAGTGTGGAGGCTGAAACCTCTCTGCTCCCCAGAGCGACTCCCGGGGCCTGGCCTTCAGCTCCCAGATGCAGGAGGTCTTGGAGGCCAAGGAGCGTGAATTTCAACGGCTGACGGAGGACCAGAGGGAGGTGAGTGATGGCGCTTGCCTGGGAGCCCAGTCTCTGAGGAGTCACACACTCTGACACCCATATTCTGAGAATTCCCGGGGGCGGTTGGGCTCCCATATGAGGGCAGCCCCCTTTTCTGGGATGAGGCCAGGTAGCTCAGAGGGGACACTGGAAAGGTCCACGTTCAAATCCCTACTGTTCCAATTAAGTATCAGGCAATAACTTGGCTTGGCTTGGCCTTAGTTTCTCTATCTGTAAAATGGGACTAGCCACATCTACTGCATCTCCTAGGCTGGCTGTGTCAAATGAGCTGATAAAGGGGAAAGCACTTTGAAACGGGAAGGCACTGGGCCAACATGAGGTCCCAGGGTCAGAGAGGCTTAGTGAGAAGGTGGTGGTCAACTCTTGTCTCCACTGTCAACTGAGTGACCTGGGGCAAGTTTTTAAGGTCTCTGAGCCTTGGTTTCCTCATCAGGGAATCGGAGATCAGAACCCTTGCCCCAGAAGGCTGCTGGGCCAACTAGAGATACCATATTTGAGGGCCTAGCACGGTGCCTGGCACACAGTATGTGCGTTACACATCATAATTGTTACTGTCTCTGAATCCAACCTAGACACAAATCCCTGCCTGGGAGTTATAGCCTTAGTCAGGAAGATGGATGATAAAAAAAGTAAGCAAGCATAATCTAGAACATGCTGGAAAGTGAAAGGGCTAACGGAGAATGAAGGGAAGCAGGGCAGGGGGGTAGAGGGTTTTGACAGGGGAGTCCGGGAAGGCCTCACTGAGTAGCTGACATTGGAGTAAAGGGCTGAAGGAGACAAGGGGTGGGCCATGTGATACCCGGGGAAAGGCAGTCCAGGCGGAGAGAACAGTGAGTGCAAAGGTCCTCAGGGGGGTGCGTGCGGGGAAGGTTCCAGGAGCAACAAGGAGACCCGTGGGCTGGAGCAGGCAGAGGGAGGGGAGAGCAGTAGGAGAGGAGGCCAGAGACCTCCTGGGTGGGAAGGACTGAACAGGGCACTGGATGCCGCTGTGAGGGCTTCGCCTTCCCTTCTGAGTGTTCGAGCTGTGCTCCGTCTGCGAGTCCTGTGCCTATGGACCAGATGGGGTTCCGAGGCGAGCCCCCTTTGCAGAGCTCTGAGCAGAGGAGGGTGTGATCCCGTCTGTGTGTGGGGCCCTTGTGGGGCTGGCAGTCTATATGTCCGACCCAGTTCCTTCCATTCAAATGTCTGTCCTGGAGGGGAGGTAACGGAGCTAATTAGGTTCACAAGGGATAACCCCTCCCCACCGGATGCTTTGCTGAAGCTGGGTCTCCCGGAGCCTGGAGTCGAGGCCCTGCGGCGGCCTCCAGAGGCTGGCTGCCCTGGAGGACACCCGGGCTTCCCTCCCTCAGCTGGAGGCCCAGCTGAACCGCCTGAGCAGCACCCACAGGGAGGCCAGCTCGGAGAACCAGCAGCTGCGGGAGGCTGAGCGCGACCTGGCCGGGCGGCTGGAGGAGGTGCAGGGGCAGCTGCACGTGACCAGGGGCCATCTGAGCGCCGCCAGGGGCCGGGCGTCCTGGCAGGTGGAGGAGGAAGCGAGGCAAGGAGCTGCCGCCCCTGGGCTAAAGTGGGGACCAGGGCTTCCGGAAAGGGGGGAGGGAGGCTCTGAGCTCTCTGAGGCTCTGGTCAGGACCCAGAACACACCCAGAGTTTCCCTCCCCAAACCTCGCAATAATCCTGCCAGGCCAGCGTGCTCAGGCCCACTTCTCAGACAAGGAAACTAGGGCACAGTAGGGGGAGGGGAGGTCATGTGCCCAAGGTCACACAGTTGGGATTCAAACACACACACACACACACACACGCACACACACGCAGGGTGTAATGTAGTAATGGATCCCAGGCAGGCCCTCACTCTACCTGTTACAGCTCAGAAGAGTGGGATGGACCAGAATGGTCAGGGAAGGCTTCCTGGAGGAGGTGAGGCTTCACATAGGCCCCGAAAGATGGGCACGATTGGATGAAGGGGAGGAATGGGGGTGCATGCGGGGTGAGAAGGACCACCTGAGCAGAGACTGGGGGAGGAGGCCCCCTGCGGGGTGTTATCGATGGGGAGAGATTCCCCTGACCTTCGCTTCCTAAACCCTTCCTAGCGCGCCCAGCGCAGGTGACGAGAAGGCTCCAGACGCCCAGGCAGTCTCCTCTGAGGAGGCTCCCCTGCCCAGACTGTTTGGGGAGGAGGATGACTGGGACCAGCTCCTAAGAGACTTGAACACCTCCTCGCGCAGAGCCTTGCAGCTGTCCTGGAGCCCGCCTCCAACCCCGAGGACCCCCTCAGGCCCCCAGACACCCCGAGTAGTCAGGCAGATCTCCATCTCAGAGCCACACGCTTTGCTGCTCGGTCGGGAGGCACCTTCAGAACCGGACGGGTCTCCAAGGAGCCCCACTGGGGCGCCCTCCAGGGCCGAGGAAGGGAAAGGAGTGGGCCCGGACGAGCAGGACGGCAGTCCGGGGCAGCCTGTCCAGCCTCGCAGCCTGGAAGCTAAGGAGGAGTCAGGGCCTGGCCCCGAGGCCCCCTCCCACTGGAATTTCCCAGGGGCCCCAACTGGAGAGTCAGGGAGCCTGGTGGCAGCTGCCCTCAAAGTGCTCGTTCCTTTGGAGGATGCACCCCCTCCCCAGGTGACCTCCCCCGCTCCCCAGGCCCCAGCTGGGCCCAGTGAACAGCTCCAGGCCTCACGCCCAGATGACAAGAGCCCCGGGCCTGGGCCTGTCCCAGACAAGCTGCCCAGGCAGAGCGAGGCCCTCTATCAGGACCCGCATGTCCCTGGCTCTGAGCCAGGACTGGGGTCCCCAGGAGCTGGAGCCCTCACACCAGGGCCGGCTGGGCCCTCCCAGGATCTGGAGCCTGGGGGCCAGCCTCCCGCAGAGGGACCGCAGTGGGGCCAGCCGGGCCCTGGCGTGCAGGAGGGCCCTCCTGGGGGACCAAGAGAAGCTCATGGCCAGGCCCCCGGGCCAGATGGGCGGCCTGCCCTTTTCCATGAGCATCTGGAAGAAGGGCCCAGGGTGGAGGAAAGGAAACACGTGGGCCAAGGAGGGCCAGACCTCCATTCAGAGCAATCAAGTGGGGCTCATGGTCTGAACGCCGGGCATCCAGAACTCCCCCACCCAGATCACGGGCCTGCTCCTCTCCCGTATGACATACCACAGGCCGAGGCTGAAGCAGAAGCTCCTAGAACACAGCCACCTTCCCAGGACTCTCCCCAGGAGGGGGCTGAGTCTGGGGGTGGAGCAGGGCCCCAGGAGCACACGCAGAGCACCCCAACCATGGCCGAGCTGGAAACCCAACCCATGGCCTCACCTACAACTACTGGTGCAAAAGAACAAGGCTCCCTTCGATCCAGGGAGCCGACAGTGGAGAACACGCCTCCAGATCCAGGAACTGACTCCAGGGAGGCTGAGCTGACCTCACCCCCAGGGTCCCCCACCGCCAGCAAGCCTCCCGCCGACCCTGATTACCTCTTCCATGTCATCTTCCTGGGAGACTCAAATGTGGGCAAAACATCCTTCCTGCACCTGCTGCACCAGAACTCCTTCGCCTCCGGGCTGACCGCCACCGTGGGTAAGGAAGGGCCCACCTGGGGAAGGAGGCTGCAGAGGTAGGGGACCCCCAGGGTCCCTGCACCAAGGAGCTGGAGGGGGGCCACAGAGAGCCATCTCCCAGGGAAGCTGCAGGTTCCGTCCTGGCCACAGGCCCTGCATTAGACTTTATTTTATATGGGCATAATCTTACTATTTTACTAATTATCTCTAATTATAGGTAATTTGCTTTGCTGCATTGATCTGATTAGCTTATAATGTGCCACATCAACAAAGCACCCTGCAATTTAGGTGCCAGAGCCAGTTGCTGGCGAAAACAACCAAGTCCCCACCCACGTGGCTTGTGGGCAGGCCACTGCAGGGTCCACGTTGCTTGCCTTTGTCCACGATTCGCCCCAGCCCCGTCTGTGCACCAGCCCAGTCTGCCAAGCTGGGGCAGGAAGCTGCCTCGGGCATGTTGAGTATCTTACACAGAATGTCTTTCTAGAGTATGGTCAGTTAGGAATTCAGATACCTGAGTTCAAATCCCATCTCTGTCACTGACCAGCAGGATGAACTTACGGAGACTTTTTAAACCCCTCTGAGCTTCTAAACCCTCACCTGCATGACGGGGACAAGAGTCCTAGCTTCCTAGAATAGTTGTAAGGAGGAGTCAGTTACTACATGTCAAGCTCTTAGAATAATATCTGGCATGTGGCACGGGCTCAATAACTATTATTTTTATTGCTGTTATTATAAGTAAATATTTGATCATGTCTAATTCAGTGGCTCTTGCCAAGGAGATGTTCCCAAACACAAAGACTCCTCTCCCTACAAACGTTGGGATCCGTGACTACTTGGCAATGTATAAAGCCACAGAAATGCAAGCTCAGGAATGAAGAGGGGACCTGCTTAGGCACAGAGATGGGGGGACCCATGTGTTTGTGTCCTCAGGGTGCATGCCGACTGGGGACGAGGGCCAGACCAGTGGATAAATTACAATCTTCATGCAAAAGAGGCTCCAAGATGGGTTCTCCACTTTTTCTCTAAGAATCCTCACCAGGGGAACCAGTTAAAAATTCAGTGTCCTGGGGAACCGAGAACCCATAGCAGGCCTGATCTGCTGTTGGGCAGGGTCACAGGCTCTGCAAGGCCACCATTATGGATCACCGAAGGTCCTGGTTACTGACCACTACAGCGAACCAAAGCATCTTCCAAGCCTCCTTCCTTACAAAAGCCCTCCCTAGATAACTGACCTGCCCCCATTATTATGTGATAAGAAGGTTCCACAAAATTCGATCAAGAAAAGCACGGGCTGTGTAATTGTAAAAAGATGGGACAAGCCTGCACGCACTGCTGGCCAGCTGGGCGACTCCGGGATCCAGGGTGGGGGTGAGCCGCGTCTGTCCTGGTGCCAGCTGCGGTTTGGCGCCCCCTGGTGGCTGTCATCCATCGGGCTTCGCTCTCGATGGGGCCGATTCTGGCTTCGGTGGAGAACCTTTCCCCACTCGGCCTCACCGCCTCCATTCCCGCCCCCCCTCTCAGAAGATAAGAACTCCAGCCTGCTGGCGTTCGAGAACGGGGCTGGGTGGAGGACCAGAACCAGAGGCAACTGAGTTAGAGCTGAATGTGCATTTTTGGCCAGGCTTTTCCATATCCCCATTTTACAGATGAGGGAAACAGATCATTGAGGATCTGGTTAAGCGTCCTGCCCTCACTGGGGCCCAAAGTTCAGACCCACAGTCTCCTCCCTTCTGGCTCACCCCAGAAGAGTTAGCCTGTGCTGGGTTCAACATGACTGTCTCCCTAGGGAAGCTCCAGTACACTAGCAGATTCCTTGGGGAGGAGATAACCGTTATATTCTTAGCGATTTGCGTGGTTAAGTTCTATTATGTTTTGGGGACAGCATGGGGGCCACGTGGCTGGACTGAGGAGGGGGTGGTCAGGGAGGTGAGGCGGTGGGAGTAATGGCAGGCTTAGGAAAGGTGGGGAGTTAAGCTGAGGCTGGATATTATCTTGGGGCGGGGGGGGGGTTGGTTCAGATAATCTCAGAGGTTCCTGCAGACCCTGGGCTTCCTAAGACATTCAGGAAAGAGGGCAATAAAGGGAAACGGATGCTATAGACAAACTTCTGCTTCATGGTTTTTGCTGAGTCAGGTGCCCCAGGCTGCCACTTCCTGCGAAGAGCAGGGGCGGCGGGGAGGGAGGTGGGGGGAAGAGCAAGGTTTCAACCACTGCCAGGGGCTGCAGCAGGTAGAAAGGTCTCTCTACCAGCTCAGGGCTGGTATGAGGAGGCACCCCTTTCCCCGAACTGGTCCAGGGCTTGCTGTGGACTTTGTAGCCTCAGGCTTCCCTTAGGAAAGGCAGTGGGGGGGGAAGAAGTCCCTCTCCATCACTCCCTATTCTGCCTGAATTCCTTGGGGGTTGTCAGGAAGGTGCACCCCCAAAGCTTCTAAACCCTCCTGGGATCTCACTATTACCTTCATATTTGCAGGGACAGGAAGGGTCTGGAAGCATGACCACAGCAAGGTGGGGGGCTGTGAACTCTGAAGGGCTGTGGCTCAGGGAGATGAGAATAATGATGAAAAGGATCACCTCCCAAGCACCCCAGGCCAAACCTCAAACATGAGTCATTCAGTCCTCCCAACTACCCTGCAATGTGGCTCTTTTTATTTTATTATTGTTATTTTTTCTTACAGATAGTTTTAAAATTTATTTTATTTATTTTAAAATAAGCTCTATGCCAATGTGGGGTTCAACTCACAACCCCGAGATCAAGAGTCATATGCTATATGCACCCCAACATGGGTCTTTTTAAATTGTCACTTTGCGAATGAGGAAGGGAGGCTCAGAGAGGTAAAGGGACTTGCCTGAGGTCACACAGCTGGCACAGCAGCAGAGGGTGGACAGCTCCCAGCGCCATCAGTCATCCCTGAGGTCGGCCCTCCCTG
Organism: Ailurus styani; assembly: GCA_002007465.1. Lineage (NCBI taxonomy): Eukaryota > Metazoa > Chordata > Mammalia > Carnivora > Ailuridae > Ailurus > Ailurus styani. Next base: position 1,618,583 of record LNAC01000077.1, on the reverse strand, counting down.
ACCCTCCTGGGCAGCCTGTTTCTACCCTGCTGTCTGGTTGCAGGGGGAAGATCCAGGCCATAATCAGGAATGAAACAGGGAGTATTAAAAAAATAAAAGAGTGACACTGGCTCTCCTGAGTGGCCAGAGGAATAAACATTGCTGTACAGTTGGGAAGACAGCTGTGTTCACGGAGGTCAAAACAATGCAGGGTGCCTCGAATTGGCACTGACCATGAGGGCGTGGGAGTGCAGCGGGGATCGTGAACCCCACGGGCTAGGGGATCAGGAAAGGCCTCTTGGAGGACGTGGGCCCTTGAATATGGAAGGGATTTGGAGAGCCGAGGGGAAGAAAGCCCGGCAGCCAGAGGGGCTGGTGTCAGGGACAGGTATGTCCTGGGGCAGGTTTGGGCTGGAAGTCCTGATTGGGAACTTAGAAGCAGGTCTAACCCTCGTCTGTCTGTCCTAGGAGTGGATTTTCGGATCAAAACTCTGCTGGTGGACAAGGAATGCTTCATGCTGCAGCTCTGGGACACGGCTGGCCAGGAGAGGTAACGGGGACTGTCCACATTCATGGTGCCAGGGCCCCGGGCTGAGCCGGAGGCACAGAGGGATGGAGGGCAGTGCTGACCTTGAAGCCTCCAACATAGGTGAGAGGCAACCAAGAGCCCGAAAGACATCGACCCCCTAAGGACTGAGGAGGTCGGGGAGGCAGCGAGGAGTCGAGCTCCAGCGGGCTGACCGAGGGGGCATGAGAGCCAGAGGTCCCTTGGCCTAGCATTCCCCACGCGGCCCTCGGGACAGTCGCCCGACCTCTGGTCCTTCCGAAATGCTGGCCCACCCCTTTCCAGTTAGGCAATAGTGATCAAAATTTACAAGGCACCTCTTCTTTGACCCAGCAGTTCCACTTCCAGAAATTGGTTCTGAAAAATTCATCCATGACTGTAAGAGCAACATGTCCACAGTAGCATGGTTTATGTTGTAAAGCACCAGGAATGGTCTAAATAGGAGGACAGGTGAACCTGCTGAGTCAGGGTCTAGCTGCTCAATCCGTAGAATATTATGGAGTCACAAAGAAAGACTGAGAACTCTCTCTATGTACCAATGGGGAAACCCTTCCAAGACATTTCACTTTGGGGTTTTTTGGGGGAAAGATTTTATTTATTTATGTATTTGAGAGGGAGAGAAAGAGATAGAGAAAGCATGAGTGGGGAGGGGCAGAGGGAGAGGGAGAAGCAGGCTCCCCGCTGAGCACAGAGCCTCATGTGGGGCTCGATCCCGGGACTCCAGGATCATGACCTGAGCCGAAGGCAGCTGCTTAATCGACTGAGCCACCCAGGTGCCCCTCCAAGGTGCCCCTTCAACATTTTGTGAACTGGAAAAGGCAAAGTACATAGTACTGAATATTAATGAGTACAGTGAGCATTTTACACTGTATCTGTGTTTAACAGGAGGGAAGGGTCTGTGTGTGAATGTGCTTGCGTATGTGGTGTGCACGGGTGCATACATACATTTGTGTATAATCATAAATTTCCTCTGCAAACTAGTAACCCTGGCTGCCTCTGGGGAGGGGGACTGAGTGGCGGGGGCAGGGAGGGGAGAAGAGGGATGGCAGAGTTTTCCTTCCTCCTAGTCCTCCACGGTACTCTTGGGTACCTTTTGAAATTCAAGCCATGAGAACTGTTACCTAGTCAACAATCATACTGCAAGAAGGAAAATGTCTGCATGCTCTCCATGGGAAGCAATTAGAGGCAGGAAAGGTTAAGTCTCCCACTTTGCAGATGAAGTGGCTGAGGTCCGGAGAGGCCAGGGCTAGGGATCTGCCCACCAGGCGTAGCCTCATGCAGACCGTCTGGGCAGGTACCACAGCATGACTCGGCAGCTGCTCCGCAAGGCAGATGGAGTGGTACTCATGTACGACATCACCTCCCAGGAGAGCTTTGCCCACGTGCGCTACTGGCTGGAATGTCTCCGGGTAAGCAGCCATCTTGGCTCCCTGCAGACGGCTGTTGGGGTTGGCCCGTTTGTGGAGTCAGGAAGAAACTTGTATCCCTGCCCTCGCCCCCTTTTTTCCCAGGATTGCAAATGACATGACAGACATGTGGGTGATGTGACCCACTGAGGGCATGTGTGGCAGGATGAGCTGGGAGCATAGTCGTAGGAAGAAACCACAACCGCATAGTACAGCCTCTAAAACAAACTACTTCCTCTATCCTCTGAACATTTCTTTCCTGTATACAGTGGCTCAGTGATGTCTTCTTAATCAGTGGGGATAATGCATGTCTAGTACCACTCTAGGTGACAATTTCTCTGTCCACACATCTCTAGTTCTTTCCCCCTTGTACTTAATTGATATATATATATACTGAATATTCAATAATATATACTGAAATTCTGCAGTATATACTAGCACAGCAGAGGGGTACAAAGAAAGACATGTTGTCTTCTCTCTGGAAGTTTCTAGTCTAGTTGAAGAGAAGCAAAAGCAGTAAGCTAAGGTAATGTATGAAGGAGGCTGGGCTCTGGGTCTGACAGGACTTAGGTTTGAATCCCAACTCCCCTGCCCCAACTCTGTCATCTTGGACAAGTGACTTAACTTCTGGGAACTTCAATTTTCCGACTTCTCTCATACAGTTGCCAGGATTAACTGATAAAACTGCCTTTAGAACAACATTGGGTATACAGTAAGCACTCAGTAAACAGAAGCTAGTAGTAGTAGTCGTCGTCATCAAGAAACAATTAGGAAACGAGCCAAGCCAGCCTGTGTAATCAAGCACTGGGCTGTTCAGCACGGGCAAGAAGAGAGGAGCATGGGGAGGAGCAATCCTGGAAGGCTTCCGGGAGGAGGGGAGGTACCTTTGAGGCTAGCCTTGGAAACTGGGTGACATGTTTGCAGGCAGAAAGGAGGGGCAGACTCACTGTAGATTGAAGAGAAGATGTCATGGGTGGGGGAAGGGCATGGAGTGAGTGTGGCATGGAAAGCCATGGTGGAGGGGGTGGAGGGGGTGTGTACCCTGGCAGCTTCCTGGAGGGCAGGGCTGCATCTAGCCAGGGCCTGGCACAGCAGAGTAGGCCCTCAACATGTGTGGCTGAGGGCATGTGTTCTATGCGCAGGATTCAGGGCCCGACGGGGTGGTCATCCTTCTCCTGGGAAACAAGATGGATTGTGAGGAGAAGCGGCAGGTGCCCATCGAGGCCGGGCAGCAACTGGCCCAGGTGAGCACCTGGGCATCAGCCCCCCACCCAGCCTGGACTGCGCAGACCCTCCCTGGAGGGTAGTGAACAGGTCCCCCTCGCCGGGGCAACTGAGAAGGACCCGCTGCCTGTTCTTGCCCCTCCCTGCCAAAGGCCATGTCAGAGTGGACAGCAGCCTGACTGCCTCCTCCTCCCACCCACCCTGTTCTCAGACCCAAACGTGAGGCTGTCCCGGCGGGCATGACATTGACCCTCACGTTGAATTAGCAGATCGCCACACAACATTCTGACCGGTATAAAAATATCTTCAGAGTAAAAAAGTTTTAAAAGCTTCACTTAAAATTCCCAATCAAATCTTAATTTTCTCTCCGGTCTCTAATTAACATCACATTCCTTCTAATTTATTCTATCTTAGGACCCAAATTCTTCCCTGGCAAGATTGCATCAAAAGCCCCACCAGGAAACAGTGGATACTATTTATTTATGAATAGAAGTTGACCGCATTCCAGAAACTCTGGAGAATAGTAAGGAAGGAAAAAAGAACCCAGCCCTTACCCCTCTCGGCATTTCCATATTGTGTATCTTTCCTCATCTCCTCTCCTTTCTCAGAATCATGAGGTCATCATCGTGGCTCCTTGGTTGGCGGGATTTTTCCCCCCTTAAACGTCATGACTCATCTCTTTGACATAGTAATTCCTCCTCTAGCAATTTATCCTAAGGAAAGAATCAGAAGTAATAATCCCTAAGGGAATAGCATAATGGATACCTGCGTATAATGTGTAATCAAGCGTGTTTCGACGAGGATGTTCTTTACAGTGTGGAGGTTCATGTGAGAGGCTGGCATTTGCCATCAAGAATCCTATCCCGGAAAAATATTTGAGGGCGTGGAGGAAATGCTTACAATAAAACGTGCAGTCAGAAGAGCAGCTGCAAGTCTTGGTTTAGGTCGGGTTGAACCCTGCGAGGTCGCTGATGTTCAAGTGCGGACTGCCTGACCGGCGGCTTCCTAGGGTTTGACCCAACAGCACGATGATGTGGAGCCCACTGACCCCCACGAAAAGGGTTCTGTGAAACAGAACGGAAATATATATCAAATGCTAACAGGAGGGGCTTATATTTTGCTCTTAACGCTTTTTGAATGCTCTATTTACCAATATTCTGCTCCCTTCCCCGGTTGAATATTTTTGAAATTAAAAAAAAAACATAACTAATAGTTTAAAATGTCCTCAGGGACATTTCTCCAAGTTGGGACCCAGGCCTTCCCATCACTTGGAAGGAGCAAGAGCTGTGGAAGTCTCTGGGGCGGCATCTTTGACAGGTGGCCCACCAGGCCTGGGGTAGGAGGGCGGGGGAGGGGGAGCACAGGGGGCAGGGCTCCGTCTGATGGCTGGGGGTGGTGGGGGGCTGCCGCTGGGACGCTCAGTGGGCCCCCTCACCCCTGTCTGTCTGCAGGAGCTGGGGGTCTCCTTTGGCGAGTGTAGCGCCGCCCTGGGTCACAACATCCTGGAGCCCATGGTGAACCTGGCCCGGTGAGTGCCTGCTCTGAGGAAGCACTGGGAAGCCACGGGGCTCACCCTCTGGGGAAGGAAAGAGAGCACTGTGGGGGGAGTCCGAGTGCAGTTCTACCGTCTCGGGGACAGTAGCACCTCCTGCAAGCTTCAGCCTGCTTTCTCATCCGCGCAGCGTGGCGGGATAGAAAGGATCCCCTTCCTGCTCTCCACCTTCTAGTAACTTCCACTAGATTTATTATTTTTTAAAGTTTTTATTTTTATTTATTTACTTAAGTGATCTCTACAGCCAAGGTGGGGCTTACAATTGTGACCCCGAGTTCGCCAGTCACGTGCCCCTCCGACTGAACCAGCCAGGTGCCCCAATTTCCATTAGATTTAGAATAAAACCAAATGCCTGGAAATGGTCTTCATTGTTGGAAGTCCTGTCGTGTGCACACATGCGCACTCACTCACTCAGCTTCAGCCCCTCAGAGGGTCCCACCACCTTCTGGATCCCCTAGACCAGATGACCTGGAAACCCCTTCTCTGATAAAGCAGCAACCGTGAATCTGTGAAACCGCTCACCCGCTCACCTGATCACAAGATGATTGCCTCTGATGGCCCTGCCCAACAGTTTCCCTTTGCTTTAGGACAAAAGCCCAAATTCCTGAATGTGGCTTCCAGGTCCCCAGGGCTCTGAACCCCTGTAACCTCGAGGCTTCTTTCTGGCCAGTCTTTAGGCTTTGTGATTAGCCACAGTGGTCCACACTGAGTAAATCTGTCATTTGTGAATGAATGAATGAATGAATGAGCGTCTTTTATATCCCCAACCTCCAAGCTCTCTCTCTCTCTCACTGAGCCTTTGCCCTCTGCCAGGAATGCACCCCCCTTTTCTGCTGGCGAACCCTTATCCACTGCTTGGTCTCAGCTCTGACGCTGCCTCCTTCCTCCCTAAATCCTTCCAGAACTTTCGAGAAGATGTCCCTCTCTGTGCTTTCTCATTCCTGGGTTCTGACGTCCCCTTCTCTCTCTCTATCTCCTCACCTCTTGAGGCAAGGACATGCTGGCTTCATTGTCCTATTCAGAGTCCCTTGCACAGTGGCCGCCACACAGGAGGCTGGAAAGAAGGCAGGGAAAACGACACAAGGCCAAAGTCTCTGTGGCCCCATTTTTCGGGTGCTGTGTCAGACGCAGCACAGGAGCAGGGCACGTGGGGAGAGAGGAAGCTCGGGGGGCGCAATCCCCCAGCCCTCCAGCTGCACCCGCGGACCCCTCCCTGCTGCCCCTGGAAGGTGAGACAGAGGACTGATGTCTGGTGTCGTCATACAGGTCACTCAAGATGCAGGAAGGACGCCTGAAGGACTCTCTTGTGGAGGTGACCCCCAAAAGGCCACAGAAGAGAGCTGGCTGCTGCTTCTGACCCTCCGGCCCAGCCAGGGTGGGGATGGCCACCCCTGGGATTTCCTGCTCCTCAGCTCCTGTCCCACCTTGCCCGGATGCAGCAATGACAGAGATGGCCAGCTTGGAAGTTCAGGAGAAGCCCCCTCGGGTCAGGACTTGGATTCCAGGGCAGAGGCTGCGCTGTCTCTGCCCTTTGCACCCTGAAGAAGGATTTGAGGGGGTGCTGGGTCATAGCGGTGGTGGTTAAAACTCTCAAAAGCATGGAAAAGTCGGGAAAAATGAATTAAGGCAAACACACCATATCATTGGCCACGCATCTCTGTGGGGTAAAATTATAAGGTGAACGTGTGGGGCTGTTATTGCCCTTTTGATATGTATTTGTATTTCTAGATCTTCTGCAATGCCTAGGTATTCCTTACAGAATGCAAAATAAAAACAAACATCGAGGGGAGGGAAAGAAGCTTCTCGAGGAGCTTGCTTTGGAGCTGATTACTAATCGCTACAACCTGTTAATTAATAAAGAACACTTTATTAGAGCAGTCCCACTGTTCTGTGCAAGCCAAAACTCGTGAACCTTGTCTCACCACCTGTTTGCAAGCATCAAGGTTCTTCTGAGCACAATCCAATTCCAAATTCTGACGGCCCCAGATAGGCCCTAGTCCCCTTGTCTCCCCGAGCCCTGACCCCACTCCCTTTCGCCAAGACCTGCCTCTAAGGGGTCACATTCAGGGATCCACCCCGGCTCCAATGTCATCATGTCGCCTGGTGCAGCCCTCTGCCCAGAGGTGCAGCCAAGAGGGTCCGGGGGCGGGGGGCTGGGGAGCAGCAGGGAAACAGGGTTCAGATCACTTCGGGTTCCTCTTCAGAGCTTTTGTCGAAGTTCCCAGAACTGCCTACCATTCATCTCCCAGAAGGTGGCTGCCCATGATAAGCCCGGCTGGGGTCCTCAGTGCCCTTAAGGAGCCTGCTTTGAGAGCCTTAGGGTGATGGTCCCTCGGAGTTGGACTACCTTCTGTCACGTACATTTGCTGCCACTGTTGTTCCTGTCATCTTACCCTTAACCACAATGACGCTTACCACATCCTGCAGCCTGGCGCGTGCAGAACGCTGAGCCTGCACTGATTACTTTGTAATCATTCAGTACTGGGGAACCAGAGGAGACCCTGCTTTCACAGAGAGACAAGCAGAGATAGTTCGAGAGAAAGAGGTACCGAGCGAGAGACTGCAGGAGAGAGAGAGGGCAGGAGGTAGAAGACAGCCTTCCTCCTGGCTTAATCAGTCTCCAATCTTTGCCCCTATCCCTTCAGCTCAGTTCTGAAAGGGATGCCTCCGCAGCAGTGAGCTCTTTGTCATTAGAGGCATACAAGGGGAAGTCGGGTGACACTTTGGCAAGAGGCAAGGTAGAAAAGGTTCAGGCATCGAAAGCAACCAGAGGTTGGATCAGATGCGTTAATGGACCCCATTTAGCCTCTAGTTAATATGCAGGATGATTTCGTGATCTAGCTAGTTCTCTTACTGGCCTCCCTCACCGATTCTTTCTTACCCTCAATGTCGTCTCCCTTCCTGGATCCTCTCCGTCAGCCCACGAGCCTCCCCCTGCTCTGAGCAGTTTCTAGGCTATAGTAGGTTCTAAGAAAGACAGGCAGACAGAGGGAGGTGGGCTGGAGTGAGTGATGTCTGGCCATTGGTGAGGGTGGAGGGGCAGGTCCTGCTGTTGCCAATGGCTGTCTCTGGGGTCTGGGGACCTGGCAGGCTCCGACATCTCTGTCCTGTAGGCCTGTGAGTTAATGAGGCAGGTAAGCAGGGTGTGATTCCTGGGGGAGCCAGGAGAGTAGACAGAGCCCCTGGCCTTCAGGGGACCTGGTACAGAAGTGGCCCCAGGGCCTGCCCCTCCCATCTCAGCTCTGCCCCAGCCGCGGGCAGCCAGCTCAGGTTCCCTAGAGGTGGGGTGCAAGAAGGGACGGAACACCTGCCCAGAACCATCTATTGGCTTTCTCCGGCAAGATCCAGCTTCTGTACAGAGTAGAGGTGTGGAGGGGCCACCAGCCTTTCCTGGTGTCAGAGGGATCCAAGTCAGCAAGCAGGGCCTGGAACCTCAGAGCAGCATGAGGCACATGAGGAGAGCAGCAGGACGGACTCGAGGTAGACTTCAGAGTGAACTTCCAGACAAGTGGTGAGTTCTCAGGGCATGTCTGCCAAGGGGCCTCTGGCCACACCTTAGCTTGAGGTTGATTGAGAAAAGGAGGGTGGGACTGGGTTGATGGGGCTCAGGATGTGGAGGGACAAGGGGAGGGCAAGGCGGACAGAATGTGGCCTGGACAGGGGTGTTAAGGAAGAGAGCTTTTTGGAGCTGAGCTTGGGCAGGAGCAGAACAACCCTTATTTACAAAGCACCTACTTCGTGCCAGGCACTATTCTGAGCACTAACATGTCCTATTTAATTCTTACATCAACCCTATGAGATGGGGCTTGTTTATCCCCACTTTACAGATGAGGAAAATGAGGCACAGAGGGTAAGTCGCTTGGTCCACAGTCAATGCAGCTAGCAAGCAGTGTGGTGGGGCTTTGAACCCAGGCTCCAGTAGCCACAAGCTTCACTACCAAGTCAGGGGGCTTCTTATAGGAAGGTATGGATGCTTAGATGGAGCAGGGACCAGGTCCCCGGACCCTTTCTTCCCCTCCCCTCCCCTCCACCATGTTATTGGCAGGCAGCCCTGGGCCAGGTGGAAGAAAAAAAAAAAAGAGTTACAGATGCTGAGAGAAGGACTTGATTATAGCATTTATCCACGGCAGGTAAGGTCTGGGGCTCGTCCCTCGGTTTCTCCTTCCCCTGTAGCCCCTGGAAGGTACTGGAGACCCCGAGAGGCAGCGGTGGCAGAATTCGCCCTGGCCCTCTCCCCTCTCTTCTCAGCTGCCCTCAGGCAAACTGCTGTCCTGGAAAGCCAGAGACCCAGCAAGTCCCCCCAGGTGGGGGTCTGCAGCAAGGGCTCAGTGGACCCTCCCGGGCCAGGCTCCAAGCCAGCTAGACAAGGGTCTCTGCAGACTCCCCTGCCTCAGTGTAAGAGAAAAGGGGATGGGGACTAGAATCAGGACCCCACAGCGCTGTCGTGTTTGCTGCTGGCTCAGGGTAAATACTCCAGAAATATTTATTTATTGAGTCAATGGGCAAGTCTCATCCCATGAAAGCTAGGGATTCTGGTGGCAGAATCTGCGGGGGTCGCAGGGGGAGACACTGGCCCCTGGGCTGACTCAGATGTCTAGATCCCATTTCCCAGCCTGACTCCTCTCAATTGGATGAAGTGGGGGTGAGGAGGAAGGTGGGGTGCAGCGCTTCCCCCAACCCTGCTGGGAAACCAGCACGACACAACCAGAGAGGGCAGTCTGTCCCAGGCTGGTCTGCCCTGGAGAGTCCTCTGGATCTTGCAAAAATGCCAAAGCCCAGACCAACTAAATCCTGTCCCTGGGATGGGACCCGTGGATTAGGATATTTGAAACTCCCCAGGTGATCCCACTGTTCACACAAGCTTGGGAACCCCTGGCAGGGGCTGCACGCCTTCTCAAAGCCCCTGGGTATCCACTTTCTTGCTTGAACCTCAAATTAACATCTGCCTGTTTTACTGGCAGGCAAGGTTTAAAAATGTGTGTGTGTGTGTGTGTGTGTGTGTGTGTGTGTGTGTGTATGTGTGTATGTGTGTATGTGTGTAGACATATATATATACATGTGGGCACCTGGGTGGCTCAGTCAGTTGAGCATCTGACTCTGGATTTCGGCTCAGGTCACCATCTCCAAGTCGAGATTGAGCCTTCATGGGGTTCTGTGCTCAGCAGGGAGTCTGTGTCTTTCCCTCTGTCTCTGCCCCTCCCCCAACTCTATAAATAAATAAATAAATAAATAAATAAAATCTAAAAAGAGTGTGTGTGCATGCACACATGCATGGATACACACACCCCAGATTCAACTGTTACTCTCTGCAGAAATTATAGAAATAATTACAAAGAGGAAAATGAAAATCACCTGAACCTCACTCTTTTGTAGCAGTCACTATTGACATCTGTTTTCTTTGATCTCCTTCCTTCTTCATGGTTGAAGAAACTGAGGTAGGGAAACTGGATAACTTTCCCAAAGTCATAGAGCTACAAAGTAGCAGAGTGGGGATTTGAACGGGGGCACTGACGGAATCGGTCAAGTCTTGAGGTCTCAGGGGACCGGCAAGGGCCCCCAGTCCTCAGGGGGCTGTGAAGGGAGGGGGGCGTGCTCTACAGGGAAAGAAGAAGGTGGCCCTCGGGCTGGTTTTGACACTGTCCTTGTGTGTCTGGGGCAGGAGCATGGAGCCAGGGACGGAGCCCAACACCACGTTCACGGCCGCCGGACTCACAGCCACACCTGAGCGACGGCTCGGACTCCTCTTCGCCGGGCTCTGCGGCCTCATCCTGCTGGTGGGGCTGCTGGCCAATGGGCTGATGCTGCTCGTGGCGGGCCGGGGCTCGGGTGCCTCCCAGCCGCTCCGCGCCCTGACCAACAGCCTCATGGTGAACATCACGCTGTCCGACCTGCTCTTCATGGCCTGCGTGGTGCCTGTGCTGCTGCTGAGCTTCCTGCAGCCCGACTGGTGTCTGGGCCCTGTCATCTGCACCGCCAGCCAGGCCACCAAAAATGCCACCATGTTCTGTACCTTCTACAGCATGGTGGCCACGGCTTTTCTGCGCCACGTGGCCGTGGCCCAGCCGGAGGTGGCCCTTCCTGCTGGCCAGGGTGCCCGCCTGCTTCTCTGTGGGGCCATGTGGGTCCGGGGCTTCACTACCTCGTTGCCCAACTGGCTGTTCCAGAGAGTGGTGGTGGAGGAGGGGGCAGTGGGGGCCTGCCTGCTGCTCCTGAGCCCTGCCCAGACCTCCTGCTACTTCACCCTGCTGGGAGCCCTGGCCTTCCTGCCTTGTGGGGGGGGGCTGGGCTGCTCTTTCGGCCACGTGGGCTGGCTCATGTGGACACAGCCTCGTGGCCCCAGTGGGGAGAGCATCCGGGAGCACCGGGAGAACACAGGGCTCATCCTTGTGGTGCTGGTGGTCTTTGTGCTGATGTGGGGGCCTTGCTCCCTGCTGGGCTATGTGGCAGCCATGGGTGGCCTGCCGGCCACTCCAGTGACTTTCGTGGCATCCAGCCTCTGCACTATCCTGGCCTACTCCAATTGTGCCGTAAGCCCCATCCTCTGCTTCTACCTCTCCTGCCCCTTCCAGACGGGGCTCAGAGATCTCTTCCGCAGGCCCGTGGCTGCCAGGTGCCCGGCAGGTGTGGACGGGGCTGGTATGGTGCTGGAGAATGTCCAGCCCGGCCAGAACAGGGCCCCAGGAGGCCTATGGGGTCCGGCGGGGGTCTGAGAAGATAGCCTGATGGGAGAGAGGGCTGAGAGTCAAGACCAATGGGAAGACGCTTAGGGATGCTAGAGCCTGTCCCCTTCGTTTTACCAGTGGGGAGACTGAGATCCAGAGAGGGCATGTGCTCCAGCCAAGGAGACACAGCAACCAAAATGGTGACTAGGTTGATGCTCCCATCCCACCTTGGGACTCAGATCCCTATAGGCTCTATCACTTTCTAGTTGTTTGGTCTTGAACAAGTCCCTCCACCTCTCTCTGACTATTCTCTCATCTGGGATAGTGATCATACCTTCTTCACAGATTGTTATAAGGATAAACATAGCATATGTAATGTGCTTAGAAGAAGGCCTAGTGCTTCGTAAGTGCATGTGAGTGTTGGTCACTACTATAACTATTATCATCATTTTATCTTTTATTAATTCAGGGGCATTTGAGGTGAGGGGACAAGAGGTTGGTAAAGGGATTCCAAAGGCAGAGAAGTGGGTATACGAATGACCCAGAGAATGACAGCCTGGGGTCCATAATCCTGAAGGCCTGGGGAACAAATGGGGGTGACGGGAGGAGACAGCTGCAGCTGGGGTGGGGCCCAGAGGCCAGGAGAGCCCTTCAGGGACCTCTCCCTTCTTTGTCTGCCCTCCCCTAGCTCGGTCACACACACCCCTCAGCCCAACAAGGGAATACAAGGTCAATGTTGGAGCCATGAATGTCTGAACACCCTCCTTTCTTCTCTGTGGTTTCTCTCCCCAGCGTGGCACACCCCTTCCTTCTGTCTAGAACAACTGAAGGTCTCCGCCTCTCCTACCCCATCTCCTCTGAGAAGTTCCCAAAGTCCAGGCCCTCCTTCTGGCTCCCTGGGAGCAGGCCTTAGAATCTGTGTTAGCTTGGGAACCAGGGAGATTGTCTCTACTTAAAGCCTGAAGAAAACATGTTCAGCTTGGTAACAGTATTACAGCTACACACACACACACACACACACACACACACACACACACACACACGTGTGCTCACTCTGTCCCCATGGTCAAAAACCTTTGGAAACACTGGGTTGAACCAAGTTAAATGGTTCTCTTTGCTGCAGGACTTATCAGAGCCTTGAATACCCCAAAGGCCACTGGGATTCTCTGAAAGGGGCTCAGAGTAGGCAGTTTCCCAAAATCCATGTGAGAGAACCAGTGTTCTGTGGAACACACCTTGAGAAATAACCCAGGAGGGAAGCTACAGTGTCAAGCATAGTACAGATGCGCTCAGCCCCCTGGGGCAGCGGCTCTGAGACTTGATTGCCCTGCCTGGTGGGCATCTCCTCTTGACGCTTTCCCACAGGCGCCTAAGGTGAGGCAAACGGGTCATTGGTTCTGGGAACTTCCCTCTTCCAGAGCCCTGACCCCACCCAGTTCTCACTCAAAGCGTATCGGAATGCAAGTGAGAGGGGTATCTAATTATAGGGACAGCCATGAATCAGCTCTAATTTACTATAAAATTGTAAGAAGTAAATAAGTCCTGAACTTTGATATAATTAGTCCCAGATGTCTTGTGATGTGCAGATTGGAAATGGCTGGCTGGAGGGCTAATCTGACCTTGAGCTTGCCCAGAGGAGGGAGAAGTCCCCTTTCCCCCGCGATCCTGGGCTCTGAAGGCCACGACGATTTACATATGAAGAGGGACCAGGAGGAGAGAGACGGAGTTTACCATGCTCCTCAAGTGCATCCTGGCAGTGCACGTCGCACACTTGATGTGGGCATATCTATAGCCCCACATTCTGTCCACATGCTAATCCCGCCAGGGAAGGGGAATGGTCCCATCGCACACATGAGCAGTAACTCATCCTGGGCACCTGGCCTGTGGGTCGTCCCTTTGGTGCCCCTTTTGTGCCCACAAACACTGGCCCCTCCCATGGGCTTGGCATCGGTAGCCTCGGTGCCAGGATTTCCTTGCTCACTGCTCCAAAGCAGGGTCACCCTCGGAGCAGGCAGCCGTGTGTGAATCAGTGTCTCGAAACCTGAGCCGGGCCTGGCACTGGTGCTCAGTAAATGCTTGTTGAGGGATGAGTCAGTGAGTGATCAACTGCAATAAAGTGACCCACTCGTTTTCGAGAATAATCTGATCGTGTTACTCACCTCTCTCACCTCCTCGCTGGCTCCGTTTCACTTACAGTAATGCTGAAGCCCTTACCATGGTCTACAAGGCCTTAAGCCTTCTGGATTCTTCACCTCTCTCATCTCATCTCCCTGCCCCCTATCCCCACCCCCCACCCTTCTTCACGCAGCTCCATAAGCCCCTGCTGCTCTTCACGTGAAGTATCCTCCTGCCTCAGGGCCTTTGCACTTGCTGTTACTTCTTCTTGGAGCCCTCCTGCCTTGGATACCAGCATGCCTCCTTCTCTCATTTCCTTAGGGCTCATTTCAAGCTTCACCTCCTCAGAGGAGCCCGCCCTGACCACCTCACCTAAAATACCACCCTGCCTTCTTCTCCATTATTTGTTTTTGTAACTCTTATCGCCACCTGAAATTAAGTTATCTGCTTGTTTGTTTATGTGCTTCCTGGGTTTTCCCATCTTATTTGTATGACTGTTGTGAGCTCCATGTGGAGATAGGGCTAGTATTTTGTTCATTGCTGCACCCTGAGTGCCCAGCCCAGGCCCTGGCACATTGTAGTTGCTCAAGAAATCTTTATCAAAAAAAAAAAAATGGGAGAGAGAGAGAAAGAGGAGAGCCTGAACCCTGTCAAACAGCAACACACTTGCTGTTTATCACAGGAGAAAGGAAAGCAAGGAACTTTACTAAAAGAACCCAATTTACTTCAGTTTAAGGCAAATTCCACACAGAGACTGTCTCAGAGACGGGCACAGGACCAGACAGCGTAGAAACACCACCATCATGCATGACGGGAAGGGAAGCAGTGTGGGGCAGTGGACAGGGTGGGAGTCTGGTCTCCACCCGGGCGTGGGATGTGTAGTGGGCTGAGGGGCCCCATGCTACGGGAGGGGCTGGCATGCATGACTTGTTCCCCATGTGGGTAAAGGCTGGGCAGCTCGGGGATCACCCTTCTTGCCTTCCCCACAGCAGAGGCAGGGGCTTGGGCTCAGACCCCAGAGCCCAAGGCTGAAGGACTAGGGTGGATTTGAGGTGACAGGATGGAGTAGGGTGACCCTAAGGGCCAAGACGGCCTGGAGTAAGGGGTCACACCGCTGAGGAGTGGGATGGGGGAAGCTGGGCATGGCATGAATGGACTCTCAGGACACCAGAGCTGAAGGTAAACCCGAGGCCATCTGGTCAACCCTCTTGCCCTACTTCTGAGTCCCAGAAGGCAGAAGGACCTTGCTTGGGTTCCCACAGGCTTGAACCCAGGACTCCGATCTACTATCCCTGTGGGAGAGAGGGGCAGTGTGGGAGCGCTGGGGCTGGACTGCTCCTTGCAAGGCGTCCAGGAGGGCAGCAGAGGACTGGGCTCCAAGGGCCCTGGGCAGCCTTGGCAGGAGGAGAGACGCCTGGAACCAGGAGTAACTGTAGAGGTACCTGCGGGCCCACACCAGGGACAGGCCTGTGGGTCTAAACCCAGCATCATTCTGGGCCTCAGAGGCACCGGAAATGACTCTGTGCCTGAAAAGCCTCCATTCCGAGCCCATCATGTGGCCTATGGCCCTCCCATCAGTCTCCCCTTCATGGGTCTGCTGGGCTCCCGTGGCATGCAAGTGTTCCTGGGAGGAGTCACATGTTCAGGTATCCCTGGAGACCCATCAGCCTCACAGGGTTCACTGGAAATAGGGACGGGGTAGATATTGGGAGGGGGGAGAGGTCAGGGGTCAGGTGTAGGAGTCCACGGCACAAGAGGAGGGGAGGGCCTAGGGCCCCGGAGGGGAGAGGCCCCGCTCAGGCTTCAGGGCCAAGGAGGAGCAGATGGGCTTGCCCAGGCGGGCTCAGGGGGACCCCAATCCTCCTGATCATTAACCCCTTCCTGCCTGGGCTAGAACCAGGTGTCAGGGGGACAGGAGAAGGGCAGGGGCCCAGAATCTCACCCCCACTGCCCGTACCCTCCAATTACCCGGGTTTGGGCCATGAGGCCAGGAAATGAGAGAGGAGTCTTCAGAGGCCCCATCCCCCACTGGCCTCCCAGGCACACACGTTACAAAGGCTAGGCATGGCATCTTGTAAGGGGGTCTAGGGACCCCAGCTGTGCTTCCACTGCCCCTCCTCCCCCCAGGGAGCCGCCTGCCACAGGCCAGGGGCCTTTGGGAAGAGCACTCAGATGTGTGTGTGCAGGGGGGAAGCAGGGGGGGTGCGGGCCGGGGACCGTGGGGGTGAGGGCTCCGGGGCCGCGGGTGGGGGGCGCGGGCGGATGCCCTGGGCCTTCATGTAGGACACCAGCTGGTCGGGGATCTCGGCCAGCACATCACGGGCCAGGCGCGCCATGCTCAGCACGTGGTTGCCGGTACGGTCCACGTAGTCCCTGAAGGGCACGAACTGGCCGGAGGAAAGTCATGGTCAGGCTGGGTCTCTAGCTGGACCCCCAAGTCTCCAGGCCTGGGACCCTGTCCCACGCCTCCCCGGCCTCTGCCCTTTCCATCAGCCCCTCCCCCTGCTGGTGAATGCTGAGGGGCTCTTCTCTCATTGGCTCAATGGAGACTTACAGATCCCCTATTCCATGCCAAGATGTACCCCTGAGCAGGAGCCCTTTAGCTCTGAAGTCTTGGCACCAAGCACAGGGACTCAGCCAGTGCTCGGAAAATGCTGGATGAACCCCCTGGCTTCTGGGAAACGGGCCTTCCCATCTCCCCCAACCTCTCTGTCTCCTTTGCTCTACTTCTCCTCTGTTTCTGGGCCAACACCTAGAGACAGGCTCCTCTGGCTTCCTCCCAGGGGGTGACCCATCCCCCCCCCCAACCCCTTGAGTGCCTCAGCTCACTCCTGCCTCCAGGCCTTTTCCATACACGCCCCGGCCTCTGCCGCAGACTGCCCCTGCTCTGGGGTCTAGCCTCCTAACTTTGGTCTCCAACCTTGGAAGGACCCCTCCCCCACCGCCATTGTTGTAACCTGGGGGGGTCTGGGGAATGGCAGTCTTTATTTCCAATTTCCTGGGAGATTCACAGACAGAAGTGCTTACTCAGGCGCCTTCTGAGGCTTGACTGGGCAGGGACGCCCTGAGGACAAAGACCTGTCTGCTCACTACGTGCGCCATCCTACGTGAGAGGGTAAAACATGGATCCAAGGAACCAGGCAATGCCCATTCCAGAGAGGGCTATGGCAACACTCAAGACACCTCCTCCACCTCCAAGGGCTCTGCTGTCTCACTGGGAAGACAGCCCCACAGAAGACACTGGAAAGTGCAATTATTGGGCCTAAGTGCTCTGCAGGAGACCATGGAGGCCTGGTGTCTCAGGGAGGCCTCGGCAGAACGTTCCAGTCAGGGCAACAACACTGGGGGAGGGGTCCCTGCAGGGGACAAGTGTGACCCAAGGACTGATTCCCGTTCCCTTCTTTGGTGGCCAGGCCACTCTGGGTCTCCCTCCAGGACCCCTCTCTAGAGAATTTTCTAAAAGGGGGTAGGGGGTCAGCCAGGTTAAAGGGGCTATCTGGCATCTTCCTTGGGGCAGGCAGGCTTGGGGCTTCACCTGGACGATGTCCCGCTCTGCCAGCTTCCCCCTCGAGGAGATCCGCACGTCGTCACCATCCAGCTCCACCATGGCTGTGTGAACAGAGGCACTGGGGGTGGGCTGAACTAATAGTGGCCCCTGGGCCTGGCAGGACAGTGGACTTGTCCTCCAATCCAGGACAGAGACCATCAGACCACGCCCCCACAGTAGAGATGAGGAGACTGAGGCCAGGAGCTAGCAGGAGCCCAACATGGTGCATCTCTGACTTCTAGTCCAGTGCTCCTCCTCCCCTGCCTCCACAGGCTCCCAGGGTTGGAGGGAGGAGGGACTGGGCCTCCTCCCCACAGCCTTGGGGAATGGGTATGGGTGTGTACAGCCTGACACAACCTTCCCCTTCCCCGTGCAAACAAACACACCCTCACACCCTGCCTGCTCACCCAGACAGTCACACCCACCCAGGAGCTCTCACTCTTAGGGGAAGGGTCATTCCCCAGGGCCTGAGGCCTCTGGGGAAACATCTGGGGGATGGGGACTTACCGTCGAACTCGGCCTGGCCCACTCCGATGATGATGATGGACATAGGGAGTTTGGCAGCCTGGGAGATCAGGGGGAGGGACAGAAAGGGGTGGGTCAACGGAAGAAAGACAGAAGGACAGAGAAGAAATGGAAGACAGAAGGACGGAGACACACAGAGAAACACACGAAAGGGGGGAGGGGGAGGGACACGGACCCTCGGCTCCCACTTCACCCTGGCCGGGCTGGGCTGGGGTCTGGGGCAGCAGCCCTAGAGACGGGTTAACGAGTGGCCCATGGGGGCGGGGGTGGACACGGAGCTCATCCGTGGGACCCTTCCACTCCCCAAACCGCACTGCCCGGGAAGCCTCCTCCAGGGCTTTCTCTCAAGAACTGGGAAGGTATGCCCCCCCCGCCCCCAGCTCACATTGACGATAGCCTCCTTGGTCTGCGCCATGTCCGAGATGACCCCGTCCGTGATGATGAGCAGCACCGAGTACTGGGAGCCGTCCTGCACTGCGGCCGCGGTCCTGGGGGTGGGGGGGCTGCAGTCCGTCTGGCCCGCTCTGCACCCCGCCCCGCCCCCATAACACTTTGCGGGGGTGGGGGGACACCTCTTTGGCGGGAGGAGAGTCTCTTTAGGGTCAGGGCTCCCTGAAAGGCAAGTCAATGGAAGAGACGCCTCTCCCGCCTTTCGGAGACCTTGTGAGCCGCTGGGCGTCTGGGGGCCGCGGCACTCACCTGGCCACGTGAGTGACCACCGGCGCGAAGTTGGTGGGGCCGTAGAGCTGCACCGTGCGCAGGCTGTGGTGGTAGGCTTCCAGGATGCCTTCGATGCCGCAGCAGGAAGGGTTCTCCTGGTTGCCGTTCTGGGGGCGCCAAGGAGAGGGAGGCTGAGCCCAGGGAGGCGGGAGGAGGGGCAGGGAGGACAGCCAGGGGCTCTGCACATCCGGGGCGGGGGGGAAGGCCAACAGGCCTGGGATCTCCTTCCTTTGGTTGGGGGGCGGGTAGGGGGCAGGGCAGGGAGCCCCAAGGGCAGCGCACACGCCGGGTGAGCACGGCCCAAACCTGCTCCTTGTCCCACTCTCCGCACCTGCTCAGGCAGGCCCCCTGAGAGCCCTGGCGGCTTCCCTCGGGGAGCCTTGGGCAATCCACCCCATCCTCCAATGACAGCTAGGTCTGAGCGGCTCTGGAAGGACCTGCGGCTGATCTGTCCTCCTGTGTCCTATGCCCAGCACTGTGCCTGGCACGACAGAGCGCCCCAGCTCGTGGGAGGGAGCGGGAGGGACGGGAGATGGCCTCTCCACACGGGCCCCGTCTCAGCGCCAACTCAGGGAGCTCCTGGGACCACCCGCAGTTGCCTAGTCCCAGCGCACACCCCTTTACCCTTATTTCTGGGGTCTTGGGGGAGGGGTCTCCATCCCACCTCTCCTGGGTCTTGTCAGGGAAAGGAGGCCAGAGCCCACCGTGAAGCCCACAGCATCAGATACGGAGGGGAGGTACAGGTGAGCAAGGTGGGGAGTGGCCTTCTGGAGGCCCAGCTACAAGCCCCGCCCCCACCAAGCAGGCAGCCTACCCACCCCTCCCCCAAAGTCTGCACCGACTGTTTGTTCCGGGGTGAGGAGGATGGGAAATGCCCCCCACCCCAGGCCCGTCACCACGCCCCGAGCCTGGGGCAGCCCTCTGGTGCTCCCAGGACCTCCTACCAGTGGGAACTCGTGGGACACCCTTCCGTCGGGCGGCAGCTTGGCCCCGAAGCCAAGGGCAGGGAACATCTTGTCACTGTCGTAGTGCTGGATGATTTCCCCGACGGCGGTCAGCGCCAGCGCGTAGGCGTTCAGCTGGTAGGGGCTCATGTAGTGCAGGGATGTGGACTGCGACGGGTTCCCTGCGACACGGGACATGGGAACATTTGCTGGTCCCAACACTCCAAGCCTCATGGGCTCAGAATGCAGACGGGGGTCTCCGGGGGCGCCTGTGATTTTTTTTATCCTTGACTCTTTTCTTTCTCTCTTGCCACACCTTCAATCCTTCGGTAAATCCTGGTTGCTAAACCTTCAAAATATATGCAGCAACTCACCTGCTTCTCCCCTCCTCTGGGACTGCCCCATCCCCCTCCCTGCCGGAAGGCAGCGGCCCAGACCATCTCTTGGCTTCCGTCCTCGTGCCTGGAGTCCGGCCCGAGGAACGAGGCCATGACTCTCCTCTGCTCCGGAAGCTCCCATTTCACCCGGAACCAGACCCACAGTCCTCATGGGGGAGCCCACAGGCCCCACGGGGTCTGGCCTCCAGTCACCTCCTTCCTTGCCTCCTGCCGTCCCCTCCCCTCACTCACTCAGGCCCAGTCCCCTGCCATCCCCACTCAGGGCCTCCACAGTGGCATGTCCCTCTGCCCTGGGACGCTTTTCCTCAGAGGTACGTGTGGCTTGCTCTGTCTACACAAGGGTCCCCTTCCCAGTGTGGTCTTCCTTGAGCGGCGTCCTGAAAATCACAGCCCCCCCAATACTCCCTATCCATCTTGCTGGCTTACATTCTCCCCATAGCCCTTGTCACCACTGATAAAGGCCCACATCTTACTTACTGATTCATCAAAGGCATGACATCACAGACTCCCAACCAACAGATTCTGCCTCTAGCTGCTATCAGCTTTGCAACCTTCCCTGGCTCCTTACCTCTTGGCTGCAGCTCCTTGTGTGTGGAGTGGGGGGGACAGTCCCACCTCACTGGAGTGTTGTGAGGACAGAGCAGGTGGGATTCTTACAACGCCCCTCCCAGCTCTGAATCCTACCCCTCCAGGACTCTGGGGCCCACCCGATGAGTCCCAAACTGGGGCAGTTCTGACAGGCATGAGAGGGAGCACGGAGCACCGCTAAAGGGGGTCCAGACTCCAAAGGAGGAGGTGACATTTCTAACAGTGTAAAATTGGGCACTGGTCGCTTGTGGTGACTCGGGCAGAGCCCCACCCTGGAGAAGGTCAGCGGCGGGAAGGGAGCTGGGGCGGCCTTGACAAGGCTGGGAACTGGGGTTCCTGCCATCACTGAGGACCAAAGGGCTCCCCTCCAGCCTGGGGGTTGGGCTGTGAAGGAGGATGTGAGATTTGATCCCATGAGGAAACATCTTTTCTCCAGCATGGGCCCAGAGCCCAGATTTGTTAGCGACCACGGCCCAGCACTGGGGATAACTTCGCCATCTTGGTAATCCCTTTGGCTCTCCAGGCCTAAGTACCTCCTTTTCGGTGAAGATGAAGCCAGAGAATATGGGAGAGCTGGTTCCCAGCTAGAGCCAATTACCACAGCTCTGAGAAGCCCACCCCACTCCAGCCCCCTGCCCCGCTCCTCTGCCCACCCCCCACTCACCATTGGAAGCTGTGAAGTCGATGGCCACCGTGAAGTTGATCTGGGTCCTGGAAGAGGAAGAGCAGCAGGGGAGTCACCTGGACAGGGAAAAATCTGGCCTCCACCCCAGCCCCACAGCCTGCTGGACATGTGGCCTTGGTGAAGTCACTCATCTTTCGGTTCTGGAAAACGGGGAGAGTCATGCCAGCCACGGCCTCCCCACAAAGGACCGTTGTGAGCCTAAGAGGTAGGCAGTGTCTGAAGCTCTCTGAAGAGACCGTGTTCTGTGTGGGCACATGGGGACAACTGTTTATTTCCTCCCCAAACCCTGCCCCTGCGGCCACCTGAGTCCCATGAAGTAGGGTCTCACTGTGTTTCTCGCTCAAATTCAGTGTCAGATGCAGGGTTAAGGCTTATTTGACAAAAAAGAGAGCCAAAGAGATACCGTGTATCTCTGAGGGAAGAACAAAACACCACCCGTGATGCTGTCTTGCCAAAAACTTGAACCTGAATCCAACTGAGCTTCCAGAACTCTCTTCCAGTTGTGACAGGAAATACAGGGGATGGAGGAACATGTTCAGTGACAGCCGGGGGATGCAGCCAGTAAAAGCCAGTCTAGGGGAACCTGTGAGGAGTCCAGGCCCCCCCGCAGACCTTGTGAATCAGAATCCTTTGGTGGGGAGCAGACTCTGTTTAGCAAGCCCTCGCATGCTTGGAGAAATCAACATATGAAAAGAGAATTAAGGGACAAATCGACCAGTCACAATATATGGATCTTGCCCAATATATGGATCTTGCCCGGATTTCTGATCCAAGTAAGCCAAATAACAACTTTATAAGACAAGGGAAATTGGAACACTGCCTAGATATTTGGTATTAAGAAACTATTCGATGTTTAGGTGTAAGTATAGTATTGTGGTTATATTTTACAAAGAGAACGTCCTTATATTTTAGAGCAATATCCTAAAGTATTGTGGGGATAAAATATGATGTCTGCGATTTGCTTCTAAATAACTGGTTGAAAGGGAGCATGCATGGAACGAGACCGGCCAGGAGTCGGTTAACTGTTGGATCTGGGTGAAGGGTGCTTGGGGATTCATTCTATCTTCTCTCTGTTTTTGCGTGTGTTTAGAAATTTTCCATAATAGAAAAGTCTGGTTTTGAGGATTCAGATTCAGGGTCGATGCTTTCAGAGGGTTTGCTGCTCTAGGGTCCGTGCTAGATCCTGACAGAACAAAGCTGACAAGACAGGAGCCCCCAGTAAAGTCTAGTCTTATGGGCCTCATTGTACAGTGCCCAGAGAGTCACCAGGGAGCCGGTTTAAAAAGAAGAGCCCGGGGCCCCGTTCCCAAGGACGCTAGTTCAGTCGGCCTGAGACGGGGCCTGAGAGTCTGCTTCTTCAGCAGATATTCCCTGCCCTCAGCCAGGGATGGATTCTGAGGAGGAGGTTCTGGGATCACAGGTGGGGACGCTCTGGTCTGGGTGGTTCTGAGTTGGTACAATGTAAGATCAGCCCTCCCTCCACCTGACTGCAGACGGGCTGCTGCTCATGGAACCATCATCCCCCAGGAAGGGTGAAGGACAGGGTGAGCAGGAGACCCAGGGCAGGGTCTGCTGGCCAGAGACGGTCCTGCCAGCACTCTCTCCCTTTGTCTGCTGCCTGGGGCCAGGGCATCCAGTGGACTCCGACCTCTGAGGGAGGCGGAGAAACAAGAGGGCAAGAGCTGCGTCTCCCCGCCCACCCCTGTCACCCCATGGATGAAAAATAAGCCTTTGTTTGTATTAAGCCTTGAGGTCACAGGATTATTTCTTATGGCGGTTGACCTACCCTATTCATCTACTGTTTGTTGTCATCTCTCACTGGGAAATAGAGATGGTGTCCTTGCTATAGGGAAAGGGCTCTGCTCCCAGGGCCACCATCGGGAGGGCGGTTCTGGCCCACGGGACCACAGCCGAGGGACACCACTGGCCGGGCTCTTCCAAATCAGGGTGAAGGAAGAGGTAAGTCTTACCCCTTCACTGGTCTTCCCCTGCTCTGGGTTCTGAAACGACTTGGGCAGGAAGGGGCTGGAAAGCAGCTATTTTGTGGGACGGCTCCTCCCTGCAGGCTCCCCGTGCCCCCCTGCCTCAGGGCAGAGCAGGGCAGAACAGAGCCGGGGCCCAGGGGACCATTCCCACTCTCTGGGGCCAGGCGGGCAGGGGAGGGAGGCCAGGGAGGAGAGGAGCCCCAGACAAACGCCTCCATCAGCTGCCTGCCTGGACACGCAGGCCGAGCGAGCTCCCACTCCCTGCAGCCCGCTCTCTCTCAGGTCTCCGGCGAGGGCGAGGAGGTGTGAGCGAGGCCCAGGGCTGGCGCCAGCGTGGAACCTTCCCCGGTCCTTGCGGCGCCGGCTGTGCGGGGCAGGCCGGCCTCTGAGGGCTCCTTCTNTCCTGCCGGCACCCCCCCCCCCCCCCCGCCCCCGGTCGCTGGGAGGCAGGCAGGGCCAGGATTGCTCACGACTATGGAAGAAATGCCCGCACGCAGGGCCAGGAGGAGGCCACCCCTGGCTGGGCATGTGGCCACCAGCGAGTTATGTAAAATGGAGATAATCATCCTCGCCCTGCCCACTGCGTTCTGTAAATGAGGCCCGCTGTGCAAAGAAGGCTAAATAGGATGCGGACTGTTTGAAAATTAGCAGGTGTTCTAGAACGTAAGCGCGGGCTGCTTCATGGGCTAGGGAACAGGGCAGTTTTGACGGGGGAAGGGAGCCCGGGCAGGGTCTGGGGTGGGCTCAGAGGACGGGAGGGTAGGGGCGGCGGGGGCCTCTGGGTGACTGCGGAGAGGGGTGTATTCAGCCAGTAGAAGGAGAGCTCGCAACCTGGAAACCAGTTTCGAGGCAGCAGGGCGTGGTGTCATGGGAGAGTATGTGTGGCTACCCAGGGCCTGACTTTTCCCTCTGCCCTGGAGAGGCCGGCAGCCGAGTGCTCGCTTGGCCGGGAAGAGCCTTTGGCACCTGCCCTGCCTGTCTTCTTTCCAGACAGGTGTAGTCACTCACCTGCCTGCACCTGCGGGCTCTCGGCTCCCCACACCCTGACCTGGCCCCTGTTCTGGCACGGAGTGTACTAACAGCTCGGAGTCAGGCTCTCTTTCCGTGAGCTGTTGGCTGGAGCCTGCAGGCTCTCCTGGCTGCCTTGGCCTGGATGCCAACCCTCCTGGTTCTTTGTGCTCCTTAAGCTCATGTTTGACCACCTGTTGGCTGTGGGACCCTCTGATGGCTCATCCCCCAGCTCCTCTTGCCCCTTATAGGTCCCTGATGCCACTGGGCAGGTTAATCATTGCCCCCCACCCCCAACAGACCAGGCATCAGAAGCTCAGAGAAGGAAGGGCCATTAGAATTCACCCCCAGCTCTGCGTGTATAGAGGAGATGCTCAGGGAGGAAACGTGACCTGCCCAAAGGAATTCAGCAAATTCATGGCTAAGAAGCACCTAGAGCCTAGGCCCCCTCATTCCTCATCCAGAGCTCTTTCCGCCTCCCTAAGCCCTTGGTTCTCTTTGTACGGATTCCCTACCACCTCGGGGTCCCATCCCTGCAAGGCGACCAGATGGGACCTAGGCTGGCCTCTGTGGCTCAGGGACACCCCTGAAGCCCCTCAGGACCCAGAAGCATGCAGGGCTGTGGGCAAGTTGTTCGAGGAGGGAAACTGGAGTCTGCTCAGGCCTCACAGGCTATGTCCAAGGCCTCAAGGAGAGCTGCTCATGCCGATACGTGGGGCCCCTTCCCTCTCCCTGAAGCCAAAGAAACCAGGCTGGAGCCCTTCTCACCCTCCTTTGATGTAGTCAAGAAATGTGCACTCGGACTCCACAGCAAAGGAAAGCAGCGTGACCTTGAAAACAAGAGGGAGCTTGGTCAGCGGGGAGCTCAGGGCTGCGGGGGGGGGGTGGTTTGCTGAAAGTGAGGGAGCACGCAGGACCCGCCAGGTTTGCGCGCTCCACTGCATACGGTACCCACAACAACCCTGTGAAGTACAACTATTATCCCGTTTTCTAGCCAAGGAAACTGAGGTTCAAAGAGGTGAGGCACTGTGCCTGAGGACACCGCCGGGACCTGGCCGAGTGAGACGTGAACTCGGGTCTGTCTGACTCCAGAGCCTGCCCTCTTGACCTTGATCCCCACCTGCACCCCCACAGGGCCCGCTCTCTGTCCCTGAAGCACAGGGGCTCAAACCAAGAGCACAAGTTTCCCCTAAGTGGATACCGGTGTGGGGCGTGGAAAGCGAGGGGGTCTTCCCGACATGCGATCACAACCTGCCAATGCTGAGAAGCTCCCTGTCCCACTAAGCATCCATCCTAAAAACATGCCTCTTTGGTCTGCGCTTAAATCTTCAATCTTACTTGTCCCAACTCACCCCTTTGGTGTCTCTTGATCTCTACCTTCTTGGACCCAAGATCCTCATAAACAGCCTGTTCTTTCCTGGGAGGTAACTGACCTGGGACCCCCTCCCCAGAGCAGATGCCTTTTGACCTCTGCCCCCTGATGACTTTGGCATTGACTGTGCCTCAAGAGGCAGCTACTGGCGGCGCATTACAATAATGATTTAGGATCCTGAAGATAAGTAAGTGAAAGCCCGGCTGCCAAAATCAATTAAATGGAGCAAGGTTGGAGCAGGGGAGCTTTACCTGTGTCAGAGAGCTCTTACCCTAGAATCTGGGGAACCCCCTACTGGGGCAGGTTCTTCTATCTTTATCAACTCTGGGTAGGCCAGGGAGGGCCTCTGCTTGACATCAGCCCAAATAATGGGAAGGTCTGTGGGTGCTGTGCTGGGCCCTGGAGACCCTACCTGCCGTGGTTAGGGTGTTAGATGCCTGGATGGACGAAGCTTCCTTTCACTAGGAGTGGACTAAGGCCGTGGCCTCTACTCTGACCAATGACCACCAGACTCCCTGGGGAGCTTTGAAAACCTCTTGCAGCCTGGGTGTGGACCCCATCAGTTTTGGGGGTAGGGTTCTGGCCTTGGATCTTTCTTAAGCTCCTCACATGAGTCTAACCTGCAGTTGGGGTTGAACCCCATGACGCCCCCCCCACGACCCCTCCCCCCCAAGGCCCTGGGATGAAGCAATTCCCTAACTTCCCTGACCATATGGATTGAGTCAGGGCCTTGCTGCTCAGAGTGTGGTCCCTGGACTCCCATCACCACCAGCAGCATCCTGATGCTGGTTAGAAATGTGGACATGCAGGGGCTCCTGGGTGGCTCAGTCAGTTGAGCATTTGCCTTCGGCTCAGGTCATGATCCCAGGGTCCTGGGATCAAGCCTCGAATTAAGCTCCCTCCTCAGTGGGGAGCCTGCTTCTCCCTCTGCCCCTCACCCTGCTTGTGCTCTCTCTCAAATAAATAAATAAAATCTTAAAAAAAAAAAAAGAAATGCAGACATGCAGATTCTTGGCATCTTAACAAGATCCCCAAAAGATGCTGCACATAGTAAGCAAGGTAAAGAGAAGCACTAAACATAGCTTCCTGGGCCCCAGCCTAGGCCTCCCAAAATGGAACCCCGGGTAACTGGACTGGGCATATGCATTCTCTTTTCTTTCTTTTTCTTTCTTTAAAGATTTTATTTATTTGACAGAGAGAGACAAAGACAGAGAGGGAACACCAGCAGGGGGAGTGGGAGAGAGCGGAGCTGGCTTGCCGCTGAGCAGGGAGCCTGATGCAGAGATAGGTCCCAGGACCCCGGGATCATGACCTGAGCCGAAGGCAAATGCCTAATGACTGAGCCACCCAGGCACCCCAGGCATATGCATTTTAATAAGCATCCTGGACTGGGGCGCCTGGGTGGTGCAGTCGGTTAAGTGTCTGACTCTTGATTTCAGCTCAGGTCATGAGCTCAGGGTCAAGAGATGGAGCCCCATAGCGGGCTCCATGCTCAGTGGGGAGCCTGCTTGATATAATCTCTCTCCTTCTGCCCCTCCCACTCATGTGAGCTCTCTCTCTTTCTCTCTCTCAAATAAATAAATCTAAAAAAAAAAAAAAAAAGCATCCTGGACCCTGACTGATTTTTTATGGTGAAGACTGACCTGAGACAAATCATGTCCCCTCTCTGGGGCTCAATTTCCTTATCTCTAAGAATACTGAAGGAGATCAGTGGTTTTCAAACTTCTTTTTTTTTTTTTAGCTGTACATCTGGGATTTCTCAGTTGGGGAAGGCGCTACCTCCCCTAGAAGCACGGGAATGTGTGGGAAAGTTTCGGGGATCTGCCAGTGACTACAGCATTGCTGGTAGCCGCAGGCTGATGCCAGGGGTGCTAAGTACCCCACAATGCATGGGGAAGCCCCAGGAGGTGAAGGATGATCCTGTCCAAAATGCTGACAGCATTCCCACTGAGAGACACCGCGGCTTTGGAGGAAGCAAATATTACCCCGTGCTTGACTGGGAAGCCATTACAATTTGTCTCCTTGG
Source organism: Ailurus styani (assembly GCA_002007465.1). Lineage (NCBI taxonomy): Eukaryota > Metazoa > Chordata > Mammalia > Carnivora > Ailuridae > Ailurus > Ailurus styani. The sequence goes on along the minus strand of LNAC01000077.1, from coordinate 1,591,282 downwards.
AATGAGGAGAGTACTTTGCAGTTTAATGGCCTGAGTCTCCAGCTCTCTGTCATAGCCAAGCCAGTGCAGTAAGCAGGGTAGGGATGATTTATGAGCCCATTTTACAGATGGAGACAATAAGGTACCTCAGAGGAACCCACAGACTCCCTGAGTAGGGCCTCTTCTAGGTCTGGAGTTGCAGTTTGCTTGAATCTAATGACTAAGTGGCTGCATCAGCTGATGGGGCTTTGGACCGCTACAGTAGGGAGGGACAGGAGGGGTACAGCTCTGAATATACTTGCAGGGCAAAGACTCTGGCTTGTCTGAGACATGCACTGTGGACTCCACCTCGGTGCCTTTCCAGCACATGCTGATCCCCACAGCCCGAATTCTCTTTCCCCAACAGCCTCAATACTTGCTCTTTCACCTTCTTCGAATCTCTGCTCAAATGTCACTTTCTCAGAGAAAAGCTTTTCCTTAACTACTTAATATAAAAAAGTTTTGTCTCTGGGCTTCCCCAACCCTTTACCTTTTTTCTTTTTTTTTTTTTTTAAGATTTTATTTCTTTATTTGACAGAGAGAGACACAGCGAGAGAGGGAACACAAGCAGGGGGAGTGGGAGAGGGAGAAGCAGACTCCCCGCAGAGCAGGGAGCCGGATGCGGGGCTGGATCCCAGGACCCTGGGATCATGACCTGAGCCGCAGGCAAATGCCTAATGACTGAGCCACCCAGGCGCCCCAACCCTTTGCCTTCTTATACTTTTTTTCCACAGCACTTGTAACCACCTGACAAACACAGGTATATGTATGCATATGTATTTGTTTTCTGTCTCCCCCACTAAAATATAAGTATCGGGAAGGTGGAGATGTGGGTCTGTCTTGTTCCCCGCTGTATCCCTCATGCCTAGAACACGGTAGCACTCAGGAAATGTTTGTTAGATAAATGCATGGATGTCCTGAAGAGCAGCCCCCCAGAAGCCACGGGGCTCGTGTAAATCTAGAATCGTCGTGGCAAACAGGGGCAAGTGCCAGCTGCCTGCTCTCAGTCTAACTGAAGTGCTGACGGCCATCTCCAGCTCTATGACCTTGGTTGTGCCTCTTTGGCTCTGTGACCTTGACTGAGTCACTTCCCTGCTGGCAGCCTTGGTTTCCTCTTTTATGACTAGGGAATGATAGTATCTGCCTCTCAAGGAAACAACCTGTGAAAAGCACCTCAGTGAGGAATTTCCCAGAGTAAGGGCCCAATGTACACGACTCCTTTTCCTCTCCCTTTCTGTGGGAAGTCCCCATGGGAGTTCCTCTCTGGGACTTCTCATTCTGTATCACAGCACCTGTGGTGTGGCCTGTCTACTGTCTACACTGGCTACCCACCCCCACCCCAGGGGTGTTGCTCCACCCGCCCCTCCCGTCCCCACCCCCAACTCTCCTGGTCTGGTTTCCACACCCCGCACAAGCCCACACAGACACGCACGACTCTTGATGGAGGACCTGGCTCTGGCCTCAGGATGTCCACACCCGGCTACAGAAAGGGGCGTGGCTACTCACCGTGCCAGAATTCACGTATTTCTTTTTCTTCATTTTCTTCTTCGGGTTTACCACCTGCAGGAGAAAACAGGTACTAGGTAAGGAGCATTTCCAAGCAGTCAGGGGTGGGCATACCACCCCTGGGTACGGCTCCAGCCCTAGCAAGCAGAATGTGGGGTGTGAAGACTGGGGGGTCCGGGGGAGGAGGCTCCGGGAGGTTTTGTGAGAGAACTGGCATTTAGATTTATGCAAGCGGGCTTCCTGATTAGACCCAGTGTTCCACGACCAAACACACCAGGAATAATATTTATTTAACCTTCTTCCCCACTGGTCCCCCAAACACGCCCTCCACCTAATGCAGCCAAAGGAGGCTCGATGTCGCAAAGGGGCCCTGTCTGTGCCTGCCCTTGTGTGTTGGCTCGGGCAGCCTTCCCCTCCTCCCTCCACCGGTTCCCATCCTCCCTGCTCCTCCTTGGAGATCCAGCCCTATGGCTGCCTACGGGGCCTTTGGGGCTCCCCTCTCCACCACCACCACCCCTAACATGGCGGTTAGAACTTCCTTAACTGCTCCTCGTGTGAAAGCTTTCATTCCAAACCAGACCTGTCATCAGAATATATCACAGACCTAGGCGATATTTAGTAGATGCTAAAAAATCACATGTGGGCTTAACTCAGGGGTCTCAGTTGCCTGCCTGTCCCCTGCTCCCAGATATTTGGCCATGTTTGGAGACACTTTGGTTGTCACCACTGGGGGAGAAGACAGAGGTCGGGGATGCTGATGAACATTATGCCATGCTCCGGGCAGCCCCCCCACCTCCAGAGAATCTTCGAGTCCAAGATGTGGGTAGTGCGGAAGCTGAGAAGCCCAGGGGCCCAGTGAGCCCTCTTCCCCATGAGCCCTCCAGGCCCTTTCACATGGGCCGCATCTGTACTGGCCAGAAGCCTCACCGGCTCTTTTGTTTCCACGGGGGAAGCTCAGGCCCAACCTTGCCCTCATCTCCCATCAAAGGAAGCAAGGCGGGTTGATTTTCACACCCTCTCTGTCCTCTCCAGGCTTCTGGTGAACTCATGGCCCCTGCCCCCTATCCCTTCTGCAGGGGGGTGGCCGGCTTTGTCTCCAGCAGGGGCCTCTTCTGTCTGAATGAGTGCTGATATCCATTCCTGGAGATCAGGAAACTTAAGGCCCAGGGACAGAAGCCATTTGCCCAAGGTCAGGGGGGGCTCTGCGTAGTGACAAAACTAGAAACCAGGTTCCTGCCCAAGGTCAGTGCTGCCTACCTGGGTGCCACCTTGATAACAAATACAAACACATTCCTTCACAAATACTTGTGGGTGGGAGTGGGGGATACCAGTTTCTCTCTTCTAGAATCTTTACTCCAGCTGGACAAAGATTTATCCTCAGGAGACAGAGGATAAGAGGCACCAAAAAAGGAGAGCCAAAAATGTGAAAGGAGTTGGAGGAAGGAAGGACCATTCTCGGCCACTGAGCATCTGCGAAGCCTCCCCAGGACAGGTGGCACTGACGGCAGGTGCTGAGGGCGGGAAGGATGTGGGCGTGGGAAGCTGGAGGGAGGGCACTCCAGTCCCAGGAGATAGCTTGGGGAGGGGGGACGGCTACAGAACTGGACGACAGAACCACAGGGTGGAAGGGCAAACTGGGCTGGCTGGAAGAGAGCCTAGAGTGCCAAGTTAAATGTCTGACCAACAGCCAGCAGCCAGCAAGGAACTCTGATGACCTCCAAGCTGGGAGGGGGCCATCATCTCAGCAGGCAATAGGATGCTGGGACCTGGTGGGAATGAGTGTGAGGGGAGAAGGAGAGACATCAGGGGCAACTCTACCTGCCCGGTTCTGCCACCTAATGGCTGTGTGACCCTAGAAAAGTTACTTGACCTCCCTGTGCCTCAGTTTCCTCATCTATAAAATAGAAATAAAAAGTACCTACCTTATAGAAAGGTGAGGGGATTCAATAGGTCATTACAAGTAAAGCGTTTAGGACATGGTCTGGAATGTAGTGAATACTATGTAAGTGTTAGCCGCTATTAATTTTTACTACTACCACTACTACCGCCCCCACGAGTCCAGGTGAGTGGTAATGAGGGCCTGAGGGTTGTTGGAACAGGTACTGAGCTATGGCAAAACAGCACTGTCAAGAAGTGACCACAGATCTCGGGGCCCAGGGCGTGGCTGCGGGGGTGGGAGGGAAAGGGGTCAGGGGTGACCAGGTAGACAGAAGGAAGGAAGAGCTGGATTTTGGACTCCAGGTGGGAAGTTCAGGTGAGGAGGGCTGGCAAGTTCTGCAGGTGGAAATCGTGAACCCAGGAAGAGAAACCCAGAACAATCTCAGAGCCCCCACAGGGACGAAGGCCACCCCGATGATGCGTTCACAGACACCTTCGTGGGAAGTTTCTCAGTGTCCCAATCTGTCCCATGAGGGTGTGGAACTTTGAGGACTGAATACATCTCAAACTTCTCTTCCCAAGTAGCCCTCCCAGCTGAGGGGAATAACCATGGACTCCTGGGGGTCTGGGTGTCGCCCAGAGACCTGGCCACAAGCACATTTCTTTGAAGTCTTCTGTGTTACCTTTAAATTAGCCTGTATTCCACATTTCCACTCTCTAATTATAACTGTTTTAATATTAAAACCATGTTTTGTTCTCAGATCCTCATGTGAAGTGGGCACTGAAGAAACGCCCTGTTTATTCTGAGGTTTCCAGCCCTCCCTGCACACACCCCCACCCCCACCAACCAGGCCTCTCCAGCCCACAGGGGCCGCACCCTGAAGTTCCATGTGGGGCACCATCGCCTCCTGGGGGCCAGGCCAGGAACTTCCCAATTCCCAGGCTGTAATGCTCAGCCTTCTCTCCCTCTCCTCACACAACCAGGGGCCCTAAGGTCCCCAGGCAGGTCTCTGGTGGGCTCTCCTGTGTAAGCAAGCCACTGAGGGGCTCCCAGGGGCCAGGAGCTGTGCTGGCTTCGGGAATACAATAACCAGTGAGACACCACCCCCACCCTTATGGACCTCATGGTCTTTAAGGGGGTGAGAAGTAGGAGGAACAGGTAATAGCCACGGGGGTGGGGGAGGCACAGGATGGAGCACTGAGGAGAGATATTGACCTCAGACTTTGTGGGTGGAGTGAATGTGCAGGCAAAGAAGGCTTCCTGGAGGAGGAATCATACCCAAAGGGAGTCCCCAAGGATCCACAGGCCCAACCAAGTGAAGAAGAGCAAAGGGAGCCCCAGGAGAGAACCATGGAGTGAAGCATAGAGGCAGAGCCAGCAGGGAGGTTCAGAGAGCCTCAGAGAACATAATGGGGCTACCAGTGGTGGCGAGCTGAGGGAAGGGGCCGCTGAAGGAAGGGGCCGGGGCAAGACCCCAGGGGCCTCCTAGGGGTGGGAGGTGTGGGTCTGCTCATACACACCCACTGGTTGCCGCAGACTGTAGGCTGCTGGGGGGGCATGGTGCTCCCCCATGGGGAGTCGTGGGGAGGAGCTCAGACTCCACCTTGTAGGTAAAGGGCCCTGCAGGATCTCAGATGGGGTGGGGGTGTCATTCTGAACCTGTTCCCCGTCCCTTTGTGTGAACCCCGGCCAGGCAGTGGGTGGGCTGCCCAGCCAAAGGTTAAGCAGGGTAGCCACGTGATCAGATTACCATTTTGGAGGAGGCCTTGGAGTAGTGAATGGAGGATGGAAGGAGGTGGGAAGGCCACTAAGGGGGCTGTTGCAAAGCACCCCCCCCCACAGGGAACATGATAGCGGTGGATGGGAGCCAAGGGAACAAATGTCAGAGTCTGTGGGTGGTAGGAGGAGTGGGATTCAGTTGTGGAGTGGGTGTGGGGGGAGGGGCAGGAGGTGTCAAGGATGACTTCCCAGGCGCCATGGCCCCCATGATGACGGCCCAGGAGAAGGAGCCGGCTGGCCAGGGAGAGCCGATAACTGTGGGAGGCTTCAGCCTGTGCCTTCAGTTTGGGAAGGCCGAGTCCGAGCAGGGGCCAGCAGACAGCTGGACATACGAGTCAGACACCCCAGGTGACGCCAGGGCCCAAGATGAGGGTCTTTCCCAGCAGAAGCCTATTCTCTCCTCAGGCAGTTTGGACTCTAGAAAGGCCTGCCAGTGACACTGCCCACAGGGCAAGGCCTGCCCCCCGCCCCCCCCCCGCAAAACCCCCAGGGACTCAGAGTTTCATTCCTTTTCTACCCGATGGCGTTTTCTGATGGAGAAAACGAGTCAATTCAACCTTTTCTGCTTTTAGCTTGAGAGATCATGGCCTCTTCTGAGCCTGTCAAGCACTCTTAAAAGCCAAACTCTGAGAGATAGAATCCCCTCTTTCCTAAAAATCCCCTTAAAGGCAGCCAGAGAAGGCTGGAGCCTGCTTTCCTCCACCTGGGTCAGGGAATGAAGACAGCCCTTCCCTTTGCCGATGCAGAAAACAAAGCAATTAACTGTGAGGATCGGAGCCCTTTCAAAGAAATGTACCCACGCTGCATCATCACAATGGATGAGGATTCAACTGAATTCAGGATGTGCTTGAACCTCAAGCACCTACTGGGTACACCCCGCGCTGCCCAGGCCCATGTGAAGGGAGGCCCCCGGAAGGGCCGTTCCCCAGCCTGCCCTTAGGGAGCCTCTGTCTAGCCGGAACTTTGGACCCAACCACTCAGAACAGAGACCTGGGGTGAGGGAGGGAAAGTGTGGAGCAGTTCAGACTTGGTGGTGGGAGTCAAAGCCTGCTCTTCAACATCTCTAGCTGAGTGGCTGCTCCTGTGAGGAGAGAGCCCGTGTCTAGGGCTTTTGTGAGATGTAACTCTCCTGGTCCTCGACAGAAGATGCTGGAAGACCAGCAGTGACATCATGCTCACTAGGGGCCAGGCACTGTCCTGGTGACTTCTTTCATTCTCAGCGGGCCTGGCACGGAAACGCAACCCAGATCACATGGCTGGTCCGTGGTAGAGGTGGGGTATGAACCCAAGCAGTTATTAGGGTTCGAAGTATCTGCGGCTGGGGCCCCTGGGTGGTTCAGTCGGTGAAGGGTCTGCCTTCCGCTCAGGTCATGATCCTGGGGTCCTGGGATCGAGCCCCACATGGGGCTCCCTGCTCAGTGGAAAGCCTGCTTCTCCTGCTCCCTCTGCCCCTCCCCCTGCTTGTGTTCTCTCTCACTCTCTATCTCAAATAAATAAATAAAATCTTAAAAAAAAAAAAAAAAGAAGTATCTGTGGTTAAGTGGGTCTAGCACAGACTGTGCTGTCCATGAAGCTCATGCAAGGAAGAAAGCACGAGACCAGAGTGCTGGGAAGGCCACCAGAGGAGCTGGAACTCAAGCTAAATTTGGCAGCTGGGAGGGCATCCCGGGAGGGCACACGCGAAGGCACAGTGGCAGAAACTGTCCTTGGAGGGCAAACACTCTTATCTCCAGAAAGACCGGGGGGAGTGGGGGGAGTTGTCCAGGTTCTCCAGATCCAGATGAAGGCATCCTGACTCCTGTTCCTCTGATTCTTCCCTTCCAGAAACAGTAAGATATTCAGCAGGCCCTGAAATTGTTCTGATTGAAGGCAGAGGGCCACCTTGAACTCAGGACCTTGGGTCTCCCCCTAACCTTCTGCCTCACCAGAGCCCCTCCTCCCCCACCTTGTTGGAAGAACGCTTTGTGGGGGCCCCATAACTCAATGATTCAGGGAGCCAGGCAAGCCGACATTGTTTGCCTCTTGATTCTGCCACTTACTGACCCATGTGTCTTTGGGCCAATTCCTTTGCTTCTCTGAGACTCAGGCTCCTTAACTGTAGAATGGGACCATAAGAGCCATCTCCCAGGAGAGCATGCAAAAAACCCAGCCTAGCACATGGCACAAGATAGTCCTCGGTGGCTGGGAGTTAGGTGTAATCAGAGCAAATCCCCGACTTGGGTGTCTCCCTCACCTCATAGATGTTGAACTGGCTCTGTCCGCGGGCCAGCTCCCGGTAGCTGGTGGTGAACTCGCCAATGAAGTCGTGGCTGCAAGAGAAGGTCTCTGTGAGACGGTGTACCCCAGGCTGAGTACTGCCTCTGCCCATCTCCCTGACTCTCACGCCCCTTCCCCTGACTTCCGATTCTGCCTGGGGCCTCGGCTCCATGGGCACACACCAGCACAGAGGCTGGGTCCGGGGGAAGAGCCAGTGTTCCCTGTGGAGCAGGAAAGCCAGCAGTCACCTAGCAAAGCAAGGCCCCAGGGAAGGGGGCCTGCTTCTACTCGGAGTCTTGTTTGAACAAAACCAGCAGGACCAGGTCTTTTGGGGACGACTGGAGAAATTTAAATAGGAAATGAATATTAGATGATATTCAAGAATTATTGTTCAACGTGTCAGGTGTGATAATGGCATTCGTGGTTCTGTAGGAAAATATCCTTATTTTTTAGATGTTCTCAATGAGATATTTAGAGGTAGAAATGCCTTGATGTCTGTAATTTAAACTACAGCAGCAAAATATAGATAGAGCAAATGCGGCAACATGTAACACTTGTTAAATTCAGATGATAGGCTTAAAAGCCTTCATTAGACTCCTCTTTTTCTGTGTATTTGCCACTTTTCCAATAATGATCTTTGAAAAGACCGTTTGCGTCATGTCCGTGGAGATAGCTGGAGGTTTTCTGCAGTGACCACACTTTCTGGGACTCCGCCCCCTCAAGTGGGGCTTCCTGTTAAGAGCAGCAAAACCTGTCCGCAGGAGAACCCCCACCCCCCGCCTCCCTCATGGCTGGCTGCCTTTTGGGGTCACCGGCCCTGGGAGAGGCAGCCTGGGGGGGCCCTCCGGAGCAGCTGGAGAGTGAGGCCCAGGAGGTGTCCCCGGGGCCTGGCCCTGCCTGGAGGCCCCTCTGGATTTTGACTACATATTTATAGCTCTCAACACTCAGACTATGAGCTCCTTGATGGAGGGACCCTATGACAGCTGGTGGCTGTCCCCAGTTTTCCCCGGTGAAGAAGTATGGGGAGCTCCGGGGTAAGATGAAGGATGGAGCTGGTAAAGAGGAGAGGGCAGGGGGACAGAGCGAGTTAACAGAGGTTCTGTGGCACTAGAGTCCTGTCCCGGAAGGCCTCAGGGGAAGGCGAACCACTTGGAACCGCTGGGGCCTAACTCAGAGCTCTGTTTGCACAGCCCTTTACGGCACCCCCTATGGGCATCACAGACTTGAGGGGTACAGATGGAGATTATGGGGCTGAAAGCCTCCTTACAACACCCCGATTAGTGCCACAGAATGGAGGGAGTCCCAAAAGTCAGGGTGACATGTTGGGTGTGGTCCAACAGACAAGTGGGAGCCAGTGAGGTTTCTGGACCGAGCCAGGAGAGGCCCATTCTTGTCCTCAGCTATGCATTCCCAGTGACACTGCTCCTTGGGGGCCCTTACAGTGGCAGACAGGGATGGTACTGGCCTCCCACAACCTGAGCAAGAAGTGTCCTCTTGCTGGCCAGTCTTGGCCCAACTCAGGGATGGCCTCATGGCTCCAGGGACCGTTCGCGTGTGTCAAAGCTTACCCTTCCCACAGCCCACCTCTCAGGGCCTGCTCCCTGCAAGCAGTTCCTCTGATGCACCAGGGCCCCCCCCACTAGACTGGGAGGAGTCTCTCTGAGGGCTGAGCTTGTCTTCTGTTCCTCGGTCACCCCACAACGCTTAGCCTCACGGAGAATATGAATGCTCAGGGGGGCACCCGTATCTGTACATTCGAAGAGGCACGTTTCAGAAAATCCTAATTCTCCCAAATGTGAGGTTTCAGGCACTGGCTGGCTGCTAGGCAGCTATTTGAAGAAAAGAGGCCTCTTGTGCCCCAGGAGCCACGTCACACAGGACCGAGATCCTCTGGTGCCTCAGGGAAGCTGGGCAGGGACAAGCCCCTGGGGCAGTGGATTCCCCCCCTCCCCCCGGAAAAGCCAGCCCCCCTCCGCCCCAGAGCTGCCATGGGCATAGCTCTGCCCCTGTGAGGGCAGGGCCCAACCACTCCTTGGGCTGCCCTCATCCCCGCTCACCTTCTGTCCTCTGCCTGCTTACCTGCCATCCCGATCCCAGTCATACACCTCCACCTTGATGGTCCTACAAGGCAAAGGGCCCGTGGTGGGGTGGGCTTGACCCGGCACCTGTGTGGCCCGGAAGACAGGGCCCTTCCCATGCTCCTGGGCCAGCAGGGTGTACCGAGACAGCCACCAGGCTCCAGGGCCCTCGTGGAGACGCAGCCGCCCGAGAGACAAAGGAACTCTTGCAAAGGACCTTCGAGCAAAGGTCTTAGGGACAGAGGCTTCCTGAAAGCTGTGTAGGGACTTGCCCGAGGGGGGGATGCATGGGGGGTGGGGGATGCGGAAAAACGGTCTCAGACTTCAGTTCACCCCACCTTCTCCTGACTGGACCCAGGACCCAGGACATGGTGCGGATTTATCAAGGGTGCGTGCAGGGTAGGAGCGTGGGATCTCAGGCCAGAGCAGGCTGAGCTCTCCTGGGGAGGGGTAACAAGACTCCGTGCTGGTGGGACCCCAGTCCGAGGAGTCTGAGCGGTGCGGAGCCAGCACAGCCCGGCAGGGAGGGACCCAGGGCTCCCCCGGAGTCAGGGATGGCCTGCTGAGCTTTTCCATTGCCACGACTGGCTCCTGAGTGAGGGTGTAATTATCTTCATATTTTAGCCTGGCTGCTTTAATTAGTTTGTTTTGACTCCTGTGCATGGGGCTGGGCTTTGGGAGCCCATTTTATTTTTAGCCCGTTTCCATGGCAACAGGCTAGCCGACCAGAGGTGGGCGGAGGGAGGTGGAGGGCTGCGGGTTAACCCTTGGTGCCGGCGGTGCTCCAGGGAGGCCCAGGGAAGGGGCAGCTGTCAGGGTCCCCCTGCAGGCTCAGGGTCGGGGGAGGAGCCGGAGGCGTGGGGAGCCGGGGTCTCCAGCCTCGGTCCGAAACGGGGATCGCACCGGCCGCTGTCTGGGCCTGTCTTCCAGTTACAGATCATCTCGCCCAGGGCCGCAGCCCGTCTTTGCGGGTCTGCGAGGAGTCGGCCTTGAGGTGGCGCGGCGCCCAGCAGGAGGCGCTGTCTCCCCGTAGATGAGCCTTCCCGGGGCCCGAGGGCGGGGTACGGATCTGCCCGCCTCGGGGCACGAACTGCCCCCCATGGAGGAACGTTTGGGAGGTCGTGCACCGACCGGGATTCCTGTGACCATACAGTTAAATGGGACAGGCACGGAAGCCCGTCATTTCAAGGAACCCTCTTCAATTCTTACGAAAAACAAAGCACTGTGTCTCTCTGGAGTGAATTGTGGGGAGAGAAAAAACAATCTAGACCCCTGAAGGGGGGCTGGTGAGCTGGGAAGAGAGGAAAGAGTCTGGCATGCAAATGCTGTGGGACCTGGAGAAGTCACTGAACCTCCCTGAGCCACAGACCATCCTTTTCAAGTTAGGATACTAGCCCAGGTGGCAGAGCCCGCTGCGCACATAGGGGGATCTCTGTAAAAATGCCTCCTCCTCTCCGCTCTGGCATTTGGCCACACCTGGATTGCTTCTCATAGGAAATTTACTTAAATCAGGACACTCCTGCCTGGGTACCCTGGCTCTGCAACTTCCAGTTCCTGGAATGACAAGTTTGGAAGTGACCTCAGTGGCCTCCAAGCCTGGCCACCTGGCCGATCACCAGGGAGCTTTTCAGACATACACAGCCCCAGGTCCAGTTCCTGTGGGGGTCTGGGCAGGGCCCGGGGATCTAGTTTAAAGGCTTCCTCTGTGGCTCTGCTGTGCGCCTTCATTTTCAGCTGGAGAAGCTGAGCCCAGGGTCACGGAGCCGGCCAGGCCCAGAGCCAGAACCCTGCCCCACAATGCTAAAGTCCCCCGGTCCTTCCCAGACCTGTTCGGCTCTGCAGGGCACTTTCGGGGACCCCAGCAAGGAGTGTCTCTCCTGAGACCACCAACACCAGCCCCTCAGGAGGTTGGATCAGTGACAGCCACATGCTCAGAGTCTGTAGGAGGACCCCAGTTACAGCCACAGCTTTGGATACCCCAAAAATCACTAAGAAGGTTGTTTTGTTTTGGTTTGGTTTTTAATCCTAGGGCCCATGGGCCTGATTTAGTTGGTCTGGATAGTACTGAGGCTCGGTAGTTTGGGAACGTCCCCTGGCTGATTGGAATGTGTGGCCAGAGCCACCCATCTTCTCTAGATGCCACCCGCTGGCCCCCACACACTGGATCCGGGCACGCGCTAGCAATCCTGACACCAGCACCTCATCCTGGAGGTTCAGAATCCCTTGGTCTGGCGTACAGCCTTGACGGGGGTGTATTAAAAGCTCCCTGGAGAATTTTAATTTGCAGCTGAGGTTGAGACCCCTGTGAGATTCCTGTGCAAACTCGGCCCGGCCGCCTCAGAGGCCCCAGGGACTTTGTTTACCCCTCTGTAAAAAGGGATAATCGCACCCACTTCTGCGTTGTCAAGAGAAGTCAACTACATCGTTCACACATCATTCATACCAGGACTGGACAGAACACGTGTTCTGTTCCATCTAAAACACTCCAGCCTTTGGTCCAAACCCCTGTCTCCCAAACAATCACTATTCACCATGAAAATGTCAGCTCCAGGAGACCAGGAAATTTGAGTTGTTTTGTTCCCTGCAATATCTTCAGCTTCTAGAACGGTGCCTGGCATGTAGTAGGTAATTAAATATTATTAAATATCCATCGCCTCTACTGAGATCTCACAACTCTGTGAAGTTACCATGCAGTGACAATTCCCTCCTTCCACAAAATCACGAAAGGAAGCCTGGAGCGTGTGTGTGGCTTTCCCCAAATCACACAGTGGCTCAGCTGTGAAGCCAGGCCTGGGGCCAGGAGCCAGCGTCCTGTGGGTCTTGGGATACCTGGGGGAGCGGGGACAGAGCTTGGGTCTGTGTGAGCCTCAGCAGGCCAGCGGGGCCGCGGGAAGCTGGCAAAGACTGCAGGCTTCCCTCTGGGCACACCTGCACACGACAGCTCTATCTGCAGTCTCCTCGGAGCGGAGCTGCCCGTCTGTCCCCTAATGAGCCTCTCCAAGGCAGGAAGAGGTACTAGACTGACAGGTTCCCAGGGGTTGGCCCTAAACTGACTGAGTCAGCTCAACAGTCCTAGAGGCTTCAGGGAAGAAGAGGGGCGTCCGGGCCTGAGGGGGACAGGCAGCGACACTGGGAGCCGGGGCTCCGTGTAAGCCCAGCCACACTGCGGAGACTTCCCCTCCGGCTGTGTTCAGCTTCGGCGTGTGTCAGCTGGTCTGGTCAGTCGGCATGGCTGGGCCCCCTCCCAGGACTCGGCACGCAGCGGGGTTCAAGGGAGGAGTATTTCCCTTCTCCAGCGGGCCCATAGAAGCGTGTTAGCTTCTGGGATGTGAGAGCACCCCGTCCTGGCGACTCCTCTCTCCTCTCCAGGGCAGGACCCAGTACAATTTACCCTCTTCACATCCATGGATTCAACATTAAGTTGGGAGTGAGGGATAGCAGCCTGAGCAGGAGAATCTGGCTCAAGGGGGAATAAATCCTTGAGTTATAGAAAGCTCAAGGCTGGAGCAGAGGGGTTTCAGGAAAGGCTGGGAAGGGCTCCTTGTCATCACCCACTTCACTTCACTCCACGGGAGGGCTGGAGTGGCTCTGATCTTGAGGCCAGCCCCTCTGCCCCCAGCTCTGCCCAGCTGGCTCACTTGGGTTTGGACTGGAGACACAGCAAAGGTGGGGGGAGGGGGGAACCTCTGTCTCGGGAGAAGGCAACTTTCGGAGAAGGGAAATGTACCTTCTCCTTGCTTTGGCAAGCAGACCTGCCCCACGTGCCTGGGCGAGCCCTCCACCCAAAGTGCCCCACTCACACTCGCCTTAGCCATTTGGCCCCAGAGCATGAGGAACACGACTACAAATTCTCTAGCCAGCCTGCTTGGCTCCAAATCCTGGTTCTACCCTTGATGGGCAGTAAGATCCTAGGGGAACCACTTAACCTCTCTGGGCCTCAGTTTCTTTACCTGTAAAATGTGGAAAATATTAGCACCTTTTTCAGGGGAAATTGTTGGAAGAATGAAATTAGTTCATACATATATAAATTACCCCAGAAGTGCTACAGGAGCCTTTACCACTATTATTATTATTATTATTATTATTATTATTATTATTATTATTATTATTACCTGTCTCCCACTCTCCCTGGGAGCAATCTAAGAGAGGCTTGGGTCTAATGTTCTCTATGCCCACAGCACCCAACACGGGGCCCGGTGCCTGGCTGGCTTGGAAGACACGGCTGCTAGATTAAACTGAATGTATTTTTGTGAGCTTTAGGAGGTACCTCAGGGGGAGAGGGAAAGCAGCTTCGTTTTCCTGCACAATCCCACACACACACACACCCTGAGACGGCCTCCCGGACACATGCACCTCCCAAGTGGCTGTTGGGTACATAGGTTGCCCTAGAGCTCGGTGGCCGAGGGGCCGCGTGACAGGCCTGGCCCCCTCCATTAACACCACTGTCAGTCACGTCGCAGTCAATCTGTTCCCGGTGGTGGAGAGGGCCCTGAGCTGGCAGGTCATGCTGGAGGGAAACCAGTCTGGGGCTCAGGCTGCAAGGGGGGTACGGGGGCCTCTGGAGGTGTTCCCCACCAGCTGTACCCGCACCTCCTCCAGTGGCTGAACAGTGAACACGGTCGTCTGAGCCCGGCTGCCCTCCTCACTGTCCCTGACAAGGCTGGGGTCTCACGGTGGAGGGTTGTTGGGGGGTCAGCTGGATCCCCAACAACCTCTGGGGAGTGGGTCCAGAGACCCCGATTCGCCCACCCAGTGAGACTTTTGCTATACCCTCCCATCCCCAACCTCAAATTTCCCCTCCTTCCCTGTCACCTCTCACCATCCCAACCATTCTTCCAGCAACCGATACCCCCCAGCACCTCCCAGACTTCCCCAAGTCTCCTTCACACCCTCCTGCTCCAACCAGACCGTCCTTCCACTCCGCAGCCCCCCGGAAGCCCCAGGACCCGGCCAGACATGTAACCGGGCTTCCTTTGGCTGGAATGCCTATTTTTGTCTCCAGTCTCATTTTGCACAATTATCTAGCTATCTGAAATGCAGATGTGTGCACATCTGAGCTCCCTGTGTCCAGCCACGAGGCTCCCTAGAGATGGGAACGTGGCTACATTCCCCTGAAAGCCACACAGCTGCAGGCGAAGCGTCCAGCTCAACGTAGGTGCTCAGTGACCACCTGTGGAACAGACTGGCCGATCGGTCTCAGCTAAGAGGCAGGAGAAGGAGTCACCTCATCTCCTGGATCAGCAACCTAATAGGGCAGCCTGAGGGTTTCAGGCGTGTCTGAAGGCCCCTCGCACTGTCCTTCCCACTCCAGCCCACAACACGTACCCAGTCAGGAGCCACTATGAGCACGGTCCCAGGGAGTCCCTGGCAACGGCATCAGCCAGGATGCCCTGCATCATCTGTTGTGACACCCCAGTGTTCCTGTCCGAGAGGCCCGTGGAGAGGCCCACCTTCCTCAAGGCTTCCCTGGGGCAGCCCTGCCTGTGTCCTGTCCTGTCTGCCAGCTCATCCACCAGCAACAGTGATCACCGGGAAAGCAGGCCGGGTTCTCGAAACTTCGCACAGACCAATGCCATCCTACTGTCCCCTCCCCCCGTGACACTCAGCACAGCATGCAATTATACGTTTCTTTGCGTGATGATCGGATTAATGTCTGCCTCCCCCACGAGGATGTAAACTCCACAAGGTTGGGTGAAGGGTGAAGACCGCATGTTTGGTCTCCTACTGAGTTCCCGGCATCTAGCGCAGTGCCCGGCACACGGCGGGAAGTCAATAAACGTTTTTGGACAAGATGCAGGATTTGGTATTTTATCCACACCAGGGCTTTCTTGTGTAGGTTGTGTCATGGGAGCTTCTAAGCAGCCCTTAAAGGTAGGCGGATGTTTAAAACCCACTTTACAGATAAGGAAACTGAGGCTCAGGCAGGTCAAAGCTTGCCCGGTTGAGAGTGCTTTTTAGTCACAGAGCCAGGGTTAGAAACCAGGTCCCTGGTATCTACACCCAACAACCTACACTCAAACAATGATGGCGAGAGCCGACGTGTCGTCAGAGCCGGCTGCCGCACCTCAGGAAAGTTCCACAAGTTCTCTGTACTCCGCCCCTCATACCCCATTTATCTTGGGATCCTGACTCCCCAGAATCCATCTGCTAGGAGTTGGGGCTGGTGTGGCCACCTCTGCCCGCATCGAGAGCCCCCATCCTGCCCCCGCCTGCCACTCCACTGGAAATCGCAGAGAGACAGGCTGCAGAGCTCCAGGCTAGGTCACCCAGCACCCACCAGGGCTTCCTGGCATCCCATTCCCCCAGCCTGGGGGGGTCCCCACCAGGGGAGGGCTGCCAGATGAGGGGGACAGCGGCAGGGCCAGGGGGAGAGGCAGGCCTGTGAGGAGACGGAGACAGACACGGCCCAGGGAGGAGAGGGGCAGGGACAGCCCAGCTCGGGCTACACCCGGGAGGGACAGAGTCTCAGCTCACCGGTCATAGTCCCCGTTGCAGAGTGCTCTCACAGGAATGGAGAAGGTTTGCCAGACTGGGTTTAGGGTGTTCTTCATGACCTCAGTCTTGTGGCAGATGGTGAACCTGGTGAAGAACAGACAGAAGGTGTCAGGCCCCAACCGAGGGAGGCAGAATCCAGGTCAACAGAGGGGTCAACCGATACATCTCTGCAGTTGCCTGACAGTGGAAGCCAGAGCTTCCGGAGGTAATGAGCTCCCTGTCACGAGCAGCATCCAGGCACTAACTATGGCCATTTTTTAAAAAAAGATTTTATTTATTTATTTATTTGAAACAGAGAGAAAGCAAGAGAGCATGCACAAGCAGGGGGAGGAGCAGAAGGAGAAGCAGGCTCCCCATTGAGCAGGGAGCCCGATGCGGGGCTCCATCCCAGGACCCTGGGATCATGACCTGAGCTGAAAGGCAGCCACTGGACTGACTGATCCATCCAGGCGCCCCACGGGTGGCCCTTTCTTGGTGACACTTGAGAGAGGATTCCCAGTAGCAGGTGGGGAGTGTCAGGAGATAATGGGTTCTGTCCCCCTCCCCCACCTCTCTGTGTGACCTTGAGCAAGCTGATCCCTCCCCTGTAAACTGGTTTATCTCTGGTGCCCAGACCAGTGCCTGGCACTGAGTACGCGTTCACTAAATACTTTTTTTGGAACGAACTAATGAATAGACGTATGTCTCGGAGGAGAGTTTCCACAGCTTTCCCTGGCATTAAAGGCCGTGAAAGTGAGGCCCCTGGCTTAGACAATCTCTAAGACACTTTTTGGCTCTCCTAGTCTGAATCCACGAGCCTGCTTTGCAAGCCGAAAGTGTCGGACTGGCTTACCCCGCCGGGCTCCAGTCCAGCGTCCCTGCCCCCTCCCCATGCCGTGCCTGCTCGCAGCATCCTGCCAGCCTGCCCTGCCAGCACGGAGGGGCGGCCAGGAGCCAGAGCGGGGCTGCGCGCAGAGGCCGTCCCCGGCGATTTCCCAGCCTCCCCCCACCCACCCCTGCCACCTCCCAGCCTAGAAAGGTCACCCCGGAAAGTGCCTGGGCCCCGCCCGTGCCCACACAGCCTCTGCCATTTCTTCTCTGGCAATTTTCAAGTCAAAATGTCACTCCTGTCACCGCGGCTCAGCGTTTCTCTTCTCTGCTCCTTCTCGCCCGCCCACTGGAGTGTGGAGATACATGTGGGAGACCTCCCCACACACCCTGGAGCTGGCGAACAGGAATGGGGACGGGGACAGGAGGGGGCCATGGTGGCCCAAGTGGGGGCAGGCAGGTAAGGCAGGAAGAGGAAAGGGTTGGGGAGGGGGACGCAGGAGGGACAATCAGAAGCAGCCCCTGGGCTGCGAAGGGAGGGAAGGTCGCCTGTGCAGAAGCCCTGGGCTGGGCTCCAGAGACCTCCTACCTGGAAGAGTCACGCCCACCTGCTGTGGACCCTCCCAGCCCCTCCATCTCCTTGGTCCCACCGACTTCTCTGTCTCTTCTCCCTTGGCAACCAATATCTTGATGGGGTCTTCTGAGCTGCTAGCCCGATTGCCTCCCTCCAGGGTTCTGGTCTGAAGCTGCTTTTTTTTAAGGTCCCCCAAGCCGCTCATCATCAAATCCACAGACCCCTCGACTCCCTGCTGCACTTGCCATGGGGGATGGCCCTGGCGCAAAAGTGGTCCCTGCAGACATTTCATGGATCAACTCAATTCACCCTGATATCTGCTCAGGGCGTGGTTCGGGAGACCATGAACCGGCAGGGTCGGACAGGTGAAGCTCCAGCCCCAGGGCCTCTCCTACCAGCTGTGCAGCCCTGGGCAAGTGACTTTCTCTCTCTGAGCTTCCCCTTCGTTGTAAAATGGGAGGAGGGGGGGACCAGTAGCTAACACTGCTGGGCCCTGTTCTAATGACACGTATGAACTCGTTTGGTCCTCACGGCAACTCTGTGAGGAAGGTGGTAGGACTACCCCGCTGCACATAACAAGAAACCGAGTTGGGGAGGTAATAGATGCACTGTCCAATATGGTAGCCACTAGCCACATGCAGCTATTTACCTTTAAATGAAATTAAATTAAAAATTAAGCTCCTCAGTCACACGAGCCCCTTTTCACATACTCAACAGCTACGTGTAGCTAATGGCGACTGTATTGGATGGTGAGACACAGAACATTTCCATCATTCCAGAAAGTTCCATTGGGTTAAGAGACTTGCCTAAAGGTACACAGTGGGCAGCCTGGCGGAGCCCAGAGGGGTGACTGGACTGAAGAAGACAAAGCAGGTACACCGCCAGCAGCACCAGGGGTGCTCCGTAGGATGCTTCCTCCCCTTTCACTCCAGGACATTCCGTTCCCGGGACTCCTTCACTGACCTTCCTCCTGATCTCTTCCTATGGTGGTGTCTCCTGAACCTTCCACTCAGCTCTCCTCAAATCCCGGGTAACCACCCTGCTTCCACCAGGTCAGCCTCTGACCTGTGCCAGCAGACCCACCCTCTGGGGGCCTCTGGGTGGGTTTCTCAGCTGCCTTTGGAGAGATCCAGCCCGTACCTCAGTGAGACTCGCCCCCAAATAAACTCCCATTGCCTCCCCCATCTGACCAGCTCCTCTGCCATTTTTAACACTCTGGGTTTCCCACAGCTCCACTGCCGGGGAGGGGCTCTGACTTCAGTGGCCGCCCCAGTCCTGCCTAGTGAGGTCTGCTCACGGTCCTTTTGCCCCGCCCCCTTCCTCCCTGCATTCCCCCAGCAAGGCTCGCCTGCGCTCAGCACCTCCCACCTGTTCGCGGTGTCAGTCACGAGTCTCTCCCTCTTCCCTGCCCCCTCCCCACCCATCCTACACAGGCTCTGCTAGAACAATCGCTGGCAAACACTTTGCAACACTCCCCTCCCCTGCTCCCAAACCCTCTCTCCTGGCCCGCCGGCCTTCACCTCAAGACAAACCCAGCCTGACCAGGCGTCGCCTCTCTGGACGGGACGTGTGTGGACATTTCCGTGGGCACCCCGAACATCGAACGTCGCTTGGTCCTTTCCCTCCCTCCTTCAAATCAAGTCAAAGTCAACAAGAATTATTTAAAGAAATTCTGCTGGGAGTCCTTTGGTGAGACAAAGACTCCTTTTGTTATGCAAATGATCACACCTAATTTCCCTTGTTTTGTTCCTTCAGGTTTTAAAATCAGTTTTTCCTTGAACTGAAACACACCTCCTCCCTGCTCCTCCCTGCCCCCCAGCGCGCGCGCGCGCGCGCGCACGCACACACACACACACACACACACACACACCCAGAGTTCCAGAATCAAGGGGAACTTAGCGGAGGTCTTTCTGCCCTCCGCTCCGGGCACACCTGCTTTGTGCTCGCCTTTTCTCTAGCCTGTTATTCTTCCCTGCTCCTCCCCCATGGACCCATTTTCTACCTCTCCTTCCAAACCTGCTTCCAAGTTCCCCTTCTCCCGCAGTGTCTCTCTAATTAACCTCCCTGGCCCCATGGCTTCCTGATTCTGCAGCATCCCCGCCGAAAGTGGCCACAGCCTCCCAGAGCCCTGCTGCTTCAAGAGACTGTGGAGACGGCCTAGTCCAACTGCCTCATTTTCCTGATGAGAAAACAGGCCCAGAGAGGGGGCATAACTTGCCCCGGGTCACACAGCGAGCTGGTGGGGTGGACGGAGGTCCCCAGACCCTCAACCTCGAATCTGAGCTTCCGTGTGCACGGCTGACCTACATTTGCCGCTGCCTTGTGTGTGTTTCCGTCATACTGTGGGTGGCTTCCAGATTAGGGAGCGGAGAGGAGGAAATGGGGGCTCTAAAGACGCGTGCGGTTTTGAATGAAGCCTTTGGCAAGGTGCGGGGCTGGGCAGGTAACGGTCCCGATTTGCCGCGCTGGGCGTGTGGTAGGTGGGTGGGGGGCACGTGGGGTAGTGGAGTGTTCAGAGGGCTGCGGGTGGAGGAGGGGAAGGGGCTACCGGAGGCACCCCTGGTTCCCACCGTACCCCTGCTTTCCCCCACTCCCCTCACCTCCAACGTACCAAGCACCCACCACGGCTGAGACCCTCAGAATGGCACCGCTGGCTTGGGGGCTGCCCTACCCCCCACTGGTCCCAACCACGTGTCAGGGAGCCGCTGACTTCCACCCTGAGCAGAAGGCCCAGGCGGCACTGGGAAGAGGCAGGTCCAAGCCCCCTGCATGGCAGGTCACCACACCCCCCTCCATCCCTGAGGCCAGAAAGGGGGTGAAGCGTTGTCAGGGAACTCACGTTCCATCCTCATTGCTTCTGTAGAACACCAAGAAGGGGTCGGACTTCCCAAAGAAATCTTTCTTGTCCAGCTTGTTGGCACAGAACTGCATTGTGGCTACATCCTGGTGGGAAGGAGGGAGAACAGAGGTGTGAGGCAGGAGAGGGCTGGAGGGTGCCCCAATCCCCGTGGAAACACAGCCCCAAGGCCCTGGAAAACAGGAGGATTCCGAGCACCAAGCTGGTTAAAGAACAGCGGATTACTTTTGCCTTGCACCAGGGAAGGGCCGGGCCCTGGGCTAATACTTGGGGGGGGTCTCATTCTATCTTCAAACAACGCCACAGGGGCAGGGGCGGGGCTAAAGCAGGTGGATTCGGAGCCAGCTGCCCCAGTTTGAATCCTGGTTCTGGTACTTTCTAGCTGTGTAACCTTAGACAAGGGAGGCAACCCCTTGGAGCCTCAGTTTCCCCTCTGTAACACGAGGCTGATCACAGCACCCACCTCGAAGGGCTATTGAGGACTAAAGGCAAAGCACTTGGCAGAGTGCAGGCACATCGGTGTTGATGTGTGTGAGTCCGTTACTGTTTTACCCAGTGGCTCAGAGAACCGAAGTGACTCACCCAAGGCTACTCTGAGCTTGGTCTGCCAACCTCAGAGCCCTTGCTGTGTCCATACCACCTCATCCCCTCACACACTGGGTGGCTCCTAGCAGATGGTCAAGATGAAACATCACTGGGGCTCCTGGGTGGCACAGTCAGTTAAGCACCTGACTCCTGGTCTCATCTCAGGTCATGATCTCAGGGTCATGGGATCGAGCCCATGCGCTGAGCGGGGAGTCTGCTTGGGATTCTCCCTCTGCCTCTGCTCCTCCCCTTGCTCTCTCTCTCTCTCTCAAATAAATACATCTTAAAAAAAGAGAGAGAGAGACATCACTTTCACACCCACTAACCCATGAGAGACTCACCCGACTCTCTAAGGTAGGTACAGCCCATTTTCCAGCTGAGGAGCCTAAGGCTCAAAGCAGGGACTCCCCAGGTTTGAGAAGCAGATCCCTGGGTATCTGACTGCCCTGACCAGTTCACGGCTGTGGCTGATGCAGCACTCAGCCCAAGAGCACAAAGAATCACCCAGGCCCTGGTGAGGACTGCTGGACCCCTCCCCTCACGTGGCCCCCAGCCCCTCAGTTTGCTGCGGCTGCCAGGGCCCTGGGCAGAAATGCCCCCACATCCTCCTCTACAGCCATCCCCATGTGGCCTCTTCAACCTGAAAGGTCTGCATCTTGACAAATCAGCTGCCAGGTGGCCAGAGCTCCGAGCTTTGTCGTCTAGTCCCTGGGGCCCGACCTGCCCTTCAGGGCCAGGGCAAGAGGGGAAGTCACCAAGCTCTCACACTGTCCCTTTCCTCTCACTGGGGGAGACGGTCTCGTGAGATCAGTGTCCTACAGCCCTGTGAGGACCAAAATGGTGGCAGAGATGAAAAGGCAACCTCCCACAAGTTTGAAGGACATGGCCAAAGGTTTGGGGGTGGGTATGGTATAATGGTTAAGAATATCATTGCTGGGGGGAAAAACAAAAGAATGTGGCTGCTGGAGCCAGGCTGCCTGCATCGGCTCCATCTCGTTCTAGCTGTGGGACCTAGAGCAAGTTGTTCACCCTCTCCGGCCTCAGTGTTCTCATCTGTAAAATTGGGTACCGGCAGCCTACCTCATAGGCTTGTTGTGAGGTTGAAATGAGCCAATATGACGATAGTGCTGGAAACAGGGCATGGCGCACACCAGGGGCCTTGTACGGTCATTTGTACACTTGCCCCTCCCTGTACCCACAGTGGCCTCTGTCCCTGCCCCACCCCCAGCCTGTCACGCGCCTTCCCTCAAGGACACCTAACAGCAGCAAACACAGAGCATCTCTCCCTCCTCTCATTCATTCATTGACCACACATTTATTAGATACCGTATGTATGGCCAAGTCACTGAGCTCTCTATCACCTTTAGCCCTTGAAGTAATCCTTTGTTGCTTTTTCGTAGATGAGGAAGCAGAGGGTGGAAGCAGCTACCCTGCCCAAGATCACCAGCAACTGGTAGACCGGCAATTCAATACATATGAACTGATTTCCAAGTCATGTCACTTTTGGCACACTACTCTGCTCCCTGAGAGAGGGAGCGCAGTCCAGTTCATGAGGCCCGCTTCCCTGGTTTCTTAGGATTCTGGGGCAGGTATGGACAGGGAGGGGCTGGCCTCTGGTTAACCTGGGCCGGAAGTGCCCCCTCAAGGGAGGCACTGAAGAGGGGCTGTGCTGAGACACACAGAGGGACCCAGATAATGGCGGCTTTCATCATGTCCCTCTTCGTGGTCTACCCAAGACGAAGAAGGAGCTGGACTGGGGGCTTGCAAGGCCTAGGAATCCTAAGTCTCCAGAGAAATCCAGTACGTCAGACCTGGAATAAGAGACCCACTGATTTATTGAGCACTTACTACATGCTAGTCACTGTGTGAGGCCTTCTTGTTACGCACATTATTTCACTAAATCCGCATAACAACCATATGAAGTAACTCCGCTACTGTCTCCATTTTACAGATGAGGAAACAGGCTTTTAAATCCTATCCTATGCCCAAGGTCACAGAGAGGGTCACCCAGGTGGGGCTTTTCCCCTCAGCCTCCCTGACAGATCTCTAGCCTTCTAAGCCTGACCCTTGCAGTCACTGTGTCTCCACAGTAGAAAGTTCTGATCCCATCCCATATTGGAGAGAGGGAGCATTTTAAATGCCTCCCTGGGGAGCTCTATTCTGTGGCCTAGAAAAAGGAGCAGACCTGGGACCAGGTGGCTCCTCCCAACGTTGGCTATAGAATTGGTGAGGCCCATGGCAAGGGGGAATGTGACAGCGGGGCGCTAAACGGAGCGTAGGCCCCACGGGAAAGCGCCACTCATGGGCCCATGAAGCCAGCCCTCGCTCCTCCCCACGGGGGCAGTGGGCCATGGCACCAGAAAACACTGACCTTCAGACTCTGCTGAGGACAGCACAGAGCACAGCCCGGCAAGGCACCCTGAGTTCTGGGCTCTCCACCTCAGTTTCCTTATCTGTAAAGTAACCTGCTGGACAGGCGGAAGACACTGTCTTTTAATGCCGGGCAATTTAGGCTTCGGTGTCGATGCCCCAGGGAGCTGTGGAGAAAGCTGGCACCCAGGGGACAGTCCCAGAGTCCAGAGCCCCTCCAGCTTCCCCAGCATACGGCTTGGTTGGAACTCCAGATGTGACTCCCCCCATCTGGAGGTCACCTGAATGAACACAGGCAAGCCACACGCAGCAACCTGCAGTGATTGACTTGAAAATAATTACATATATCGAAACAACCAAAACTGATGCTGTAAAATTCAGGGGCCAAAGCTCTTATTGCTGCTTCCTAGGAGAACCTCCAAGGCCCTGCAAGGTCAGGAAGGGAAGGAGGAACAGTAGAGGCAGAACGTCACAGATCATCACTCCCAGGACCACGCAGTGCTCTCCTGAGAGGCCCACTGTCCCCACACTGCACCTGACACAGAACAGTCTGCGGGGGCCCGGGCCCCCTGTTTGGAGCCACACTTGCGCCACCTATTCGCTGAGCAGCCCGTGGCACATGACGTCACCTAAGCCTGGGTGTTCTCCTCTGGAAAAATGGAGTAGGAAAGCCCCCTGTGACCCCTTTGGGGAGAGTAAAGCAAAGGGCTGATGTCAAACACCCGTCCACAGTGTGGAGCATGGAGCTGCTGTCAGAATGGGAGTCAATGCCAGTGTTCATAGCAGCAGTGTCCACAGTAGCCAAACTATGGAAAGAGCCCAGATGTCCATCAACAGATGAATGGATAAAGAAGATGTGGTGTGTGTGTGTGTGTGTGTGTGTGTGTGTGTATACATATGTATATGTATATATGTGTGTGTGTATATGTATGTATGTATAGATGTATATATATGTGTATATATGTGTATGTATGTATGTATACACACACACACAATGGAATATTATGCAACCATCAAAAAACCAAAATCTTGCCATTTGCAATGGACGTGGAGGGAACTAGAGGGTATTGTGCTAAATGAAATAAGTCAGTCAGAGAAAGACAATTATGATCTGATCTCTCTGATATGAGGAATTTAAGAAACAAGACAGAGGATCATAGGGAAAGGGAGGGAGAAATGAAACAAGACAAAACCAGAGAGGGAGACAAACCATAAGAGACTCTTAATCTCAGGAGACAAACTGAGGGTTGCTGGAGGGGAGGGCGGTGGGAGGGATGGGGTGGCTGGGTGATGGACATTGGGGAGGGTATGTGCTATGGGGAGTGCTGTGAATTGTGTAAGACTGATGAATCACAGACCCGTACCCCTGAGACAAATAATACATTATATGTTATTTTTAAAAAAAGAAAGAATGGGAGTCAACGCTTGTAAAGCGCCCATCCACTCTTGGGCTGAACCCTATGCAATCGCCCATGTTGAACTGGTGTCCACCTACGAACGTAGCAGTAGAATATGGCTCTGCCTACTCTGTGCCCACCAGATATTTTTACGCCTTATCAGTTCCTTTAGCCCCCTCAGCAACCCCATGAGGTAGGAACAATTATTAGTCCCATTTCGAAGATGGGGAAACTGAGGCCCAGAGAGGTTAACACCCTTGTCTGAAGCCACACAGCTCTCAGGAGAAGAAGCTGGGATTGGAGCCAGACGGTCTGGCTCCAAAGCTTAATAATTGAGATTCCACTCGATGACCCCGAATCATCCCGATAAGTTTAATTATGTTCTGTAGCCTCAGTTTGAGGAGTCAGAGAAGTGTGAAATCCATTTTAGAAAAGGCCTCCTCCGTGCAAACTAGTTAAAATTACAGGGGGGAAAAAAAAGCCTGGCTCTGAAATTCAGCTAACTGGAAAAATCCTCCAGGGAGCCACACCTCATTCCCGCTGGTGGCAAATCCGTGAGGTGTTGCTGGCAGCTTATTATGCCACTCAACCTGATCTGCTCTCCCTAACGAAATCTAGACCCAGAAGTGTTCACCGAAAGCCCATTATGATCATCGGTACTGTTGTGCCATTGCCGAGTCCACAGGGATAAAACAGACCACCAGTAAGACTTCTAGGCTGTGACCAAGGAAAACTTCTTCCCTCTTGGGTGCGCGCACCCCATGGGGGCTCCCTGAGACAAGGCGCTGTAGCCATCTGGAGACTGTGCTTTTTTCTTTTCGATTTTATTTTATTTAAATATAATTAATGAACATATAGTGTATTATTAGTTTCAGAGGTGGAGTTCAGCGATTCGTCAGTTGCACAGAACACCCAGTGGTCATTCCATCACCTACCCTCCTTAATGCCCATCCCTCAGTTACCCCAACCCCCCACCCTCCTCCCGGGACTGCGCTTTTGAAGGTGGCTCTGAGTTATGTCAATAGTCATATCACACACACAAGGCTTTGACCACTTCCCTTAAAGGCAGGTCAGTGAATGGACCCCAGAAAGAGTGTGGGAAGTGGCAATAGATGGACGGGGCCAGCCAAATTAGGAAGCAGCCAATCCTGGCTGAGGTCAGAGGTCCCGCTGTTTGAAGCCTCAGCTGGAGGGTGGGGCTCTCCGGAGCACATAAAATGCTCTTCCCAAACCAGAAGCATCTCTAGAATCCACTGTGGAGAAGATAAACAACTCCTGCAATATATAATTTCCTGCAATTTCTGCCTTTTCGCCCTGTCTTTTTAAAAAAACATATTAAGTTCTTCTAAAACAGCAGGATTGCCTCAATTTGCATCTTTCTGCATGTTAATCAGGCTGCTGGGGAGACTACAGCAAACAGTCATTCACTCCAGGGTGGCTGGGCCTATTCTAGCGTTTTAGCCCTCCCTGACCCAGAGAGGGCCCCTGCAGGTCAGAGTTCAGGTGCAGAGAGCACCAGGTGGGCTGAAGGCCAGGAGAGGGTAGCAACATGGGGGGGTGGGGGGCAGGGAGGGAGCAGAGTAAGGAAGCTGGGTTTTGCTGTCATGCTCCAGGATTAAAACAAGAGTAAGGTAAATACAAAAATTTAAAAGGCACCCAAAAGCTCAGTCATCAAAATCAACATTTTAACGTGAATCTTGAAAAATCAAAATCAATGCAAAAACTCACAACGAATAAAACATCCCTAATTCAAATAAAAGCCATTTTACAAATGAAGAAACGGAGGCACAGAGAAGTCAACTAACTTGCCCAGAGTCACACAGCTAGTAAGCAACGGCATTTGGTCTGGATCCAGAGCCCAAGTTCTTAACCACTCTACTCCTGCTCACATGCTACACCCTAAAAAGACCTTATAAATAGATGGTGGAACCACAGTGTCATTTATTGGCTTCCCTTCAAAGTTCGCCGAATAAGAAAGATATCAATTAAAATGAAAAAGAATCATCAACCCCAACTGAAATTCAGCATACCAGGAGGAGGGAGCACAACCCGGAGTGGAGCCCCAGCTCGCCAGGATAAGACTGCAGAACCAGGGGGCTTGGGGTGCAGGCGCCTTGGGATATCCACGAAGACCTCGTAGGCTACAGGTGATTCGAACACAGATGGGGGGTGTAGGAGTTGGTCTAGGAGATCGGGCCTGACGCTACACATTGACTATAATAACCACGTGGGGGTCAAGCTGGGTTTTCTCTGCCGTCTTAATGACTGACTTCTCAAACAATCTCATCAGCTGTACATCTGTTGATTTGGTCATTCAGACGCTGAAAACCCCAGACTGACCATTTTCCCTCCCACGCTTGGAGCCTATGTGTCTGGGATACCAACCAAAATCCATCAGCTAAAGTTCAAAAGAAAAATGGAACGATTTGGCTAGGAGGATGTTCACGGCAGTTGTGAATGATACTGTTTCAATAAATAATGGCCATCCATATAATAGAGGAATAATATATAGCTATTAAATACATGTTCTCATAGAATATTTATTGACATGGGAAAATAAATCTGGATGCCATATCCTACTAATTAGGAGGAAAAAAGCTATATACATAAACACCTAGAAGAAAGGAGGAAATGCAGCAAAGGCACCGTAATGTCAACAATGATTATCTTTTTGTATTTTCTATCACGTCCACTATGTCTATGTTATTTTTTAGCATCAGGAAAAAATGATTTGTTTTGTTTTGTTTTGTTTTTTAAACCGGAGGGATGATTTCTAAGACCAAAAAAAAAAAAAATACAAACTAACTTGTAAAAGGGTGGTGTGTGACTGCTGGTCGTGGATCATGCAGGACGCTTCCATCTGTGCTAGCCACAACACATCTCTCCCAAATATCAACCTGCATACTTCCGAGTCTCAGAAAAGTTTCACCACTTCTCCCCAGCTTTACCTTGCCTTTTCTCCTTATCTGTCTCCCTTTCTCCCAGGGCTCTTCTCTAGGCTCCCACATGGAGACATGGGGCTCTCCCTGAGGTCTGTCCAGAGAAGAGTGAGATTCTGACTTCATCAAGACTTAAAACTCCTAAGCAGGCCCACTACAAGATCCCACACCATCTAGCCCCCATTCCCACCTACTCTCTCAGCTCTCTGGTGTCACTTGTCACTATCTCCCTGCCCCAGGGCCTTTGCACAAACTGTTCTCGTTGCCTGGACCCATCTTCTTCTAGGTAGCTGCAAGGGCTTATTCCTTCACCTATATGTATTTGGCCCTATTATATGGTACTCTCCATGGATTTTTCTTCAGGATAGTAAAGAGTGCTTTAAAATACTCGCTATTAAAAAAAAAGGCAGTGGGTCTGATGAAGTTAAGGACCCCTTCTGTATACTGTGATTGCTGGTTGGCATTTCTGTCTCTCACACTAAATTGGAAACTCTGGTGGGGGGGAATGGGAGCAAGAACTGAGCCAAGGCATATTTGCTAAAACAAATAAATGAACACATGAGCAGTCTGATGATAATGTAAGGCAGGGGGAGCCTGGGGGCAGCTACTAGTGAAAAGCTTTGACTCCCCTGGCTTGTGAGAGGTGAGCTGCTCTCATGCCAGTGTGTACATGACCTGACTGGGAGGCAGTGGAGATCGCTATCTGGCCAGGAACTCTCTAGAAGCCCAGCCACTCACCATGCCTGCTGAAGACTCCTGGCCCCACAAGACTCCTGGAGCCCATGGCTGTTCCATGTACTGTAAACCTTACAGCTTCACCGGGGGTGAGGGAAGTACCCCCTGAGAGTTAGGAGTCCACACCTTAAACCTCTGTGGCCGGCACTTCAACTTCTCTGTGTCTGTGGGAGGGGACCCCTCACCCCTCCCTACCTCCCCGCCCCGTGCTGAGGTTCAAACAGACTGTGAACACCAGCGGCTCCGGTCAACTGTGCAGACTATGCAAATGTTGGTCAGCATGACAGGGAACAATGACGGTTTTACCGCCGAACATAATTAAATCTTTGGTGACTCAGAGGCCCTTCATCGTCAACATCAAGTATCACTGAATAGTATTTTGGATCAAATTCTGATTGTTGCAACTTTGTTGGTATTTAGAAATCCCAATGAGCAAGGCTTTTTCTATAAGCTATGGAAGTGTGCTGGCGACCCACTGGAGTCCACTCGGTCCTTCGCTCGTCCCCAACCACCCACACGGTCCCTGTGGATGGAGAGAGGGTTTGTCTACTTAGGCAGAATGCATTCACTTGAGCAGACAGCCCTGCTCTGGTAAGGGGGGCAAAAAACCCCACCCCTCAGACTCCACCCTCTCCCTTTGATCCTCCTACTGAATGCGGAGCTGGAACACAGAAGCAGAGCGGTTCAGATGTAATTATTTTCATTCAGCCAGATGCTGGGAATTAGTCTCTTTTCCTTGCAAGTATTCTAGGGAACGAACGACAGAACGCAGCCAAAGGCGCCCCAAAAGAAAAGGAGCTGACAATCTCAAGAGGAAGGAAGGGAGCCCAGCCCCCACCTCCTTGCCTTGGAAGAGCTTAGATCAAGGAAAACCCGGTAGCACCCCTGGATGAAGGAGGGGAGGGGAGATGGGGAAGGCGAAGGAAGGGGGAGGCGCCTAATAAATACTAAACACGGACTGTTTCTCCAATCCCAGAAAACCAGACCAAGGACAGCACCCAGCACTGTCTGGAGCTTCAGATTTTCCAAGGCACTTTCGCTTCTATTACCTGATCTAATTAGAAACTAGGGAGGAAGTCACCGGCTGAGCTAGAAGCTGGGGGGCAAACCCAAATTAGGTTTCAAGAAATTCAGATTCCATCTTTCCCCCAGGCACCTGTTAGGCCCAGCCGCCTCCCCGGACTCCTTCAATCCTCACAGCGGGGACCCCTATCAGCCCCAACATACAGGTGGGGAAACTGAGGCTCAGGGAGCCTAAATAGCTTTACTATAATGTCAGCTGGGTTTC
Source organism: Ailurus styani (assembly GCA_002007465.1). NCBI lineage: Eukaryota > Metazoa > Chordata > Mammalia > Carnivora > Ailuridae > Ailurus > Ailurus styani. The sequence continues at coordinate 1,561,719 of LNAC01000077.1, read as the reverse complement.
CTCTCCCTTGCCTGAGGCCCAGTAATTTCCAGATGGTCAGCATACACACTTGTAAGAGTTTCCACCATCATCCGATGTTAACCGTTTGGTCATTCATTCAGTCGCAGATTCCCGAGAGATCTCTGTGAGCGCCTACCCCGCACAGAGCCCTGGGTCATTCATTCAGTCGCAGATTCCCGAGAGATCTCTGTGAGCGCCTACCCCGCACAGAGCCCTGAGTCATTCATTCAGTCGCAGATTCCCGAGAGATCTCTGTGAGCGCCTACCCCGCACAGAGCCCTGGGCTGGGTCCCGGCGTCAGGATGGGTGTGGCTCTTGTTGTCAAGTTCCTCCAGACCCACCGAGGTCAACAGACAGAGAAGCCAGAAAAATGAGCACTTGGGTATAAGCTGATGTGGTCATCGCTATACTGGGATTCTGTGCCGTATTCTCCCACTGGAAGCCCCGAAAGCAGCGTTGGGGACCCATTGCCTGGCAGACGCTGACGGTAGCCCTGGCTCTAGAACCAGACTTCCTGGGTTCAAATCTCTTCTACCCAGTGGCTAAGCGATCTTGGGCAGGTCATTTAACCTCTCCATAAAATAAAAACTGTAATATACCAGATACGATAATATCTCATAGTACCTACAGTCTTAACATCACAGATTATAATAATACAGATAAATCAGTTGACACGTGTAAACCGCTCAGCATAATTGCTCAATTAATCTTGGCTAACAATTTATACCCCCATAGCAGCAGTTCTCAAAGTATGGACCAGAGACCCTCAAGGGATGGTCCGTGCGGCCAAAGCTATTTTCGTAATAATGTCAATAAGACATGGAGTTTTCTAGAAGTTACCCAACACCGATATCACAACAGATTGACTGCAGAAGCAGACATGAGACTCCAGCCCTCTTCTGTTCAGCCTGACATTAAAGAGATTTACAAAAATGCGAAACAAGGCCACTCTTCCCATTAAATGATGTCTGTTTTGGAAAATACAGTTATTTTTCAAAAAAGTTGTTATGTATGATACCCTGTAATGGGTTAAACTATTGTCATTTTTAAATAAGTTAATATATATTTTTTAATTTGTCGATTTTCTTTTCTAATATGGCAAATGTTTATAGTTAACAAATAACCATAGTCGCACTGACTTCCCTGAAAGGTCAGAAAATCTTGTTTCTCCTCCTCTCTCTTAGTCCCTCTTACCCGAGCTGCAGGTGAATTCGGGTTCCCAGAGTACCCTAGACTTGGTCCTGTGTTCACACTCCGGCTACCTTGTCCTACTCTCCCGAGGACACACCCAGTCCCACCTGGGGTTCCGAATCGACCCAAGAGCCACACAAGCCTGGGAATGAGCCGGGGTTTTAGAATCAGGTTGACCTGGATCAGAACCGTGACTCTACCACTCACTATCTTCGAACAGATGCTTAGCTCCTCTGAGCCTCAATTTCCTTATTCATTAAATGGGAATAACAACAGTACCTACTTCCTGGGCTAGTTGTCGGGAGTAGTGACAACTTACACAAAATGCCCACCCCTTGACAAATAACAACTATCATCGTTACTGTGTTTCATCGTTATTATCAGCCATCGGGTCCCCCGGGCCCCTCCTTGGTGTGTTCAGCTGCCCCTTCTGCTGTGCCCATCTCCTGCTTCTCCACAGTCCCACAGAAGGAGCAAAACCAAGGGCTGCATGGGATTGCAGCCTCTGGCTTCGCAGCACGCACAGCCCAACCACGCGTCCTCACTCCCTCGATCCCAAGCAGGGTGTCACCCTACTCCAGAGCTAAAAGCGAAACATGACAGCTAACTGCCAAGCACCCAGGCTCACGACTGAAAAAGCCCTCTGCTGCCAGGGCTGGAGCCAAAGCAGTCTCGGTTCAGGGCGAGGGGACTATGACAGGGAACGGAGGAGCCCTAGCCTGGAAGGCCGGGGGACCAGGGCCCCAGCCGGCTCTGCCGCTAATTGGTGGGCGAGTTCCATCCCTTCTGGGCCTCAGTCGGCTCAGCTATAAAAGCAGGAGACAACATTCTAGCTCAGATGTTACAGAATTCTAGGACAGCCGGGTGAAACTGGGGAGCCCTGTCTTCCCCAGATTCCCCCCAAGTGGCCCCGGGGTCACAGGGAGAGCAGCCTGCCCTCTGCCACAGCTCCACGCCCTCCCCCACGGGCCCGTCCTGATTCCCTCTGCCACTCACCCTACAGTTGCTCAGCTCCTCAGCAGACAGGATGATGGTGCCACATTTCTTCCCTGGGACACCACTGGGAGAGGAGAAGATGAAAGAATGGAGAGCCAGACAAAGACAGACACAAAGCCTGAACACTCCCTGAATCGGCCCTCCTCATCCGCCCCCCTCCCCATCCAGCAGATCTGCCCAGAGCCCCTGAGAAGACAGAGTCTCCTGAAATACTTGTGGCAGTGTGGCCTAGGGCACTTGCTTCCTGGGCCAGGCCCCCCAGGCCTGGAGCTGCCCCGCCCCCTGCTCCCCAAGAGCCCGCCAGGAAGTGTAGTGTCTGCAATGAAAGTCCTAGAAGCGGAAAAGCATCCAGACTCACCCGGAGGCTTCCAGACCAGTGGTTCTCAAACTTTCCATCCAAAGACCACTTCTGTGGGCAAAAGACCTCGTGGGCCAGCCACCCCACCCTGCACCCGGCTGACCCCCAGAGTCCTGGAACATTTCATCTCTGAGCCACTCTGATTTATCATGGGTGGGAGAGCAAGCAGCAAGAGGGAGTAAAGCAGAAGGGCTGGTATCCTCCTGGCAGCAGCTTATCCAGGCTCTCTCCCACGGCTTCCTCCCCTTGAACTCCTTGGCTGGGGTCTCTCCGGGGAAGAGAGATCCCTGGCCATTCATGCAGCTCCTTAGCGAGGTGGGCAACCAGGACCTGAAATCGGCCCACCCACAGAATCCCTCACCGGGAGGGAGAGTTCCCACGGTGGGGCTTCGCCTAGGGCACCTGTACCACCTCCTCCCTGGGTCAGGAGGGCCCCCTCCCCCGGGGAACCAGCCCATCCCACTCCAGTGTTTGGGACAAACCCGGGGCTGGGGGTCTCCAGTGCGGCCAGGGACCACTGGAAAGGAGGGGGGGAAATGTCATGTTGTCCAGCAGCTGTTTAACTTTGGACTTATCATGGTACCTTTCTGAGAGTCCTGGTTCCCTCGCCCATAGGATGAGTGTTTGTAGGCTCCATGAGTAAGAATGTGCACACACAGCGCATGGCACCAAAAAAGGCCCCCAAGGAGCATCATCTCCCTCCCTGCCTCCTTTCCTTCGCAATCTCACCAAGCTGCTAAAATCCAGCCCCACATCTCAGGCCAGCCTTGAGGCTCCCAGCTTGCTGTCTGCAGAACACACTTTGAGAACCACTGATGGAGCTCTCCCCAGTGCCAGGTTTTGGAGGGAGAGGCTCTCAAGTAGAGGAGGCAGGGGAGCCAGTCCCCGGGGCTGAGATAGCCCAGATCTCTGCACATCAGGAGAGTAGAGCAGGGTCCCCTGCCACAGGCCTGCCAGCTTGTCCCCCTAGACCTGGGCAGCTGAGCCGAGTACCGCAGCCCTGGTCTGGCCCTCCCTGGGGGTAAAGACATGATTTGTTTGACCAGAGAGACAGAATCCTCACACCAGCCTCCTCCGCCAGTGTTTCTCCATCTGTTCCTCCCTCTGCCTCTGGGCCCTGGGCCCTTCTTTGATTTCCCATCTTCCCTTCCCTCCCCTCCAGACCCAGCCAGCTCCTGCCTGCTTCGGGGGGCCGTCCTTTTTCTCCTTCATTGCCTTCCTGGCCCTCCCTCTTTGCTTCACTCCCGGACTCCTGCTTCCTGTCCAACTGCTGCTTCCATAACTCTCCGTGTAAATTAGCATCCACTCTCTTTCTGGGGTGTGAGCACCCAGGGCCCCCAGAGGCCCCTTCCCCATATCCAGCGGCTCCAGTGGCCGGTCCAGCGGCTGGGACCCCAGCTCCTAGGAGCTCTCAGCAAGGCGAAGGGAGATTTGCTTACTCAGCCAAAATGTGCAACAGTGTGAGGCCCCTGCAGGCTGGCCGCCCCCCCCCCCCGCCCACCAGGACGGGGGCAGATATTCCCTATCCTCCCCACACCCTCGGATGAGGACCCTCCCTCCAACCAGCAGAGGGGGAGAGGGAAGGAGTAGGGGGGTGCGGGAGGGGGGTGTCTTTGTTGCATATAGTTGTATGAAGCCTGCCCAAAGCAGATGGTCCGGGTGGAGGCCAGGGGAGTGAGGCTGGCCCAGCACAGCAGGGGAGCGAATACAGAAAGTAAGGATTTAGCAGAATCTACTCCGAGAGGAGGCTGAGGTCTGGCAGTGGAAGCAATGGAGGGGAAGTAGGCTGAGAAGCTAAACAGAAGGGAGGGAAAGGGAGAGGGGAGAAGGGCGAGAGGTGGGAGGTGGAAGAAACCAGGCCAGGGAGAGAGGAAGGGCAAGTGTCCAGCCCCTGCTAACCACTGGAAGCAGCCCCTACCGCTGCTCCCCACCCTGCTCCCCGAAGTCCCATGAGCCACTGGGGTGGGGGATGCTGGAGCTCCAGCCAGACGAGGGAGGGGCCGGCTGCAGAGTGGCCCTCTCCCCCACCCCACACACCCGGGCCTGACCAGGCCTGAAGGCACAGTGGTGGGAGCATGGCCCAGGCCTGGACTCTGAGGCCCCCTCTGCAGAGCCGGCTGGATGTCTGAGGACTCCAGGGCCAAAGATGTCTGCTGACCTACCCGTTGGACACAGCTGGCATGGGTTTGCCTGTCCTGGAATTCAGGCTGAATGCGCCTATCCTGCAGAGAGAGAGGCACAGAGAGCATGCCATGAGTCAAGTACCCCATCCTGAGAGGCCATGGCACTTGGCATTGGAATTCTTGGCACCCGGAACAGTCCGGGTCAAACATCAAAACAGGACCAAGAGCTGCAGGCCAGAGGAAGGAGAGGTCTTCCTCCCAACCTCGTTGTGAGGTGCTGGGTGACTCTACCTCAGGGGTCCTCAAAGTGTGGTCTGGGGCCCAGCACCGTCAGCATCCCCGGGGAATGTGTTAGAAATGGAAGTTCTCAGGCCCCACGCCAGACTAAGCGGCGGGGGGCAGGCAGCAATCTATGCTTTACCAAGCCCTCCAGTGATGCCGAAGGCTGCTACGCTTTGAGAACCACTGCTCTACCTCTCTAAGCCTCCGTGGCTGGACTGGGAAACGGGGAGACTGCTGAGAGAGTCACGTGAGATCAGAGAAGCTGACGGCGGTCTGGCCCGGAAGAGATGCCCAGTGAAAGGGAGGCGTTGTGCATGGGCCTAGCAGGGAGACGACAAGACTGAGACACGCGACATTTTCAGTGGGGGAAACAGATCCCTTCCTTCACCAATCCATGGTCCCCAAGATCCTGCTGGCCCCCCAAGCCTCGCCTCCCAGCTGTCTCCTGCGGGGGTCTTCCTCAATCCCCCCAGCAGGTGTGCCTGTCCACCATGGTGGGCCAGGTGACAGCAGGGAGGAAACAGACCGGAATGACAAGTGGGCTCTTGACCCAAGCAGCTGGGAGCCGAGAGGGGCAGACAGACGCACTCACTCTGGGGACCCCAAATTCTATAAACGTCAGAGCCCTCCAAACCTGGCTTTGTTCCCTATTCTCAATAAATGATAGTTTATATCATTATTCTCTGTGAACCCAGAGAAGGAGACCTTTTCAGGGACAGAGAGGCCTCTCTGGGGGCCCCGAAGTTACCATACAGTTAGTGGGGTCAGAGACAAGGGCCTGGGAGAGACCCCTTCCCGGACAATAACACATTCTGTGATCACGGGGAGGGAAAAGCCAGTGCGAATTTCGCAGAAGCCAGAGTGGGGACCGATGCCCAGCCCAGCCTGCTCATCTCTTCCTGCCCATCCTGCCGTGTGGCCAGGACGCTTGTTCCGGTCAGCAGGCTCCTTTTATCTGGGTTCTGCCCCTAGGGCTTCCTGGGAAATAGGGACAAGAGAGGGCACCCCTGCTACCCAGCCAGCCCTGGCTGGTCCCTACAGCCGCCTGCAGCCTTCACCGTAAGAAGCCTTGGGGTTCCTCATCCCAGAGCTGCCTAGAGGAATAGCTTTCCCCTAAAAGCACTCACAGCCCTATGATGCAGGTTGTCGGAGAGGGTGAGATACCCACCTTTGGCCTACAGCAAGCGGTGAATGACCTGAGGGATATCCTATGTGAGGAGAACCCCTGAATTCAAATCCCAGCTCTCCTATTTCCTAGCCGTGTGGCCCTGGGCAAGTCACTTTCCCCTCTCCAGGCATCAATTCCTTCCCCTGTACATTGGCAAGGGTGGGAGGGAGGAGTGGACTAGATGGTGCCTTAGGCCGTCCCAGGAATACGGGGCTCTAATAACTAAACTTGGGTCCCTCCAAGTTAACTGGGTTAACGGCCCTGCAAGGCCCATGAGGTCTCCTTATTCCTAATCACCCCGCATGAGTGGCGGCTTGCTGCACCCCCACCCTGAGCTAAGGAAGGGTGGGCAGGAGGTTGGCCCATCCCTGAGGAAGCAACCCAGACTGCCCCCACTCCCCGCTACACTTACGTGAGGGGCTTCTCCAGGCGGCTCCCAGGGGACCCCACGATCTCTCCGAGGGTGCAGAAGGCCTGGCCCAGGAAATCCTGCATGCCCAGGGTACAGAAAAAACCAGGGTCACCCCAGTGTCTGCCTACAGTCACTCCACCTCCCCCATCATCCCACGCCTAGAAGTGGGCAGGCTCTGAAACAACCAGAAGCGGCATCAGACACACGGCTCCGTGTCCCCGTGAAGCCCGAGGCGGACCCGGAGTCTGGCACTGAAGAGAGTTTCAGAATCTCTGGGCAGTCACTGGCAGAACTCACGTGTTTGGATAAATCAGGGCTCTTCGAGTCAACGTCGTAACTGCAGGGAACACACAGAGATGGTAAGGACAGCTGGGGCATCCTGCCCAGAACTGCCGGGGTCCTGGAGCTGAGTCAGGACCCCTACACCCCAAAATACAGGCTCTGACGAGGTAAGATATTTCTGGGAGTAACGACTGGGAGGCCCACGTGGGAGCCTTGCAGGGGTGCTGGACATATCCTGGCTCTTGATCTGGGGGATGGTTTCATGAGGGTAAACAGAGACAAAAATGCATCACGGATGGACTCTGAAGATTTGTGTACTTCACTATGTCTATGTTATACCTCATTAAAGACTGGAAAAATGAAACTTCCTCCGCAACCCCGGCTGGTTCTCAGGTGGCCGAGCCACCTTGAACTTCGAAGCCTGTTCTCCCATCTTCCCAGCTAAGGCGAGGTGCCCTTGGAGCTCAGTATCTTGCCTTTGAACTTCCCTGGTGGTTTCACCTTGCCCAGGCCTGCCCAGCTTGACCTGGAGCCTCCTCACATCAAGAACTCAAGGGAGGCATGAACACCTTCCCCTCTTCCACCTGCACCTTGGCCCCTCCCTTGACGGGGAGCCTGCTAACCCTTTTCCAGCACCACCTTCCCCCCCACCCCACTGGCCATCCAGACCCCGATGCCTCCCACTGAGGGACAGTCCTTTTTATGCTACCCCTGCTCTAGCACGTTCTCTCTCCAAAATGTCCCCAAATGGTGACTTCTCTATGATGGGCTGCAAGTCCTTCCTCGGTTCCTCCAAAGTCATGTCCTTCCACTGCATTTTTTTGCTCTGCTCCTGCACGCCCCCTTCCCCTTTTGGCCCACTGTGTCCACAGTTCTCTGGGTTACAGTCCTTTTAACCACCCCCACACCTTGGAAAAACAACGAAACAAGGCTCCCCCACCCGCTCACCAGACTGAAATCCCATCATCGTCTTTAACCTCAACCAAAGGGCAGTCTGCACCTTTGTGGGACACACACACGTGCTCCGGGTCCCATCAGTCAGGTGACCTCCACAGGAGGGGAGACTGGGGGGCACCCTCTCCCAGAACAAGCTCTGACAGAGGGTGAGGCCAATGGGGAACTCCCCATCACCTGGGGAGATAAAGGCCCCGGGGAAGCCCCCAAGATCTAGCCCCCAGAGTCAGGTGGCTTGCTCAGCGCCCTCCCACACTTAACGGAGACAAATGGTGGTGGGGGGGGTCTCTCTTCCCTCTCCCCACGTCTTTTCCATTTCCTGATGAGGGTGGGGCTGGACTTCAGCTAATTGTCGTTTTGATCCCAGGCCAAACCTGAGCTCCCTCTAACGTCACGGGCCCCGCCTTCCTTGGTAAGATAAACTACTACCAACCCCAGGTCCTACAGACAACGCCCCCCCCAGCCCCATCCTCAGTACCAGCTGCCACTTACAGGTCGAAACGGAGGTTCTGCTTCTCCTCAAAGAAGTAATCCACGATGAATTTGCGCACAAAGTCGGGATTGAGTGTGTTGTCAATGACTTCGGTGCGTCCGAACTGCAAGAGAAAATGGGGTGTGAACCTCAGGGCCAGGCTGGTGGGGCAGGGGAGAGCACTGGGCTCAGAGCCCTCAAACCTGGCCCGGTAGGAATGGAAGCCATGCCTTCTGGCCTCCGTCCCCCAACCCCAGTCAGGGCAAGAGCTCCTCCCTGTAACAATAGAAACCACCCCCACCAGGGCTCCAACTCCATCCTCAACTTTATTCTCCCTACCTCTATCTAGGCTCCACCCAAGTTGCAAGGTTCTGATACCTGAATATCCAAGCAGGCCCTTCAATTTGGCCTTCCCTTTTCTGCCAGTGGCATGTCCTCCATTTCTTCAAAATCCTTTGTTAATGCTGCCTCCTCCAGGAAGCCTTCCTGTTCTTCCACTCAGAGAGTTTTACTTCCTCTGAATCACTGCTGAACTTGGGCTCGCCCCTATGACCACCATCCTTCTCTGACTGATTCCACACTTAGGTGTATATTTATCTGATGCCACAATTGTAAATGAAAGGGCAGAAGAGATTGTAGGAGCTTTTAAGATTCCCGCCTCCTGCCCATGTGCACTCCCCTCCCCTTGAAGGGGGCTAGACTTCACGATTCACTACTAATGAATTCAACAGAGCACAAGCCACTCCCCAAAATATGTTATAAAGTACCAAGCTTCTGTCTTGGGGACCTTCTCTTGCTCTCCTTTGCTTGCTCATTTTGAGGAAGCCAGCTGCACTATGGAGAGGCCTGTGCAGCAAGGAACTGAGGGCAGCCTTGGGCCAACACCCAGTGAGGAGCTAGGCTGTCAGCCAACCCGCCTGTAAGAATCTGAATCTTCCCAACAACTACCAAGGGATCTTAGAAGCAGACCCTGCCCCAGCAGAAGCTCGAGACAACTGAGGCCCCGGCCAACAACTTGACCATAACCTTATGGGAGAGCCGGAGGTAGAGAAGCCCACAAAGCCGCACCCAGATTCATGACCCTGTTGTTTAAGTTTCTCGACTCTGGGCTAATTTGTTACACAGCAACAGATACCTAACACATGGACTTAACTTTCTCGGTATCCCCTGCAGCAGACACTAGAATTTTATACACAGTAGGCGCTCAATAGTTGAATCCCATTAAACTCCCCAAATGACTTATGGCAAGTCACTCCCAGTTCTGGGCATCAGAATCACTTGGAGGGTTTGTTAAAAGGCCGATTGTAGGCCTCACTCCCAGACGTTCTGATTCAATAGGTTTAGGGTGAGGCCTGAGAATCAGCATCTCTCAAAAATGGGCTGCTGGTGCGGGGACCTCCCTTTGACGACCCCGGGGCTCGACTGTGGCCCACAGGGCTCTGAGCTCCTCGGGGTCTCCCTGTGCTATGGAGGAGGGCGGTAGGGACATGGCTCCTGGCCACCAGGCCCATCAAAACAGCTCTCTTACATCTTTTTTTTTTTTTTCGTACATCTATTCAATACACTGGACATTTCCGGTGATATTTTGTTTCCAAAAAGGGACACAGGGATAAAAGATCAAGTGTAAAAGCAATGTGCTCTGTGCTCCATGAAGTGAAGGCACGATACCAGCCCAACAAAGTGAATAAGACAGACAGGTGCAGGATAAATAGTTGAAATAAATTGTGAATATTTCTGAATACATTAACATGTTTTTTTCAACTTGGGCAGTAATTGCCAAAATAAAAAATTAATCCTGAGTATTAGTCCTCCTTAATGGGGCTCTGCAGCCCAGAAAAATGCCGGTACACGGGTCCCTCTCCCGTGCAGTGGGCAAGGCCTGCTTCTCCAGGACTTAGCCCAGCACTCGCTTGTACCCTGAATGAAGTTAGAAAGTTGCAGAGAGAACCGCCCACCCACCCACGGCTGTGTGGGGTCACCTGAGAGCACGAGATTTGGCACCATCTTGCCCTCACTCCCTATCATTTCCAGCACCAGAGCCTCTCTCCTTTCCCCCGTCCCCGCTTCCTTCCCTGTGACCTCGGCCAGGGCTCCCCGTTTTCTGACCTCAACCCAGCAGCAGCCTCCTAGTGGGTCCCCTAAGCGGGAACACTGCTAACGCTTGAAGACGCAGCTCCCGGGAGGTCCTGCTCTCAACTCCCCACCCTCCCCTGTGCTCCCATGATGCATCTGGCGCCCCTACGGCTGCACTCACCATGCCCCTGACGACAATCTACTGAGGCTTTCCCCACCCAACTAGAGCTTCTCGAATAGCAGAGGATCCGCGCTCCCCTCATTTTTGCTGCCCAGGACCCGCCACCGTTTAACAAATTCCCGTTCTCATGGTCACCGCTGATTATAAGCACGAGGAACTGTGTGACACATTTTGCACTGTATTTACCTTCTTATTTTGTCCTTTTGTGGTAGGCTTCCCCATTTTACAGATAGGAAAACAAAGGCACAGGAAAGCTAAGTCATCTGTCCAGGGTTCCACAACTAGGCACTGCCGAGGACTAGTCACAACCTAGGCATACTGGCCCCTGCCCTCCAAGCCAGGGGTGCTCCGTGTGAGGACCCTAGCGAGGGCAAAGGCTCGTCACTGCTCCCAGTGACTGGTATGCACTGGGAACTCAGAAACTGTTGAATGAAGCTAAGGTTGAATGAGGAAAGGGATGAGCGGGTTTGAGTCGCAAGCTTATCACAAGCTAATTGTGAGACTTGATTGAAGAAAGCTTCAATGTCCTCATCAGAAGATGGGAGAACACTACGTGTCCTGCTTACTTCTTAGAGGTATCATTCAACTCAATTACCGATTCGACAAACAGTTTTTCAGCACTTACTATAAGCCAGACAAAGTGCTGGGCGCTGAGCTTCAGAAATAAATAGAACATGAATCCTTTACTTAAGGACTTCTCAGTCATGGGTGGGACAACCCATAAACAGTAACTCTAACACAGTGTGACAACAGAGCTATAGACGAACCTCTGGGACAGGGTCTCCCCGGGCTGCACACCAGAAGCCCCCAGGGAAATGTGAAAGACATTGAAATCAACACACAAAAACAGATCACTCGCTGTCCTGTTTCACACACCGGTCCAGGCATCTGACTTCATTGAGATCCGCACCTTTCATGATTACTGAGCTATTCTATAACTTTGAAAATTGCAGAAAGCACAGAGTAATGCTTATCCGTAGAAATGTAAATACATTTGGCTCAGCGGAATGCAGTTATTTGATTATTATCTTGTTGATACTGACCAATTTTGCATCTATTTATAATCTTTTTTCTATTTATAAGTTAATTTCAGCATTCTGATTGCCTGTATACAGCTGACCCGGGAACAATGCAGGGGTTAGGGGAGCAGAACTTCACACCCCGTCGAAAATCCAGGTATGACTTTGACTCCCCCAAAACTTAACTAAGAGCCAGCCTACTGGTGACCAGAAGCCTTACCGACAACAAAAAGTTGATTAAAAAATATTTTGTATGTCATATGTATGACATACTGTATTCTTACAATAAAGTAAGCCAGAAAGAAGAATATGTTATTAAGAAAGTCATAAAGAAGAGAAAATTTATTGAATTGAAAAAAATTATTTATTGAAAAAAATCAGTGTATAAGTGGACCTGTACTTCAAACCTGTGTTGTTCCAGGGTCAATAGAATGTGTGTTGAGTCATCTGATCCAGCTATAACATTTTACCGGTTCCTTCATTTAATTAACAAGTTAAATAAATCTTTACCATGTGTTCATTTTACCTTTAAAGAAAATGTATCCTTTAACAGGAGCTTTTTAAAAATACCCACGCTCAAAGCCCCACCACAGACCAATGAAACCCAGTCTCAATGGGTGGGGCCTGAACAACTGTTTTCTCAGTTTCCTAGGTGATTCTAAAGCGCAGTTGGAGTTGAGACCCACTAATGGAGGAAGAAAGAAAACTAACATTTACTGAGCCCCTTCTGAATGCTCACTAGAGCAAGTAGATCATTATCTCATTCGATTCTCACAAAATGCCCGTGAGTTCATACCCATTTTCCAAGAGAGAAAACTGAGAATCAGAGAGGTTAAGTAACCTGCCCAAGGTCACACAGCTAGGCAGAGCTGGGACCTAAATGCAGGTCTGTATAATCCAAAGCCCATTATATTTTTACTTCATCTGACATCCTCAAGCACTATGAAAATCAAATAAAGATGAGGTTTACTTCACAAGTATTTATAAAAGCCCCACTGTGTACAAGGCAATGGGGTAGATACTGAGTCGAATAAGAGTGGGTTCCCGTCACACCCCCTGAATTCAGTAGCAATCTTATAATGTATAATCTATCCTTGTTCCAAGAGGATTCCTGCATTCTCCTCTTCTGCTCTAATTCTTAATACCTCTAGTCTTCAGACAAAAGGAAAATTTCTCCTAATGGCTTTCTTGAAGAATATTCTGGGTAAACACCCAGGTGTGAGAGAATCCTCCTTTAAGAAAGGGCTCTACCTCCTCTTCAATGTACTGATCCCCCAAACATGTTAAACAATCCCTCTGGCTGGATTTTAGATACACCCCAGCCCAGAAGAAAAAAGCTTTTGTGTCGCTTCTTTCCTCACCCGAATCGGCAGAGACTCCAAGGAACACAACCATTAGGGAAGATGACAGCGCTGCTTTTAAAATGGCACTTGAAGCTTCAATAGAGGGGAATTCCTTAGAGATTGATCTCTGCCAGAGAAGAAAATGGAGTTCCGCTGGAAACAGGACTTGGAGTGGGACTCCAAGGGCCCCCAAGATCTCCTAGAGAGGAGCCAGGCTGGGCAGTGATGAGTTTCCAGCAAACATGGGTAATTAACATATGCCAGGCACAAACAACTGTGAAATCTACAACTGAGGGACTTACTAAAGATGTTTTATAGCTTTCATTACTTGGGCTAATCACAAAGGAAAAAAAACCAAAGAACCAAAAACTTGGATTTTGAAAATCCAAGAAGCCACTAGGTCTCTGTCTGTTCCAATTTATACCCCTATTAATGACAATAGGAAACAACCTAACTGATGTTTTAAAAAAAAAACCAATTTGGCTATATTTCATGCCACATAGAATTACAATTTCCAAGCCTGAAGGGACTTGGACAGATGAAGTATTAGCAGGGAGCAGTGGGAAGCATATAGTGTGAATGCTATATGGCAAATAGGGCTTGGGGGCCAAGGGGAGAGTCGTTAACCCTTTGTTGCCTGTAGTCAGAGCTGAAGCACCACTGAATGCTCTTCCAGTGCCCTGGAAGTGCCTGTCCCTCCCTCTGGTCCATTCTGAACTCCTCCATCCACACTCCAGGCTCTGAGAATGGCCTTGCTCGCAGTCTGGGGCATAGGCCACCAAACACTAGTGGGCACAGGGATTCTCTGATTAGCAACACCGAAGAGAAACCCTGAAATCTCTGTTTTACCAAGCGATTTGATACAGCTAGCCTTAAAGAACTGTTGCTTATAGGGGCAAGTGCAGACTAGTGAGGGCACGGTGTGGGAAGGGGCTGAGCAATCAGAAAGAAAGGTGAGGGGGACCTCCCTTGACCTCAAGGCCTGGACCGGCCTCCCAGGAGGGGAGAAGGAAAGAGAAAGTACAAATGAGTGCAAAGCCTGGAAATTAGGGTATTCACCCTCTCCAAACCTCACGTCTTGTCCCTGGCAACAAAACCTAGGGGGGAAAGCTCCTAGCCCGCCCCAAAAGATGCTCCTGAGGGCTTCTAAAACTTCTATGACTAAGCCCCAAGAATATCAATTAAGCAGCATTAATTACATATCATCAGTTCCAGTGAGACCCTCAAAGGGAAAGCAGACTTGAAACTTCTTTGAGGACTAAATTAAATGGCTCCCCGGGGCTCTGCTACACACAGAAGTTGAGATCTACAGGGACCGGTGGGCAGCTGTCCTTCCAAACCCCCCTGGGACAAGGGCCACTGCAGGGCTGGGACTGAGAACCCGGGTCAGCCAAGTAAGGTCTCCCCATTCCACGTCCAAGTAGGAGGCCAGGAGTGAGGGGATCCTCTGTCAAGACATGGGCCTCTTGAGCTACAGTGGGGCACAGGGCTGGCAAGGAGGCCTGGACGGATCTGGAAGCTCATTCTCTGGGCCAGAGAGTCCCCACCGCTGCCCCCACCCCAGCAAGCTCCTTCTCTGTCCTGCTCTACACTCCAGGGAACCCTTTCCCCTTTGAACCCCATCACCCTGGTTCCCTTGCCCTGTGGGTTCCAGTTGGGTTTGGCCAATGGGAGGCACCAGCAGGTAGGAGATGGGTGGACAGAGACGTTGGGGTATTTCTTCCTGCTCTGTCCCAGCCTCGGCCCCTGGGTTCTGACAGGGGCTGCTTCTCCCAGAACAATGGTCCGCCTCTCACTCACAGACAAGAGCGCTGTCTCATCTCACTGCCCCTTCAACCGGAAGTGAGGGGGCTTCCTGCTGGTGCTGGACCTTGGGGGCTGCGCGACCCCTGCAGATTTCCTCAACCTCACCCATACCTTGGAAAGAAACCCATTAGATCTCCTCAGTTAAACCAACTGAGGAAACTCGCTCTCCTGCTGGGGCCCTGACTGATCTATTTTCTCTCACCAAACGTGTTCCTAACACATACAATTGCCAACTCAAGTGAACATAAACCAAGAACAGTCCCCACCCCACTCCTTCTGCTGAAACACCGTGGAATGCTCTTGCCACCAATAAAGTGCGTGACCCCCGCTCGTGCGGCCGAGACACACAATGTCCCGTGACCACCTTTGGGGACTCAGGGTCTCAGCACAGCTGTCTCACCCTAAGGGCCCCAGCGGGAACTCTCAGGAACCAGGGCTCCCCACCCCAACCTCCTCACCCCAGCCTCCTCAGCTCTGTAGAAAGTGGCCACCTACCTGATTAAAGTCGGGGTTTGAGGCTTTTAATGAGCTCTAAGTGGGTCTGTGGAACCCCAAAATCGAATGAAATGTCTGTACGTGTCTGCATTTTCCAGGGAAAGGAGCTCTGGTTTTCCTCAGTTTCTCCAAGGGAAAGCATGGCTTCAGAAACCTCTAAGAACCACTGATTCTAGCTTGGAAAACAGATCTTAGGGTTTCCCACAGAAAGCAGTGAATAGTGAAGAGAGCAGAGCCTGGGGCCCGATTTCCTGGGTTCAAATCTGGTTTTGCTATACTCATCGGCCATGTGAACTAGGAGAAATCTCTTTCCTCCCCTATGTTTCGGTTTGCTCTTCTGTAAAATGGGAATGACAATTTATCCATACCTTATAGGGCTGTTGGAGGCTTACATGATCTGATTTACGTAATGTACTTAGAAGGCAGCCCGGGGCATAAAACGAGCTTTGTAAATTAGTGATTCTACACTCTGGTCCTTCCTGAACCCCAGACCCTGGCCCAGGCACCCAGAAAGTGTGTCTCTCCTGAGTCTCTGAACTCAGCCTTATCTCTAAGATCCTCCCAGCTGTAACAGCTAACACTTTCTGCTCCCCTTCCGTGCCTGAAAGGCCCCAGCTCTGAGTGGTTTCTCTCCACACATCCTCCACACACAGGCAAGGCTGAGAGGAAAATACTGAGACTAATCCTCACGTAGCCCTAAAGACAGCCAGGTGCTAAGAGTTTTCCACATTTTGTCTCATTTAATCTTCATAACAACTTTATGAAGCAGTACTGTTATCCCCATTTGACAGATAAATTAACTAAGATAAGGCTCAGGGAGCTGGAGTGACTTGCCCAAGGTCCTATGGCTGGTGGGCGGTAGAAACAGGATTCAAACCAAGGCTCTCTGGTCTGGTTCCAAATCAGTAAGGAGTTGATGTAGTCACGAACCAGTAAGAGGTCAGTACTGTGAATGAGGCTTGGACTATGTCCTATCCAGTCTTTACTCCTGTTCTCTTCCTACCTGCAGCCAAACCTCTGAACTTCTTCAATGCTCTNGGGGGGGGGGGGGGGGGGGGGGTAGCTCTAGGTCACAGGGCACAGGTGAGTGCCCCTGACCTATTCCTCTGCTCACCCCCCAGCCACACTTCCAGTCCCTACAGACCACACAGGCACTCCTGGCCCCTCCCATGATTTCCATAAGAATTTCTTGATTAACAAGTTGACCTAGAACCTGAGGATTCTGGAGCTGGAAGGAACCAAATCCTCTCAAGCAATGAGAAAAGAGAGGCAGAAAAGCGGGGTGGTGGGGGGCGTGCTCTGACAGGGGTCACAGGGCTAATTAGGAAAAGGGCCGTGATGAGAGCCCAGGTCCAGCCCGGAGCAGTTCCCTCTTCTCCCAGAAGCCTGTCACTGCCCTCTGTCAGGTTTCTCTCAGGTCTTCCTTCCATCAAATCCTCCTCCTCTTTCCGCTTGTTATCATGACTCCTCGTCTTCAAAACACCTTCCACATCCATGATGACATTCAGCCCCCCACTGACCCCACGGAGACATTATTGTCACCCCCCATTTTATAGAGGAGAGAACGGAGCTCCAGGAAGCCAGAAGGACCTCCCAGGGGCACCCAGTGGTGGGGACGGAGGACCAGGGCTCCCACGGTGTTCACCGCGGTCCCCTGCCTCGGTAACGAGTGGGTGTTGCTGCAAGCCTGAACTGTGTTCACGGCCCCAGATCTAAACAGCTCTGGCCTTTTTACAAATTACAGCTGGATGAAGCTCCAGAGCCCTCCCCCCAGCTGCAAAGCCCCCAGTGGCTATGCCTCCCGGGACAGAAGGAGGCCAGAGCTGACAGACTGCTCTCCACCTCGAAGCTGCCCACCCTTCCCCAGCCGGAGCTCCCCTATAATTTTCATATATAATTGATGGCGCCTTAATTCAGGATTCTAAAAGCCTTGCTGTAGAGCCCATCCCTGGCCCTTCGTGAATCATGTTCACCGGGATTAAAATTGGAGACCAGAAAACTATCTGACTCAAATAGAAATTGGAAAAGGCAGGGAGCTGGGTGCTGGGAATGGGGGTCCAAGTGGGTGCCTGAGGCTGGAGAATGGCCTGAGGTCTGGGCACCGGGAAGGACGACCTGGGTTTCAAGGAGGAGCACAGAGGACATGGTTCCGTGCCAGGCATGCATCGTCTCGGGTTTGGAAAGTTCTCTAAGGTTCCCTCACTGGAGGAGTCCAGGGTTCTGTGGCCACCCTCTCCTTGGAGAGTGAGGAAAAACAGGCCCAGAGAGAGGGGAAGGGGCTGGCCTGAAGCCAAGCAGAGTGGACCATGACTTCTGTGGCCTGGTACCTTCCAGACCACTTGTTGTTCATTAAGGCCTCTCAGTGAGGAAGGGCAGAGATGAGTTAGGAGACTGGAGGCTCCAAAGGCCTTCTCCCTGCTCAGGCCTGGACAGAGAATTTTCTCTCTCTGGCCCCAGACATCAGCAGCAGCAGCCAAGCTTATAATGAAAGACTTCCTGACAAAAGGCTTAGTTCCTAATTAGCCATTGTTCCAGATAATCTGTTAAAACGTCCCAACTCCTGGGGGAATGGCCCTTTTACCAATGAGCCTAGCTGCCAAGTAGCCGGCAAAACACTCTCCACCAGCCTGTGCCCTATCTCGCCTGTGCGGCTGAGCCGTGGGTCCCTCGGCAGCCCGTGGGGAGAGGGCCCTGAGTGAGCCTCTCGCCCTAAAGGCACTTGTCCTCCAGAGCCCCCCAAAATGTCTGTCACTCCTGCCAAGTGGCGTGAGGGTGTCTGAAGTGATACCACCGACGGTCGTTTCCTCCAGGTGAAGTCCTGGTTTCTCGCTTTGGGCCTTCTCCTGTGGAGCCACTGTGGAGCCTTGTCTCCTGCCAGGCGCTTTACAAAAATTAGCTCCTTTCGTCCTCACAGCAGGCTGGTGAGCTGAGGCACTTGCCCGAGAGCCCCAGCAGGGAGGCGGCGACCTGGATTTGGACCGAGTCACCTTGACTTTGGAAGCCACGCTCTCAGGGGCCCCGCCACAACTGTAAAGGGTACCTGGATGCTCACACTGAAGAGGAAGGGACTCATCACCTGCCAAACGAACCTCTCGAGAACCTCAGGGTTTGCCAGAAAAGCAAACGCCTTTCTTCAGATGAAATCTTGGGCTCCTGTTGAATGTATTACACAGAACTCACAAAACAGTTCTGGTTGACTGGGGGGAGGGCGGCAAGAGCCACACACAAGTTCACAGCCGGCCCCTAAGGCACCACATCCAACCCTGGGTTTAGAAAAGTCCGCTCTGACAGCGGCCTGGCCAGATGGGCAGACTCCGAAGACCATGGCACGCTCCAGCTCCATGCTCTCTAGCTGAGTCGCTGGGCCAAGCGGGGACCCCTCTGTGCCTCTGCTGCCTCATCTGGGGTATGGTGAGGGCCAAGGGGGTCCTGGGTGCTGCTGGTGTAGAAACCACACCAGTGTTAGGAAACGTCATCGGCCTCCTATGGAGGGAGCAGCAGGACAGGCGGCAGAGCCTCTTCCTAGCTTTGACAGGATTGCTTAATAATATTTGTAAGTGGCAAAAACAGCCAGGTACTGTGCTGAGCGATTCTGTCCTCAAGTTCCCACCACGGCCCAGGGAGCAGGCATCAGGATCCCATTTACCGAGGAAAAAATAAAATAAACTACAGCTCAAAGAGGTGAAGGGAAGCAACAGAGTCAAGATTTCAAGGGACACAGCGACAGCTCCTGGCTGTGCCAAAGCAGATTCTAAAGCCTTAACCCTGAGACCACGAGCAGGTGCCCGTGACCCCTCTGGTCCCCAAAGGCAGGCCTCAGTCCCAGGCTGCCTGCTCCTGCTGACAGTGAGGGAGGGCCCTGAAAATCCAGCCGGACAAGAGCAAAGGCCACGAGAGGCTGTCGCACGGGTCCCAAGGCTCAAGTGGGACCTTTCCTTGAAAAGGCGGATCCCTCTCTCCAAAAACAGGAGAGTCCACAAAGCCGATCCCACGCTTGGCTTGGTGCCCACCTCCCAGAGAGGCTTGTCTCTTGCTTTGAGGCTTAACAATAATAATGATCCATTGGTTCCTTGAAATCCTTTGACAGAGGTCTGCATCGTGTGACTGGGGCCGGGTCCTGTGTGAGTCATCAGGGATCCCAAATTGGGCTCAGAGTGGGAGAGGGTGATTTCATTTCACAGTTAAACTCTTGGCCACTGGACAAACTGGATCCCCACTGCCCTTGCCCACTACTGTCTCATCCCAGGAGCTCCACAAGACTGCAATTTGCCTTCCTGTTTCTGTCCTTTCGCCTGAGATTTGCTCTGCACACAGTGGCCAGAGCTGTCTTACCAAAACATAAACGGGGCTGCATCTCTACCCTGCTCAAAACCGTCAAATAGCTTCCCATCACACTTAGAGCAGTGTTAGAACTCCTACACGGCCTATGAAGCCCTAGAGGTTCTGCTCCTGCAAATCTCTGCCCCCATATCACCCACAGTCTTCACTGTTCACATCACTCAAATTATACGGATCTTTCTGTCCTTTGAGTGCACTGAGCTTACTCCCACCTCAGGGCCTTTGCACCTGCTGTACCCCCTGCCTGGAACACCCCCTCCCAGACTTAGGTATGGCAACACTCAGGACTCAATTAGAGTCACCAGCCCTTCAGAAGGGACTCCCTTGACCCCCTAATGAAAGCGGTCCCCTCCTCCCTGGTCACTATCTCATTACAGTGTTTTATCTTTGTCATAGCACTTATTAAACAATACCTGAAATTATCCAACTTCTTTGCTGATTACACTAAGCCTCTCCAGAGTAGGAACTCTGTGTGTCTTATTCTCCACTATGTGCCTGAATCAGTGGGTGACATATAGTAGGTGCTCAATAAATGCTTGTTCACTGATTGCTGACTCTTTGGAAACTGATTAAATCGAAGGCCTTGTAATCTCAGGAGGGTTCCCAATGCAGCATGGCCCTTCCTTCCTCAGGTCATCGCTCCCCTCCCTCCAACACAGGCCGGGTCATAGCCAGACTGAGTCACTGCCAGCTCCCAGACACACAGGACGTGCCCACCACCAGGCTTCACTCATGGCAAGCCCCATTCCTGGAATGCCCTTCTTCTCCCCACTATCCTTCAAGTCCCAGGTCTGGTGCCACCTCCCCCTGGAAGCCCTCCCGGCCCTCCCCCCGCTGTGAAGTGCTGAGAATTCAAGTCTAAACTGCTTGGGTGGCTCCTGGCCTAGCTACCGTCTGGAGCTTGGGGCCTCTGAGGGGATCTGCTCCAACACTCTCACCAGGATGAAGAAAACAAGGCTTTTAGATCCTTCCATGTCTGCGTCTGGTCTCCCCAGCTCCTCATAAGGTCTCTGAGGGCAGGGACCTCACTGCTATAGCTTTGTACCCTGGACGATACCACAGTCCCTTAAGCAAGTTACTTCTTGTCTCTTGGCCTCCCTGCTGCTGTCCGTAGAACGGGTTACCTGGGACAGAGCCTGCTACATTGCCCGGCTCCCAGACCCCATTGATAATGCTATTAACAAGAGCTACCTCTTACCAACAGCCTACCTGCTCCCTCCACCTTATCCTATGTTCTCTCTAATCCTTAGACAATCCAGCCAGTAAGTATTGCTAGTTGTCCATTTTACAGATGAGAAACATGGGACCCAAAGAGATAAGTGTCTAGTTCAAGGTCATGCAGCTCTAAGTACCAAGGCCCCGACCCAAACCCAGGAACTGCCACACCACCACCCCTCCTCTGTGGTTCGATAAGGAGAGAACCCTGGTTTCCAGGCCATGTCACCCGGGGCAAATTCCACCGCCTCTCTCGGGTCTGGAGATAATCTGGACCTGCTTGCGAAGCTCTTCTAAGGATCGGGACAAGTGGGAGAGGTGACGCTGGGCACACACCAGGCACATCCTAAAGGCATTCTTCTGCTGTTAAAGGGCAGATTTTCCAACCATCCCGGCTGATTCTTCGAGTACCTTAAACCCTCAGTTATTGGGGCACCATCTTGGCTGCTGGGACAGGGGTGCCTGGGGGGCTCAGAGAGGGCGGAAGGTGGCTCAGAGTCGGAGAAACGCACGTGCGTGGCTGGAGGATTTCCTCTAGAGGAACAGCATGAGGGTGGAAGTAGGCCAGACTGGGGGCTCTGAATGTCCGGGCACAGAGGAGGGACAGAGCAAGGGAAGAAGGCAGGGGATATGCTGTGAGGTGAGAAAAGCCTGGAGTCCAACAGCTTGGCTTTTGTTCTACTGTCTATAATATATTATTTGAAATTATGTTTTGGGGCGCCTGGGTGGCTCAGTCGGTGAAGCGTCTCCCTTTGACTCAGGTCATGATCCCAGGGTCCTGGGATCAAGTCCCACGTTGGGCTCCCGGCTCAACTGGGAGTCTGCTTCTCCCTCTGCCCCTCCCTCCACGCCTCCCTCTGCTCGTACTCTCTCTCTCTCTTTCAAATAAATAAACGAAAAATCTTCCAAAAAATAAAATAAAATAAAATCACTCTTTTAAGTGAGTTTCACCCATCCTAGGGATGGACGTCACGTTTGAAAGCCTGAACTAGGAGACTTCATCTCTGATGCATGATCTCCTGGGCACTGGAGAACACTTTCCACAGTAGGAGGTCAGCAATCGTTTCTCACCGCCAACAGGAAGGTATGGAGAGACACATGTATGGTAAGCATTCGCACAAACAGGGTGTGAGAACCTGCAGAGACCTCACACCTTGGGAGTGGGCCTGGGCTTCTGACACCCCGGGGCTCTCCTGCCAGCGGAGGCTCCTGAGCCTCCCCAGTGCCCAATACCAGCTCTCATCGGCCGGCCTCCAGTGAGCCTTTAAGGGGACAAGCAGGCCCCGGGGCCTCGCTGAGCTGCTAAGGACAAGCAGGCCACTAGGGGCCACTTGCTAACACTGGATGAGAGTCTAACCTGACCATTAGACTATGTGAAATTGGCAATGTTTTTTTTTCAAATTTTCAACTGCAGATCCCTAAGGTTCAACTTCGCCAGCAGGTGCACGGGGCAGAAATCAGCCTGAGTCCGGCTTTCGTGGTCACGTGGGCTCCAGGGTCCAGGTTGTGTGGACACAGAGCTGGTACTGCCAAAAAGGCCTGGCAGCTTTGGACGGCCATCTGGGCTTAGGTGGCTTCAGCACAGATGTGAATCCCAATCCTGAGCCAATTCACAGCATGGCCATGGACAAGCCACTTCAACCTTCCCGGCCTCAGTTTCCCATCTGTGATGCGGACCCACCGCAGCTCCTCAGAGGGGGCTGCAGCATTAGGGATGAGCCAGGAGTGCCCCCGCAGGGGCTTGCTCCATGCCAGTTCCTCTCTTACAGCCAATTTTAGGGTAGTCCAAGCGGGAGAGTTTCGGACACCAGGCTAAGAAGCTGATGTTTTGTCTCCCAGGCTTGGGAAACGGCTGAATTGCTGAGCTGTGATTTCAAGAGCCACTGGAACCAGGAAAAGGCCCTTTTCTTTTCAGGAGGAGCAGAAAAAACACTGCTGCTGGGGATGAGCATGGGGGTGAAATTCAAGGCCAGAGCCAGGGAGGAAGACTGGGGGCTGGAAGGGGGCAAGAGCCAGACGGGCCACCACTCCAAGATGGAGGGTGCTGTGGGCAGACTACGAGGGATACCCCGGAACAAAGGCACCAGAGGGGCAGGGAGTGGGGATCCCCCACTGTACCCACGTGCCACACGGCAACGCTGTTCGGGCACAGCACCGTGACAAAGGCGTCCCTCGGTCCGGCGTTTCCTGGAAGGGCCCCTCCTAAGGAAGGACCCTCCCACACAAGGTTGAGAGGTTTCCCTTCTGCAAACCCTCACTCCATAGAGCCAACTGGGTCCTGGAGCCCTAGGCTGAGATGGGGACTCAGGTTTGGTTAAGTCCACAGGGGCTCCAAGTACAGCTGTTCCCACGGGGACAGAGGGCCTGGGTGCTCCATCTGGGCGATGGCACATTGCCACTGGTACTTGCAGGCATTTTCACAAGTGTTATTTTAGCTGGTCCTCCTAAGGAGGACTCCAAGTCCCATTTTACAGATGAGTAAGTTGAGACTCAGAGGAGATAAAGACCTCACCCATGTCACACAGTCAGTAAATCTCAGAGTTGGGATGGGAATGCAGTGCTCTAAACGTCAAGTTCAGGGTCTCGTCTGACAAGGCAAAGGACGGTTATTCATGAAGCAGTTAGAGAAAAGATCGAGAAACATAGGATGAATTATAACCAGATTATGTGGCTCCTCAGTGGCTGAACAGCATACCTCAAAGACCAGCTAGAGAAACGAGGTGTGTCTGGGAAAAGGTCTCCAGTGGGGGACCACAACACTCCATCCCACACAACCCCTTATCATTCGTGTGGACAGCGACCGCGGCTAACCTAGGACCAGGAGGCGGAACCAAGATGCCGAACGGGCTATCGTAATTCAACATGATCTTCAGAGCCAAACAAGAGACGGAGTCTACCAAATGACAAGTCTACTGAATTACGAAGATAAATGCAAAATCTCACACTGAGGGTCAAAAATCCAGTCACGAAGTCTGAGCTGGGGGAATCCTGTTTGGACAGCAGTTTGGACAAGTAAGTGGGTCCTGCTCTGGGGAGAACACCAACGCGTGGACCCGGGTTCCAGGGCGAGTGACTCAACAGGTAAAGGGACAAGAGACAGTGATAAAGAGAGGAAGGACTGATGGAAATGCTCACCTTCTAAATCTGCCCAGGAGTGGGGGCACCTGGCTGGCTCAGTCGGCTAAGCGTCTGCCTTCGGCTCAGGTCATGATCTCGGGGTCCTGGGATCGAGCCCCACATCAGGCTCCCTGATGAGCAGGGACCCTGTTTCTCCCTCTCCCTCTGTCACCCACCCCCTGCCACCCCCACTCATGTGCGCTCTCTCTCTCAAATAAATAAAAATTTTTTTAAAGATTTTATTTTTTTATCTGACAGAGAGACACAGTGAGAAAAAGAACACAAGCAGGGGGAGTGGAAGAGGGAGAAGCAGACTCCCCACTGAGCAGGGACGATGCGGGGCTCGATCCCAGGACCCTGGGATCATGACCTGAGCCGAAGGCAGATGCTTAATGACTGAGCCACCCAGGCGCCCCTCAAATAAATAAAATCTTTATAAATAAATAAATAAATGTGCCCCGAAGTAGACTAACATGGCTGGGGGAGCTGCCCACAGATATTGAGAGAAAGAGCATGTGGAAGAGAAAATCAACTTGCTCTGTGCACTGGAGAGGGTTGAATTTGGGATGAGTAGAATTTTGCCCTTGGGCGCCTGGGTGGCTCAGTGGGTTAAAGCCTCTGCTTTCGGCTCAGGTCATGATCTCAGCGTCCTGGGATCGACGCCCACATCGGGCTCTCTGCTCAGCAGGGAGCCTGCTTCCTCCTCTCCCTGCCTCTCTACCTGCTTGTAATCTNAATCTCTCTCTGTGTGTCAAATAAATAAATAAAATCTTTAAAAAAAAAAAAAAAAAGAATTTTGCCCTTGATATATAACTAGTATAGATCCTACAGCATTGTGTTCCAGAAGTTGCTTTCACACTTAACTTCTCTCTTCTTCAATTTCCTCCTCCGTGAAATGGGGCCAATAGTAATCATAATAGTAATAATACCTTCTGCAGGGGGTGGTTGCAAGCATTAAATTAGTGACTACATGTAAATACTTAGAANG
>LNAC01000077.1:1397536-1536515 GCA_002007465.1 Ailurus styani | reverse complement strand
CGATGCGGGCCTCGATCCCAGGACCCTGGGATCATGACCTGAGCCGAAGGCAGAGGCTTTAACCCACTGAGCCACCCAGGCGCCCTCTGCTATTAGTATTCTTATTGCTGTTACTGGCCTTATTGGCACCTTCCTGAATCCAGAGGGAGCTCCTCTGGTCGTGCCTGGTCCCCCTTTGTGTCCCCAGCATTCTATGGGCACACAGTAGGTATCCACACCTTCTTGTTGATATTTAGAGATGAACCGTCCTTCCCAGCGCGTGTTAAATGTTCCAGGAACCGAGGTTGCTCAAAAATAGCGCTCTGGCAGGGATGTGTGGGCGTGGTCGCTGGGGCCAATCCCCGCAGACAGTGTGGGTCCAGCAGTGGGACACCCTAACATTCCGTAGTGCCCCTCTCGTTTCCAAGGCCCCCCCCCCCCGCTCCGCCGGCCAGGACAGCTGTCTGGCCAGGGAGGGGCAGGGATCACCTGCCCACACATTTTTCAAATGGGGAACGGAGAGGCGCTCCCCGTTACGTCCCTCCTCCCAGTGAGAAGGTTTCTGGGACCCTTCCTACCTGGTCATCCTGCCTTCCCTGGGACATGGAGAAAGCCCTGGCAAACCATGATGCAGATAGTGCTCGATCTCCTGGGCTAAAATTACATCTTGAGTCAATTTTCATAAAATGCATTGACAGATTTAGGTACTGGAAGCTGGAGCTTTCTCAGAAGGCATTTAAAATGACCCAAATGGTTAGAATCAGCTGAAACCCGGCAGCCAGGGGCTGAGAGAAGAGCTTTCATCCCTCTGCAGCCTTGTGCAAACCCCGGGGTCTGGACCTTGCCTGCAGAAACTGCTGTGCCCGCACTTGACTCCTCCTGGTCACAGGCTGATTACCTCTCGGCCAAGGTTCTGCTAACAGACGTTTTGCAATGAACTAACAGGTGGGAGCCGGTTCCTGTTTATGAGCAAAAGCAGTCTTCCACCCCAGGGGTAGTTCCAGAGATGGATTCCGGATTTTGCTTTAAATTTTCCATTCCTGATACTGTCCTCTGTGGGTCATAGAGAGAATCAGGCAAAGAAATAGGGCCCCGATATGTCTGAGCGCATCTTCCCTTCTCCAGAAAGAGCTAGAAGCCTGAGCTCAGCCACCATCAGCCCTGAAGGCTGCACGTGGCATTGACTGTCCATGGGGCTGGGACCCTCCTGCTCTGATGGACATTCTGACCCATGGCCCCAGCTGTCCTCAGCCTGACAGCCTGGAGCTCCCTCAATCGCCTCTTCCTCTATTTTGCCCTACCTCGCTCATCTGCTCACTGTCCCTTTTGGGGGATTTCTAAAAGTCCAATGAGCTATCAAAACGCTCTGGCCAAACATGGCATGCTGGCTGGAACATTCTCTCCCCCTGAACTCCCCTCTTATTCTCTCTGATACTTCTAGGCTCCCCATTTCCTCTGTTAGGATTATTCAACAGGTGACTCTCCCCTTCCAGGCGGAAAATTCCGGGTCCAGCTCACACTTTCGGTGAAGCTCTGTTCTTTTGACTCCCTCCCTCCTTTTCCCACACACCTGGTATGTTGCCTGGGACACATACATGCTTACTGTTGCAAATATTGACCAATTGGGGGAGTGACTGGGAGGCCTAGAACATTCTGGATGATGTTGTACAATGGGATTTACCAAGCAATGACTACACACCAGTCACCTTCCATCCATCACCTTGTTACGCCCTCGCCACAGGCCTACCAGGGAGGTGTTATCCCCGTATTACATATGTGGAAACTGAGGCACAGTGAGGGTGAGCAACTTGCTCCAGATTCCACCTCCAGAAAGGGCTAGAGCCAGCAGCGAGGACTCCCGCCTTTTGTCTGCTCTGCCCCGAGGGTGCAGGGGTGATGGCGCCACAGGAACAGTCAGGGACCCTGACCCGAACGGGGACAAGTCTCAATTACTGAACGTCATTAATGGCCAGCGGAGCAGTGCCCTTCTGAAGAGGCCCTTCCAGACTTTCCTGAATGAGTCACTCCGACATTAGCACACTGCTGCTTTCTATGAAGCTTGGCCAAAAGGCCTCAAAAGTAATTAGTTCACTTAAGTAGGCTAAATGTTTCCCTAGCAATCTGGTTTCTGCTTTAATTGGCTTAGAATCTTGGAGAGGGTGAAAAAAGTAAACTTTAGCCCGGCCCCTGTGGAAATATTTCCCATACATTTTGTAGATAAAATTCACCCCCTTCTGCCACTTGCTGCTGCCACGCCTGGGGGTAAGGGGTGGGGAGCAGGACAGGCGATGCTCTGGCCAAGCCCCCAACAAGGAAGATGAGGTTTGTTACTAAAGTCTGGGTTACTGAAGACTTACTGGCTATTCTCATTCTGGTCGTGTCATCTGGGAGGGACTCCCCACGCTCTTGGCAGAGCTTAGAGGCCTGGCTAAAGAGCTGAGGCTTGATTCAAAACAGAGAGGAGTCACTGAAGGTTTCCAGGTAAGGGAATCACCTGAATGCTCACATTGGTTGGAAGCCAAGCAAAGGCTGGTGTAGATGAGACAGGGCGCTAGCTGCTACATCCAGTCTTAGGCCACCAGACAAGGTCCTTTTTGTTGGCCTGGACTCCCTTTGTCTTCCCCTCAGACTGGGGCTCCCTGAGGGCAGGGCTCTCTCCCCCTCAGACTGGGGCTCCCTGAGGCAAGGCTGTGTCTCCCCCTCAGACTGGGGTCCCTGAGGCCAGGGCTGTGTCTCCGCCCTCAGACTGGGGTCCCTGAGGCCAGGGCTGTGTCTCCGCCCTCAGACTGGGGTCCCTGAGGCCAGGGCATATTTCTCCCTCAGACTGGCTTACAGAGGGCAGGAACTTTCCCCTTCACCATGCTTCTTCCTGCAACAGCAGGGACAAAACTCCATGCTCTTCACGCCTTACTATCCCTCCCAGCTGCCTAGGTGCTGCACTTCAAAACACATCAGGTGGGATGTCTCCAGAGTCAGACAGACAGACAGACAATGAGGGAGAGGTGATGTTTCTGGGGGGAGGAAGGGACCACCTACCTCCCGCCACTGCTTGTTCTCCATCCCTTGAGTATACATGACACATACTGTGGGGAGAGGAGAGAAACAGGGTTAAGACGCCAGGCCAAGAGGAAGGTGAGGGCTCCAGATGGAGAGGGCTCTGGAGGGGAAGGGCACCTCAGGGGACTTTGGCCTGGGTAGCACTGTTGGGTCTGGAGTTGGGGGGGGGTCAGCTTGGAGAAGGGGGCCTAGAACATAGGCATGTCTGGGAGAGGCACCCTCGTGGAGGGCGTCGGGGGCTGTCGCATCTAGGCCGAAACGTGATGGAGGGCCCAGAGAGGACTGAGTTGCAGAGATGTGGCGGGAGAGATCATCCAAAACCCGAATCAGTCCTCCTTTTAGAGCCCAAGGCAACCTCGTGAGGCCTATTACTATCGTCAGCCTCACTCCACAGATGGGCAAACCGAGGCTCAGAGGAGGCCAATGACCCGTCAAAGGTCGGAGAATTGAATGGCATTGCTCGGGGCTAGATTCCTGGACTCGAAAATCAGTGCTCATTCCCCCCCCACCCCACCCCGCCCCAGACCACAGCCAGCCGGGGCTTTGAAATGTACTGGTTTCCTTGGGACTGAGAACTGGCCCCAGACGCCCTGACCCCTGCCACCCCCCTTGGTGGGGATGAGTCTTCCCAGGTTCCTGAGGTCTGAGAAGGGTCAGAGCCCCAGTTCTCCTTCTCCAGACAGTGTCAGT
This sequence comes from Ailurus styani, assembly GCA_002007465.1. NCBI lineage: Eukaryota > Metazoa > Chordata > Mammalia > Carnivora > Ailuridae > Ailurus > Ailurus styani. The sequence continues at coordinate 1,532,789 of LNAC01000077.1, read as the reverse complement.
AAAACAGTAAGTAGCCCGGATGCGCCTGGAACGGGGCCTGGTGCCTCATCAGCGCTCAGGAAGGGCTCAAGCGTGTCACTGCCATCCGTCACCGTGTCGTTGCTGTTGTTGTTACTGTTGTTAGCGTCAGAGCAGGACTTACGTGGGTCGGACTTGGAAAACATGTCTTTGTCCAAAAGGTTCCTGAAAGAGGGGGAGAGAGAGGAGTCAGCACAGCCAGAAGAGAGGCTGGTCTTAGGGGAGTCAGGCCCAGGGTGAGACCCGGAGACCGCCTCGGGCCCGGCCGCAGGCGAAACAGGGAGAAGACTCCTCGGGCCCACATCTCTGCGGTGCTCGTTAAAGCGGGCACAGCGCGGGCCCTAGAGGCCCCTCAGCCCTGCTTCCTGGGGAGTGTGGCTGCCCACTTCCACCCCGACCTGCGCCGCACGCTCTGGGTACCCCGCATCCCGCGGGACCTCACTCTCAAGCCAGATCCCCACCTGCCCAATGGCTTAGCCTGTTCTAGAAAGTCTCCTCTTATGATATCTCTACTTCTCAAAAAAAAAAAAAAAAAAAAAAAAAAAAAAAGTAAAATCGAGCAAAGAAAACTTAGCCACCTAGCATCCCATAATTCCCTGCGGGCTCTAGGTAGAGCTAGTTTATTGCATCTCTCACCAATGCTGGTAGATGAACCAGTGGCACCTCCCACGTGATGCAGACTCATTGGAACAGGGTCCTTCCATGGTCAAGGCCAAGACCAGAAGCTAACGTGTGGCCCTGATCATCAGACTTGAAAGCACAGCAGCAGGATGATGGACGTGTTGGGGGACTGAGAGGTGTTGAACAGGGGGCCGGCCTGCTGCTCCTGCCCTGCTTCCCTGTGATCATGGCTCCTGCTCTGGAACCCCAGGGACGGGTCAGGCATGGAGCTAAGCATTCTGCAAATATCAGCTCCCCATTCTCGCACAGCCCTGCAAGGTCAGTATGGGGCAGGCATCATCCCATCTCATGAATGTGGAAGTGGAGGCATAGAGGGATCAGGCAGGGCTAGGTCCTGCACCTCTGGTGTCCCCCGTTCCACAGTGACGTGCTGCTGTCACAAAGCAACACACCCCACTGGAAACTCAGTTTCGGGCTGGGAAGTGACTCCACTTCTCTGAACATCTGTTTCTTCATCTGTATGATGGAGCCAGCCCTGAAGATTGTGGATGCCCTACCCTAGCTCCTCAGCCCTTCTAGTTCCTGGACACACCCAGGGTTTCCTCCTGTGGTTGCATCTCTCCAGAGGGCTTTTTCTGGCAAGCCAGCTGCAAATACCCGGAAGCTGCAAATACCAGAGGCTCCCAGGGCAGCCCTCAACCAATCTTGGGCAGGAGTTGGGGGATAAATACCCAATTCCTCACTGCTCTCCCCACCCCCGACCCCAGGCAGCTGGCAGCTGCCAGGTGTGCTCCATACTTTTGCTCGATGCTCTTCCAGAAGGACCGAGCTCCAGAGGCCCAGAGGGAGACCTGCTCATCAAAGACCCTTGTTGACTCGTGACCCCAGCCCTGAAGGGACTTCCTGTGAGCTCTCCCACCTGTGTGAGTTACTGACTCTGTCCTACAAGTAAGTTCTGCCCTTGCCAGCCATCTTAGCCTTGTCCCACGTCTCTTCCAGAGGTCCCCAGGGGTCTTCTTCCTCCTCCCTCCACTCCACATGAACCCCTTCCTCAGAAAGAAGAAACAATTCTCACTAGTCTGTGTGGCTTCCTGGCTGCCAAACTCCAACTGTCAGAGCTGGATGGAATGCTCTGGATCATCTGTTTCACCTTCTCCCAGAGAATGGGGAGACTGAGGCCCAGGGAATGACAGAGAACAAGCAGGGATAGAGCCAGAAAGATCTATAAGAAGGCCTTATCCTGGGTCACGGTCACCAAAGCCACCAGGAATGACAGCCTGTAGGGGCAGTTTGACCCCACAGTCAATGCCCCCCATCCTGACGTGGGAGCCAGAGACTGGCTGATGGACAGACGCAATAGCCATCTGCTGCTGGGGAGGTCCCAGATCGTGTTCACGAGTCACCCCAACTCCAGTCCCCAAGATTCCCAGCGGTGTGTCTGAGAGGGGGATCCCCAGATCCCCACCTTCTGTTCCACTCTCTTCATTCAGAGGCCTCTTCCCAAAAGGCAGCCACCCCCAGCTAGCCCTCCCTGACCCCAAGACACACACCCCCTCTGCTGGTCTCCACCGCTCCTGCACCAGACCTGCTTCTGGCCAGCTGTCACTTTGNCACTCATATATGCTCAGCCACACCGGGCTGCCCCATACCTAGGTTAACCACCTCCACCTGCAGAATGCTAGGTTTGGGGGCAGAAGTGCCTCTTGATTTCAGTAAAGGACAAAATGCCTTCACCCCAAAGAGGAGACTCTACTGTGGTAGAACCTGGGGCACAGTGAGGAGCTGGAAGTAAGAAAGAAGGTTGGGGGCGTGACTTTATTAAAGAGAGTGCCAGGGTTTATCTGTGAATTCTATAATGAAATTCTATAATTGCACAAAAGCTTAGAACATTCAAGCTGGAAGGGACCTCCAAGGTCATCTTTTCCAATTCCTTTATAAATCAGGAATATGAGACTCGGGGTGCCTGGGTGGCTCCTTCAGTGAAGCGTCTGCCTTCGGCTCCGGTTGTGATCCCGGGGTCCTGGGATCGAGTCCCACATCAGGCTCCCCACTCAGCTGGAGGTCTGCTTCTCCCTCTGCCTGCCCTTCCCCCTGCTTGTGTGCTCGCTCTCTCTCTCTCTCTCTCTCTCTCTCTCTCTCTCTCTGACAAATAGAATAAATAAAAACAAATTAAATTTAAAAAAAAGAAAGAAAAGGAATACAAGACTCAGAGAGAGGGCCTCTGACTTCTCCAAAGTCTGGCTCTGGGACTCAAGTTTTGTCACATTTAGGCTAGTGAAACCCTGGATTTCAGTCAGCCTCTGCGTGTGTGTGGGGGGGTGGGGGGGACAGAGGACGAGAGACAGAGAGACAGAGGGAAAGGGAGAGGCTTCAGAGAGAAGCAGGCAGGGATTTCCCTGGCTCTTCCCACCCTCCCAGCTGGGCGAGAGGCACACGCTTGGACTGAGAAGTAGGGCGAGCCATGTAGCTTCAGTGGCTCCCTGCCCCGTGGCCTCAGGCTTCTCACTGGGTCCTGTGGCTTGGGTTAGCCCACCATGGCCCCTGAGGAGGACGGAGACTCCGGTCCCTCCACCCTGCTGAGATGATCCTCATCACCCTTCCAGACCCATTGCTATCTATCCTCCTCGATTCTGCCTGCCCTGAACAGGCCCTGATCAACAGCCGTTTCTCCTCCCCTCACCTGAGCTCTCTTTGGTCTGTGGCACGCAACTCTCTGACTTGTAGGACCCCACGTCCCTATTCAGCACACCCTGCGCTGCAAATGAGGGGCGCGTCGATCTCTACCACCGGCTGGGTGCCCCTCCACGTTAGGGACCTCTGCTGCAGGCCGGCCCAGCACGGGACTCAAGAGCTGGGAGGCTCTTGTCTCTCCACCTGCGTGGTATGTGATCACGTTCAAGGCCAGCCTCTATACTTTCTCTTAGCTGTATAGCCTGATGGTTAAGTGCCTGGGTTCACATCCCAGCTCTGGCCAAATGACACGACTTCCTTGTGCCTCAGTTTCCCCGTCTGTAAGGCAGGGCTAACACAGTTCCTCTGGTCAGGACTGCTCTGGAGCACTTGTGCATAGTGAGGCGGGTCAGAGGGCCGGTCATCCCTGGCCTGGTGGTGAGCAGGGCAGTCACCCTCGTGGGGGCTGCTCAGGTTCCCTTGGTGAGAAAGGACACACAGGATGGACACCACAAGCCACCTCCACCCTCACCTGTCCAAAGAAGCCCACTCCCAGGCCATACGCCCCTAGCATCCCACTGTGAGTCTATGCTGAATACCCCTCCCCCACTGGCCCACAGCAGCCCCGCTCACCCCAGCCTCAGGCCCCTCCTTGGCCTCCTGTCCTCTCCCCGCTCAGCTTTGAGGCCCTTCTGCCCCTTTGCCTAAGTCCCTGCGTCCTACACCCTTCTCTGGTCCCTTACTTCACACTTGCCCTTCTCTGTGCCTCACCCCAAGCGCCTGTCCTAACTGAAGGCTCAGGGCCCCCTGAGCCTACTCCCGTGGCCTTGAGATGATGGCCTCCCCCCCAGGAGCAACGGGCCTCTCCCTTCCTGAGGCTCGCCCCCTGTCCCTCTTTGTGAAAAGGCAGATTCTTGTTTGGGCCCCATGCCCAGGGCCCCATTTTGCAGGTCTGGATGAGGCCCTGGAAGTCAGGTTTCAACTAATTTCTCCACCCTACACACCCAGGTTCACACCCACCCAAACCCACCCCCACACACATCATGCTTCTGACGGCAGCCATCTTGAGGGCCTCAGTTTCCCCCACGGCGACAATGTACACCCACACACCCACTTGAAAACTCTTCCACGACCTTCGCCCTGATGCACTGAGGAACCCCGGGCTGAGAGACAGTGAGTGACTGCTTACAGACACACAGCCCATAAGAAGCCGAGAGGGAGGAAACCAGGTCTTCTGCCCCAAAGCAGGGCCCCAACCACAGGGCACAGACACACCAGACCGTAAGTGCTTTTTCTCCACTTTCTGTCTTTGGAGAGCTCAAAGAGAAATTTTTTCCAGCAGGCAAATGTATTTTTTCCCCAAAAGAGCATAAAACCCTTCAGCTGTCCGCACAGCAGCCTGGAGCTTAGCTTCCTTTGTTCCTTAAATCAAGGCCAGGGAACAGAGCCCAGGGCCCCTTTCCTCCTTGCTTTCCCCCAAGGAATCATTTTCAATTCAGTGGCAGCGAGAAAACAACCATGCACTGGGTGGTGAGGTCAGAAGTCTCCAGGGCCCCAGCAATGGGAGAAAGCACTGGAAAGGTCATAATAAGACCTCTTTGCTGGTGCTAAAGGGGGGAGCCTGAGGGTCCCACCCTCCCAACTGGGAGGCTTACAAGAGTAGGGAGTAGAGGCTGGGACTCTCCAGAGACAGGAGGAGATATGGCCCCGTCCTCAGGGAGCCCCAGTCTGAGGGGGAGACACAGCCCTGCCCTCAGGGAGCCCCAGTCTGAGGGGGAGACACAGCCCTGCCCTCAGGGAGCCCCAGTCTAAGGGGGAGACACAGCCCTGCCCTCAGGGAGCCCCAGTCTGAGTCCAAGACACTCACTCTTGAGCTGAGTTGCTGGGTAAATTAACCATCACACATCCCTTGTGTGCATCTCTAAGCAAAGCAAATAAATGCTGTGTGGCTGCTCTGAGCGATGACTCCAGCTACAGCATAGAAGGAAACACATTAAGAGCACTCACCCTCACCTTTCCCTGGACCAGGGATCCCCATGGACCCCCTGGAACTGTAAGCAAAATGTGGCCTATTGGTACATATGGATGCATTCTTTTTGGAGAGCTGTCATCAGATTCCCATCATGAGGCTAAAAAGTTCAGAAAGGATGGTTCATCTTTTTCCCAGCAGCCCTCCCGAAGCCTCCCTTCAACATCTGGTGAAAGGTGGGGGGCACTGAGGGCAGATCTGGAGCCCACTTCTCAGGACAATACTCAGCCCTGCCCTTTACCGGGTGAATGACCTCACCTAACTTCTCTGTGCCTCGGTATCCCCATCTGTAAAGTGGGGGTAATAATAGTCTCTCTCTCCTAGGGTTCTCTGAGAATTAACAGAGTTCATATGGGCAAGACAAGACTATCTAGCATGTAGTCAGTTGCAATCCAGGGCCTGGCATTCAGTAAGTGCTCATTAACGGCCTGTGGAGAATGATGCCCCATGTTCCCCCCTCCCCACCCGCAGAAATGGGCTGGAGCAGGACCTCAAGCACCTGCATGCACACCAGTGCCCAATGTGGCTGTCCGGCCTTCCTTCCGGAGAGCAGACTGGGGACAGGTGAGCCACCATTGGGCAGAAACAGGAATCTCAAGGAGGTCCCCCAGAGATTCCCGGGACCCCGAGCCTATTAGCAACACCCTGTTTCTCCACAGAGCAAGACAACCTCAAACCTCTGGCAGACACCCCAGGCAGGCAAAGAACATGGGAGCAGGAAGACATTATGGGTACTTAATCCGTGACACCCCCATGTACCCCATGTATCGATGCCAGGAGGTAGACATCGCCTCATTCCAGAGGCCAGGAAGCTGGGGCTGAAAGGTGTGCCCAGTGTCATCCAACTTGTGGGCGAACACACTGAGACTGAACTCTGAAGCCCAAACCCATCTAGAGGTGCCCATGGGAAGCGCTTGCATTTCCAAACCCTGGGTCTCCCAGAACCCCATCCCCGCCAGCAGCACCCCTTCCCATTCTCACTCTCCCGTGTCCTGCCCTCAGCCTCATCAGGGCTGCTCCCGAAGGGAACGGCTGAAGAGAAGAACTGGAGGGCTGTCCATCTCCTCCTGCCCTGCTCTCCACCCAGACACGCAGAAGCAATCCACGAAAAGAAGAGGAGGAAGCAGGGGAGGAAAGGGATGCTGGTGCCCAGCCCCTGGCACTCGCCCATCTCCCCTTTCAGATCCCGCTCCTCACCCGCAAGCTCTGTCTCCCTGCCAAGCCACCTCACCGGGTCTAAAAAGCAATTTGCACATGGCTTCAAGAGCTCTCCTTCCTGAGGCTATTTGCATTATTATTATTATTAATTATCACAACAATCATCCCTCCCATGCCGCATGGCCAGAGGAAGAGAGCATGAACTCTGGCCTCAGATGCGCCCACGCTGGGTCGACACACTGCCACGTGGTAGTGCTGTGACCCTGGACAAGCTACTTAACCTCAGTTTCCTCATCTGTCTATGGGGTCACGAACCTGCCTTTCACCAGTGCAAAAGCAATAGGTTAAAATAGAAATGCAGGAAGCATGTCGGATTTCTCTCTCTCCCTTATGCCCCCTCCTGTCCTATTCATCAAGTCTTAAAGGTTTCTCCTTCAAAAACACATTCCAAATCTGTCCACTCTTCCCCACGCCACCATCACCATTGTCTCTCCCTTGGGTGCTGTGGTAGCTTCCTGCCTAGCAACCGGCTTCAACTCCTGCCTCTCCCCACCCTACCCCACCCCACACCAGCCCATTCTCTTCACAGCAACCAGAGAAAGTTTTTTAGAAAATGAATCAGATCAGGGTGCCTGGGTGGCGCAGTTGGTTAGCCATCCGACTCTTGGTTTCAGCTCAGGTCACAATCTCGGGGTCCTGGGATCGAGCCCAGCACGGAATCTGCTTGGGACTCTCTCGTTCTCCCTCTGCCCCTTCCCCACCTCTCTCTCTCTAAAATAAATAAATAAATCTTAAAAGAGAAAGAAAGAAAATGAGTCAGATCGCATTACTCCTGTTTAACAACCTGAACCCCCAAACGCTGTTAGAATACCAAACTCCTTAGCATGGGTCACAAGGCCGTGACCTGTATACCCTCTCTATGCCACTCCCCTGGCCCCCTGTTTCCTCTCTACTCTCATTCTCCCTCCCTTCCCCATCTCACACTGCTCCAGCCACACTAGTCTCCCTGCAGTTTCGCAAGCATTACCAAAGCCTTTTCTGCCACAGGGCCTTTGCACTTGCTTTTCTCCCTATTGGAATCACCTTCCCTCCAGATCCTCCCCCAGCTGGCTTTCTCATCCTTTGGATCTCAGCTCAATGTCACCTGCTGTCACCCTGTCTAAATTGTCCCCAACAACCCCAAACTTACTTGCAGAGCACCTGTCCCTATCAGACATTATTGACTTAATAAAAAAAGTATATATTTGTTATATTACCCCCCCACACACCATTGTGAGTTCTATGAAATAGTCTGTGTATCTTGTTCACCTCTATATCCTCGGCACTTCAAACCATGAAGACTCTTAATAGCAAATGAGGATCAGTATTAATTATGGAAGGAATGAATGTATCAGTAGTGTTCAGTTATTGGTACCTATTGTCATTATTAATTTTATTTAGCACATTGAAGTTTATATAAAACTTCACAAATATAATCTCTTTTGTCTTTATAACAACCTTATAGAATGTGGACAGGACCAACATTTCCCATTTTACAGATCGAGAGACTGAGGCTAAAGAAATTTAATGACCTGGCCAAGATTTTAGAGAGGGTAAGCCAGGAATCGCCTTGACTTTCAGCACCCTGCCCAGGATTCTTCAAAGTCCAAAGGCATACAGCTCTCCTACTGGGACCTTCAGGCACTATGCTAGGCCATCAGAAGCGAGTGATAGTAGAAGACAGAGGTAACTTGCAATGTTTTTCTCAGGAATGTTTCCCAACTTATCACACTAAGCTTTGGGGGGTTTTTACTTGCCCAGGAAACAGGAAGAGGGGTAGTCAGGGATCCGGCTAAGCTATGCTTGGAAAATAAGTCCCTGGTCACCTAACACAGGCTGTCCACTGACCATAGGAAAATCTGAGGAGCTAGTCCTCAGAGACACCAAACTCTAGGCCCCTGGTACCCCCAGGGAGCTCAGGTAGCCTATGGATCTCTTTGAAAGTCCCCTGTGGCAAAGGCCACGGCTGTCCCCCCAGCAAGCATGCCTCACTCTCTTCCCACTAACAGAATCCACATCAGTTCAAGTGCCTGGTGAAAATGCTCCAAGTCCTAGAAGGTAGGTTCCTGTCCCTCGCTGCTATCAACTGAATTGTGTACCTCCTAAAATTTATATATTGAAACTCTAATCCCCAATATGACAGTATTTGGAGATGTGGCCTTTGGAAGGTAATCAGGATAATTTAAGGTCACAAGAGTGAGGCCCTCATGATGGAATTAGTGCCCTTTTAAAGAAAGACACCAGAGAGCTTACTCTCTCTTTCTCTGTCATATAAGAACACAGTGAGAAAGCAGCTATCTGAAGCCAGGAAGAGAGTCCTCCCCAGAACCTAACTATGCTGACACCCTGATCTCAGACTTCTGTCCTCGAGAACAGTGGGGAATAAATTTCTGTTTTGTAAGCCACTCGGTCTATGGTGTTTTGTTATGGCAGCTCTTGCTAACGAATATGCTAGTCTAGGGGTGGACATGAGACCTGGCTTCAGCCATTGAAATAGAAGGGAAAGTCTGGTGAGAGATTTTGGGAGGGATTGTATTTTTCAGATAAAAAGAACTTGTCAAAGAGAGGGCTTTGGCCCTCTGCTTTACTTCCTGTCTTTGTTGTTATTGGTTGGTTTTTTGTTTTTTGTTTTAAGATTTTATTTATTTATTTGAGAAAGAGAGAGAGAGAACATGTGTGGGGGGCAGCAGAGGGAGAAGCAGACTCCCCACACCCACCGAGCTGGGAGCCCAAAGCAGGATTCAATGCCAGGACCCTAGGATCATGACCTGAACTGAAAGTAGACTCTTAACCCACTGAGCCACCCAGTTGCACTCCTTGCTTCCTATCTTCAGATGTGGTTGTGATGCCTGGAACAGAGGCAGCCATTTTGTAACAATGAGGCCCACCATTTGGGGTGATGGCAGAGTAGAAAGATAGCTACCTGGGTCCTTAACAGCAAAGTGAGCTGACAAACCCACACTAAGATAACCTACCTCCAAACTCACTGTGATCTGAGAAAAATAAATATATTTTGGGTTTGAGCCACTATTTCTGGTATCTATAGCCAAAGCATTCCTAGCTGAACCTGACTCCTCTGTGCTCCAAAGCTTTCCAGCCTTATTTCCCTTCCCTCCTCCCCACCCTCTCTTCTCAATGCTAGGTCATCTCTAGCAATGGCCCTGGGTCCAAACAGGGAGAATGGTGAGCTAGGAGAGGAGGGATGGAAAGCTACCATGAAAGCTAGCTGCCATCCCATGTCTCTCTAGTCTCTGCTCCCTGGGGATTTCTCCAGTTCTGGGTTTGCCTCCCAGAGCCAGAGGCATCCCTGAGTAAAGAAGGCCTCTCCCATCCCTGGAGAGAGAACGCCAACTCCTTGGTGACAACTGCTATTGTTGGTACCCAGGCCCCTACCATGACCCTCATGGAGACCCCAAGCCTCAACCTCAAGAAGCCCTCAAGACTCTGAAGTCTAAGGAAACTGGATTTGGGGCCCCTTCTCCAAAATACGCTAACTATAACTTTGGGCCGGTCCTGTAACCTCTCTGAGCTCTGGTTTCCTAATCAGCAATAAAGGGAAAACACTACTTCCTACCTTATAGGATTGTCATCAGGTTAAAAAGATACAGTAACTGTGGAAGGCAGAAATCTAAGATGGTTCCTGAGAGTCCTACGCTCCTACCCCAGAGTACAAATCTGCATAACCTCCTCCCCTTGGGTATGGGCGGGGCCTGGCAATATGACGGATACTCATTCCCGTGATGACTCTTACTTAGATAGGATCCTGTCCTGGCGAACTGGGGAGCCTCCCCGGCTGGCTTTCAAGAAGGCGGCTGCCATGTTGTGAGAGGCCCGCGTGGCCAGGACCTGAGGGCAGACTCCGGGAGCTGAGAACCATCCCAATCCAACCACGAGCAAGAAAACGGGACCTCCAACTCACGGCTTCGAGGAATTGGATTCTGCCAACCATCTAAATGAGCTTGGCTTGGGCCCTGAGCCTCAGATGAGATCACAGCCCCTGCAGACACCTTGCTTTCAGCCTGGGGGGACCCTGAGCAGAGAGGCCAGACATGCTTCTGACCTACAGAAACCGTGAGATTATAAACGGCTGTTGCTTTAAGCCGCTAGCTTTGTGGTAACGTGTTACGTGGCAATTGGAAATTAACATCATAATCTTAGTCTGAACTGAATTGCTACTCAGGTAGGTCAAAAACAGTTGAATATAGGCAACTGCAAATGGTTCAGCCTAATACAGATGTAAAGCGCCTAGCATGTAGTGAGCACTCAGTAAATTCCGCTGTTTTCATTCCCCAGGTTCCACTGAGAGCCTTGGAGTATTCGGGCACTGGATGGACCTCTTTTTCCTAGCACTGGCTTTGACAGCTGCCACACGGCCCCCAGGCTCCTTCTTCCCCAGAGCCTGTCAGAAGAAAGCATTCAGAGCCCATTCACACCCCCTTCTGAGAGGCCCAGGGCACAGATCCTGAGCTAGGCTGCCTCTCAGGCACCAGGGCAGCAAACCGTCAACCTGAATAGACAGCGGAAAACATCTTGGGGGCAGAGGCAACAGCTGCCCACCAGCCCCGCCCACTGGCAGGGACAGGACAGCTGCTTGAGCGATCCCAGCAGGGCCCAGGAACTGCGCGCCTCTGGACCCTCCCCTCCTCATCTTCCCGATGGGTCTCAGGAGCCCCACCATGTGAAACTGTGCGCCCCTTCTTGCAGAGGGACCCCGTGGAAGTGCAAAGGTTTCCTGTTACATAAAAAATGCAAATCACTCTTTCTAAGCAATACACTGCTGGTCCAGATCCCTGCAGAGAGAGACCTGAAAAACAGTGAGGACTTTGGGGAATGGGATGCAGGATAGCTGAGTTTTGACTGGTCTGGTAGGGAGGCTAAGAGTCAAGAGAGTTCTGGAACAGACCGTCAGAGGGAGGAGAAGCTTGCAGCTTGCATTTTCTACAACGTCTGCTGGTATGCAGTTCCACAAACCATCTACCCTACTCACCCCCAAAACAACCCCTCAGAATCTCTAAATGTGCTCAATATGTCAAATATATCGCAAGAAAGATGATGGAGGAGGGGCGAATGAGAAGCTCTCGATGGATCAGATCTCCAAGACCCACACAAACCCTGGGACCAACTAGAAAGACAGATTTTTTTTTTTAATTTGCTTTCAGGCGCCAAATAATAGGCAAATAAATTACCGCTGGTGGATGAATCCACTTCATCCTCATCACTGTGATAAGGATTAGTGCTCGGGGAGCCTGGGTGGCTCAGTGGGTTAAAGCCTCTGCCTTCGGCTCAGGTCATGATCTCAGGGTCCTGGGATCGAGCCCCACATCCGGCTCTCTGCTCAGCAGGGAGTTTGCTTCTTCCTCTCTCTCTGCCTGCCTCTCTGCCTACCTGTGATCTCTCTCTCTCTCTCTCTCTCTCTCTCTCTCTCTCTCTCTCTCTCTCTGTGTCAAATTAAAAAAAAATCTTTAAGAATTAGTGCACATCTTTTACAGATGAGGAAACTGAGGCACAGGTTAAGTTGTTTATGCAGCGTCACGAGGACAGGGCTGGGACTTGAACCCAGGTAGACAGATCCCACAGCTCACGTTCCTAACCACTGAGCAAAACCACCAGAAGCTTTATAATATTTGATCCTGAATTTACCAAGGTTGGTAACAACCACGGTTTGGGAGTGGACTACAGATCAGCCCAAGAGATACTCTACCCAAAGCAGGGACACAAATATGTCCCATCCCACAGTGTCGTATGTCTTTAGTGGAGGTTTGGCCCGGCCTCCTCGGTGGTCCTGCGCTGGAGCTCAGACATCTGCACCCCTCTACCAGGCAGCTGGGCTCAGCTAGGAATGCCGCAGTATAGGCATGGCAGGGGGTTGGGTCTTCCCCTGGGCAAGTACAGAGAAGCTCCTGGGGCTGCAGGGGGTGGCAGGGTCCTTCCTAAGGAGCAGAGCAGAGTGGGATGGTAACCGGCTCCCAGAAATGCTAGTTTCTAGTTACCTGAAATGTTGGGCCGCCTCAACCCCCGCTGCCCACTCTAGAGCCCCCTGGAGTTCTCACCCCACCAACCCCTCTGCCCGCCTTACTATTTCCTGCCCACCAGAAGGTGTCCCTTGGATGCTCAGGGCAGGGCACCCCTTAGCCTCCTCTCCTGGGACCCTGTCAGTGCCGAACATGGGATACAGTGGAGGAAGATTTATGACCATGGGGTGTAGAATATGCTGGAGAAAGCCATTTTGTGCAGCCTCCCTATGCTCCTCTTTGCCCCCCTCCCCCTTTCCTTCTCTCTCTCTCATTCTCTCTCTCTTCTATAACCATGGATTTATAATTTCAAGCCCACCCAAACTGTTTTCTTGTCTCCTCTCGGTTCCAGGTGACTCCTGCCTCCTCATTCTTCCTGCCAGAACCCACATCCCACCCCTCTGGCTTTCAGGAGACCCCCTGGAGTTAGCCCTCCTCAGGCTGATGGATCATGTCTCTTGAGAGGGAAGAGATACCAGGCTTGATCCCAAACCACATCCTCCAGGCACTTGGAGGCATCCCTAGGTACTTCTTGGGCAAAAGGTTTGAGTCCTTTGGACACCTCCACTTCCAGAGAGCAAACAGGAGGGGCCAAGCTCTACTGCCTTACAGGAATCATCGTAGCACTTACTGAGCACCCACTGGGTGCCAAGAAAGTACAAAGAAGTATGCTGGGTGCTTCATGACCCTCGATCCCTAGAAGTTGATTCCTCCAACAGTATTTGTTGAGAATACATGCCAACAACTCTTCTAAGCATGTGAGCTCCCTCAGCAAGTAAGATTTCTCGAATACAGGTTCATTGTGTGTCCTTGACAAACGGGGATGATGGAGGCTAAAAGTTTGCTCCAAAGGGTGAAGCAGCATCCATCTCAAGGTGTCGGACCCAAAGCCACCATGCCATGCGCTCTCTGGCTCATCTCCTCTCCACCGCAGTGAAGGGTTCGTGGGTAGGAGCCAGGGTGGGTATCCCTGTCCTCAAATGCATATGCAGTTGCATTGGGGGAGGAGGGATGAAGTCTACACATCTTCAGAGGTTGAGCACTCAGTCTGAGTAACACCCCCCCACACCCTGACCCCAGGCTGAGTACTCAGGACCCAGAGGACAGAGAAGACTGTGTGATTCGGGCTGGGTGTCTCATGGATGAGAAGGATGGCTGGAAGTGGGGGGCATGAGGCTAGGCTTTTCAGGATGGGGGGGACACGAACCAGTGGAGATGAAGGAGGGGTGAAATCAGGATGGGGAATTGGCTGTTCAGAGCTCCACGGTCACAAGGATCCGGAGACAGCTCTGACAGGAGCCTGACAAGCTGGGAGGGAGCACGGGGCACAGGGATGTGTGCTCCACAGGGGAGGGAAGGCAGGCCATGGCAACTGTTGATGGCTGAGAAGGTGAGAGGGGAGCTAATGGGCCATCAGGAATCTCCCAGCAGCGCAACAGCAAGATGCAAATGGTGTCGGGAGATCATTTTGATAGGGATGTGTGGGACCATGGCGAAGTCATGTCACAGAAGACCCAGGGAGGGCCCAGCATGGGGGGGGGGGCTATGTTCTACCTCCCCAGCCCTCACTGCCAGCATGGGGGGGGTTATGTTCTACCTCCCCAGACCACACTCCCACTCACCCTCAAATCCCCCCAGTCCTTCCCCTTCTCACACATGAGCCAAGTACCTCTGGCTCAGTCTACACCCCCCTCCCCCAACACGCACACACAGCAGTGCCACAACTTTGGAAAAGAGGGTTGGGAGGCCATGAGGGTGAGTGAAGGGTCTGACCAGAGAGGGACCCGGGCAAAATTGGGGTGGGCGATTTGGAACAAGGGCACAGCCAGGACTAGGGAAATGCTGTTGGTCACTTGAGGTGGGAGGAATGTCATTTCCAGGGGAATGTCAAGGGGGCTATGCCTGGGCCACAGTACCCCTCACAGCCCCAGCCAAGCAGCGGCCGTAGGCAGCCCTAGGCCATGACTGCACTAGAGGAAAAATCCCTCTTGGTCACCTGTACCCCCTTACTGTTGGGGCAGCCTTCTCCGCAGATAGAATAAACTGGGGGAGATACCCCCAAAGTCTGTGTGACATGACTGAGGATTTGGGGGTGGTAGCCCACAAAAACACACCTCCTCTCTCCTACTGGACTCTCAAATTCCACACTCAGTGTTCTAGTCCTTTGGCTTAAGATTTTGGACCTAAGTTATTGCTGTTGTTGTTTTTTTTAATGATGCCACTTTAAGTTATTATCAGTTATCCACAGCTCAGTATGAATGAATCAATCTGATCCTTTTCCACGAGTCAGTTTTGCTGTTGGAGGTGAAGAAAAGCTTTACATCCTGGGGTCTAGGACAGTGGGTGGGCGGGGAAGAGAGGAGGGTGTTGGGGCAAACGAGCAGGGAGAAGAGAGGAGAGAAGGGCACAGAAGGCAGAGGCTGGGTATGCCTGGGAAGGATGGGGCCAATCACTCACTTCTCCATTTGGGGAGGAGTTGATCAGAAATAGCCTGGGATAGCCTTTCACTACCCCCTTCTCCTTCCTCGGGCGTCTGAACCCCTGTTCCTGTGTCTGCATTTCTCCTCTGGGCAGCAGTCTGGAGTGCAAACTTTCTGCGATACGACCCCAAGCTGCCTTCCCATGCCGCCGTCACCACCCGTGGCTGGGCAGGGGCTCCCGCTGGACAGGCAAGGGGGCGTCCTGGAGGCCTGGACACTCTGAAAGGGGGCGCGCGAGGGTAGAGGGTCGGCGCGGCAGGGGCCGCGGGGCTCCGGGTCCAGGGGCGGGGCAGGGGGACCCGGCCAGCGGGCGGCTCACCTGCAGGACACGGTGATCTCCACCTTGGTGGCCGGGATGCTGCCCGCCAAGGAGTCGAACTCGCTCAGCGACGCCATGTCCTCGGGCTGCTCCATCGCCCACCGCGCCCCCCACCCCCAATTAGTCAATCCCTGCGCGATTCACGCCTCCTCCAAAGCGACTGAAACCCTGGGCTCTCCCCCAACTCCGGAGCCGGCGCTGGGCGGCAAAGGGAGGAGAGAGGAGCGCGAAGAGGGGGCGTGGGAAGTGAGAGAGGGAAGGGGGGGCGGAGGGAGCGGGGGCCGCAGATAGAGGAGGGGGTGCGGGTGACGCGACGAGGAGGCTGGGGGGCCGGCAGAGAGGGGCCAGGTGCCCAAGGAGCTGGGACGCAGGGGAGAGAGGCGGAGGGGCGCGGGGAGAGGGTACCGGGAGGGACGCGCGGAGTCGTGGGGACGGGTCTGGGGAGAGGGGCGTGCAGCTTTGGATGGGGGCCGAAGGGGTGCGGGAGAGGGAAGAGGGGCGTGGGTGTCCCCCAGTCTAACCCCTCCCATTAAAATGGTTTCTTCTCAAGATAAGATTGTGGAGGACAGCATAATTATTGGTGAGATAAGGAAGGGGGCAGAATCAAAGTTGATTGCTAAGTTGGGCGAGTGAAGGGGCTTCCATCAGAGGCAGAGTGGAAGGAAAGCAGGCTTAGAAGGAAGAGTTTCAGACATGTTGAGTTGAAGTCCTACTGGTTGACTGAGTTGCAGGGTTTCACAGGAATCNGGGGCGGGCTGCGTGCCGGGTCCGCGAGCGCCGGAGGGGGCGCCCGCAGGGGCCGGGGCGGGGCCGCGGGCGGGGTCTGCGCGCGGGTGTGAGTGTGTCCGTGTGAGCGTGAGTCTCTGTGTGTGCGCGCGTGGCGGGCGTGGGGACGCGGCTCCAGATGCTGGGAGCCTGGCGGGGGGTGACAGCCACAGACGGCCCGGGCCGCGAGCGGCTCCCTGGGCGCCCACCCCCACCCCCTTCCCCTCCGGGGGCTCCGACTGGAAGAGAGAGGGGTTTCGTGAACCACGGGGCGTCGGTTCGAGAAGGGTCTGTGCGGGGCTAGGTGGGAGCGCCGTGCGCAAAAGAGACATCATCCCCCCGCCCCCGAGGCTTGGGGGGCTCTTTGTTGAGGGTGCGCCCAACCGGGGGGTGGGGGGCGGGGGTCAGCCTATAAACAGAATGACATCTCTTCTGGAGGTGTGTGGGGGCCACTCCAGTGGCCAGAGGGGCCTCCGCGGTTTCCCAGGGAGGACCGTTAGGCCTAGGCAGGGTCTGTGCATGGGAGCCCCTCCATCCTCCTCTGGCTCCCCCCGCCCCCGGGCCTGGCCACCCCGAGTCGGCCACCCAAGCCACACGTCAGCTCCCTCCCCATCCCCTGTGTGTCGTGACCACACAGCTGAGCCAGCCCCTGGGGTCTAGAAGCTTCCTCCAGCAGACTGAGAGGGTGGCCGGATCTCCCTGGGCTCCTATCCAACAAGCACCGAGTAGGCGCCTGCCGCGTGCCGGGCTCTGATCCCTGCCCTGGGAGCCAGGAGGCAGCAGAGGCACCTCTCAGGCGTCCCCAGCTCCGAACCAAGCACTTCAGGGCCTCGGGGCGGGACAGGCCCCACCCTGCCTCAGCATGACCCTTCCAGACCCGGGGTCGCCGCGCGGTGGCGTCTCCCCTGGGCTGCACGCACAGACTCGTCTCCAGAAAATCCCCCGCAGCCCCTGCTCAGCGTCAGTGCAAGCTTTGCTGAGATGGAGCCCCTTTCCTGCACCCACAGCCGGTCGCCAGAGGAGGGACCGGAGGAGGCCGAGATCCTGAGGCTGGACCCGGAAAAGCCACGCCCTGTGGGCCGTGCCCTCAGCAGCTGGGCCCTACCTGGCTCGCCCGAGATTCTGTTTGAAGTCAGTTCTCAGAACATTAGAAACAACCAGAGGTGGGGAGCCAGGGTGGCTCAGTTGGTTAAGCGTCTGCCTTTGGCTCAGGTCATGGTCCCTCGGTCCTGGGATCGAGCTCCACATCGGGTTCCCTGCTCAGCGGGGAGCCTGCTTTTCCATCTCCCTCTGCCTGCTGCTCTGCCTACTTGTGCTCTCCATCTCTCTAATAAATAAATAAAATCTTAAAAAAAAAAAAAAGGAAGAAAAGAAAAGAAAAGAGCCAGAATCAAAGATGAATATAAGAACAGATTTCTTGGGCACCTGGGTGGCTCAGTGGGTTAAAGCCTCTGCTTTCGGCTCAGGTCATGATCTCAGCGTCCTGGGATCCAGGCCCGCCTCAGGCTCTCTGCTCAGCAGGGAGCCTGCTTGCTCTTCTCCCTGTCTCTCTGCCTGCCTCTCTGCCTAGTAACTTGTAATCTCTCTGTGTCAAATAAATAAATAAAATCTTTAAAAAAAAAAAAAAAAAAAGAACAGATTTCTTGGCCTAGGTTAAGTGTTCCCAGTTTACCCACTGCTGGGATTCCACTAGACTCCTGCTACCGGGGACTGACACCAAGGGGGCAGAGGCGCTGGGATTCCCATGGCAGCGGGGCACACATGGGTCCGAAGGCCCACTCTCGGTTTAGGCCTGTGGCCCTTATCTCCCCCAGAAAATAATTCTGGCCTCCTTTCCTGAGACCTGCAATACTGGGCTTGGAATTTCTATACCCTCCACCCTCCCACCCCCCACATACCTCTCTCCAAACATACTTGTGGAATATGTTATCCCTTCATTCCACCAGTATTTACTGAATACCTACTGTGTGCCTGGCCCACTGCTAAGGCCACTTGGGAAACTTCTTGAGAACCACCATTCTATTTTCAAAGAGTCTACCCCTGCCTGGATACCATGCTTAATTTTATTTTTTTTAAGATATTATTCCCATACCATAAAATTCACCATTTTAAAGTAGGCAAATCAGTGATTTTAGTACATCTCACAAGGACCATATATGATTTTAAATTCTCAAAAAATAATTATAGGTGTGAGGCACTACTATCTGCACTTAACAAATAAGGAAGCTAGTGGCCAGAGAGGCTAAGGAACTTGCCTATGAACCCTTAGGTGGGAACTGGTAGAGTGAGAATTTGAACCCTGGTCGTTGGAACCCAAGTTTGATTGCCTCTTGGGATGGGGCCAGATGATGGTCTTAAAAACCATATATGAAATCAGGGGCCTACTTCCAACCATTGGAAGCCATTGCAAGTTGTCCAGCAGGTGAGTAGAGAGACCGAAGCTCTATCGTGTTACTTTGCAATGTGACAGCACCTGGGAGAACAGCCCTAGGGCCTCTTTCTAGAAGGATTCTCTACTTGTCTGTTTCTCTCCATTCCCTCTCACTCATTGCATTTCCACTGCTGGGTTTTGGCAAAACATTGTCTCGGGTACCTATTCTGTGCCAGGGGCTGTCCTAGGCTCCGAGAATAAAGAGGCAAGAAAGACTTTGTCCCTAAAGAGTCTGCAGGCTAGTGGGGGCCCCAGGACATGCAGACATTTAAGCCATAGTGCAACAAGAGGGGTGCTGTTGAGGTAAGTATAAAGACCCTAAGAACGGAAAAGAGTGGCCAACAGTTCTGCCTCAGGAGTGGGAACAAGGGACTGGTCAGGGGAAACTGCAAAAAGAGGTGATCTGGGGGTTCCCCGGGGGGCTCAGTTGGTGAAGCGTCTGACTCTTGATTTCAGCTCAGGTCATGATCTCAGGGGCATGAGATTGAGCCCCACATCAGACTCGTGCTGGGCCTAGGGCCTACTTAAGATTCTTTCTCTCTCCCTCTGCGCCCCTTCCCTCCAGGAGCACGTGTGCTCTCTCTCTAAAAAAAAGGTGATCTTGGGGCGCCTGGGTGGCTTAGTCATTAAGCGTCTGCCTTCGGCTCGGCCATGATCCCAGGGTCCTGGGATCGAGCCCCGAGTCGGGCTCCTTGCTCAGTGGGAAACCAGCTTCTCGCTTGCCCACTCCCCTTGCTTGTGTTCCCTCCCTTGCTGTCTCTCTGTCAAGTGAATAAATAAAATCTTAAAATAAATAAATAAAATTTAAAAAGGTGATCTTGAGGAGGGCATTGAAGGCGATGTCTGTTTGGTTCCCCCCGAAGCAGACCCTGAGAGAAAGATTTGAATGTGAGTGGTGTATTTGGGAGAGGAAGGAAAGAGTACGGAGGAGAGACAGGTAAGCAGGCAATACGGTGGTTTACCAAGCCGGTTATCCCTGGGTGCCCAGGGCCCATTCCCACTGAGGAGCTCTGGCAGACTGGGTAGAACATGCCTCAAACTTAGCCCGCCAGAGAGCTGAGGGAGCAGGGGTGTGTGTATACCCCAATTTTTTGTCAGTTGTTGGCTCGGTGGCTGAAGATTGCTGTTTTGTGGTGGTGTGGCTGGAGCACAGGGTGAAGGGGGAGGTGGTAGAACGGGAGGCCGGGAGGGGCCATGATTCGAGGCCTCCTCCAGGCACAGCAGCTTTGCAGAAGGGGACACCGAAGGACAGGTGGTGTCTGGAAGACTCCCGCTCAGTTACGGGGCCAACAGAGTGAGCCCCAGAGCACAAAGCCTGCCGATAAGGCCTAGGGCCAAATGCTCACAGTCCTTGTTCCAATGAATTGCTGATGGTTCAAAAGCAGCCAGAGGCGTGCCATTGGATGGGTCATTTCTCCTTTGAGGGATTGGCTAGTGCTGAGTTGCTGAGGTCACCTGTGATGCACAGCAGGTGCTGCAGACGTGTTGTCTGGGCCTGGCAGCCAGATTAGAACCGACCATGGCCCTGGCCCCTGCCCCAGCCACGTAACCAGTGCTTGTCCCTCTGATTAAGAACTGTGAGCACGGAATGGGCCATGCCCAGAAGATCTGGAATAATCAGCATCAGCGCTTTGCCTTTGCCATCCAAGACTGCAAACACGCTCTCATCTGACCTAATCCTCGGTGTTAATGACGGCAGAGCAATTTCGAGAGGCAACTCGCAGCATTGATAAGGAGAGGAAAAGCACCACGGGGTTTAGGAGGCAGAGAGCCTCAGAGAGGAGCCAGCTGCTGCCCACCCTCTCAAGACACTTCGTGTAAATGCTGCCCTCAGATCTGCCCTGGGTCAGACTCGTGATGGTAGGAGAAAAGGGACACGGAAGAACAGAAGAAGAGCTCTGCATGGGACAGGGCAGTGGGGGCTGTCCATCCCGCACCTTAGAATAAACTAGAAAAATGTGTTCTTTACTTTGGGTAAATGAACCCCTGAGCCAGACAGGGCACATGGCTCACTGAGCAGAGTATGGGCGGGCTCTGAGCCTCCACTTACTCCCTTGGCTGGGTGTCCTTGTGCAGTGAATACCCTCCACCACCGTACATGGCAGCCCTGGGGAGAAGAGGAAAGATAGAGGGCATGACAGAAACCTGAAACCACCATGGCAGTAAGGAGGTGGGAGAGATGTAGTGTCTGATTCCATCCATTAATAGAAATGCTAGAAAAGGCTTGGTTGGAGACCATCTAGTTAAACCCCTTCTTCTACTAAGAAACTTAGAGAGGGAGAACAATGCACTCAAGGTCACCTGAACTCTTCCCCTGACGAGAAATTCCACCAAAAACAGCAAGGTCAGGTACCCAAGAACAGAGATGACCTGCCTGAGAAGGTGTGGGGAGAAGCCCTGTTCTGTCGGGGCAGAGGAAGAAGCCAGAGTTCTCCACACCTCCAGCCCCCATTCCTCCCTGAGGGTGGCGGGCTTCCAGCCAGACGCCCTACCATCCCAACCAGAACCCCACACTGCCTGTCCCTTTCGCTTCTCCGCAGATCATAGCACCAGCTACCTGGGTCCAGCGATCACGGGGCAGAGAAGCCCCAGGGCGCTCCCGCCGGCAGCCCAGCAGTCTTTCTTGCCCTAGGATTCACCCCTCTCCCCCTCTCCTCCCTCCTCCCCTCCCCCCCTCCGCTCTTCCCCTCCTACCCCTCCCACTCATCCTACCCCTCCTCCTCTTCTCCCCTCCTCCCCTTCCCTTCCACCCCTCCCACCCATGGCATCTGCAGCAGCCCAGTGGGCACTAGCTTCCTCTCTCGCTTCTCTTGCTCTCTTCTTCCTTCCAGTCACTCAGGCTTTTCCAAGTCAAGGGAGCCTCCCACCCCATACAGCCGAGCTACTGGAATCTTACCAGCAGCATGGGAACCACTTGAGACCGAAGTCAGGTATGGGGGTCCTTTGCTGGAGATCCTCCCCTGGCTCCCATCTCACTCTGTGGTAAGAGGACGTTCTGGCCTATGGGCTCAGTCCCCTCCCCTCCCTGTGAGCCCTCTGACTTCCTCTCATCTTTCTCTTCACCTCACAGACCCCATGCCAGCCACATTGACCACCTCACTGGCCCTGCAACTCCTGCCTCAGGACCTTTGTACCTGCTGTTCCCTCAGCCCAGTCCCTCAGGTCTCTGCCCAAATGCCCCTTCTGCATGGAATCTTTCCTGGCCACACTACCCAACACAGTGCCTCATTACTCTCCTCCCCTGACCCGCTTTATTGTCCCTTACAGCATTTTCCTTGTCTGTGTCCCACTAGGATGTAAATTTTACGCAGGCAAGGACCTTGCCTTGTTCACTGTTGCATTCCCACCCCTAAGACAGAGCCAGGCACATTGCAGGTGCTCAACTTGTCAAACAACTCAATGAAAAGTCCACCCCTTCCCTCTGAAACATCGGCTCATTCAGGAGGACCCTCGGCCTCCACCTACCAGTCCCAAACAGGGCAGGCATCTTCCCCACCACACACATCTCATCTCGCCTTCGGTCCAGCAGACACGTATTTAGCGTCTGTAATGAATTCGGTCACTGAACTGTCAGACTAAGAATCTCTGGGCCCCTTGACTGGTACCACAGAGATAGGAAGAGATTTTTATGTATTTGTTTTTTACCGAGAACCCGCCACAGAATAGGCATAGCCAGGCGAATTAAACATGTCACGCGTTTAATCCTCATGTCAGCTCCACGATGCCGTTGTCCTGCTTGGCAAATACTCATCTGTGCCAAACCAGCTGTACAAACTAGCTGCACTAGTTCATCGCCAGGGATAGAGAGATGAGGGGGAGCCCGTCTCCTCAGAGGCCGTGGGGTGGAGTTGGAGCCCTCTCTTTGAATTAATGTTCTAGAAATCTGTAGAATAATGGGCATTATCAGCTCCATTTTACAGAGAAGGAAACTGAGGTCCGAAGTAGTTCAGTACCCTAACTTGCCCAAGTTCACACAGGTACGCCATGACAGGATACAGACCCAGGACTATGTGGGTCCAAAGCCCCTGTCTTTGCCCAACACCACGTGGCCTCCTTCCAGTCCTCGTTCAGGGCCTGACCGGGACCCTTAGCATCTGCCAACATGGCCCAGGCCCCTGTCCCCTCACCGGTCTGCACATGATCTGTGTTCAGGGCTTTGACCCACTTCTCGCTTCATCCAGGGTGGACATCATAGTCTGTCACCCTCCCCCAAGTAGTTAAACCCAGTATTTACCTCAGTGTTAGTTATGATATTAGAAAGCTCAGTGCTGCTGTCTTTAAACATAACTCAACACTTACCTAGACTTTGTAGGTCTAGAAACTGAGTCCTAGAGAGAAGAGATTCGCCCAAGGTTATTTTACCAATAGGCAGAAGCTAGAGAGAAAAACTAACAGGAGCTCTGGTTAGAATCAGTCTCAGGAATCTTCTCTCACCTCAGCTCCTTCAAGAAGAGATGGGTCCCCTTGACTTTCTGTTGACTGATAAACACAGACATTGCATCTCTGGGCCTTCCGGAGTAAAAGCCAAGGGGATTCCTCCCCACACCCACCATCGGGCTTTTGTGCCCAACCAGAACCAGCCACACCTGGCTGCCCTTGGCCTTTCCTCCCACCATTCCTCTCCGCCATGCCCAAATCCTCCCCATCTTTCAGGTCCTAAGTTAGAGTGGATTCTCCTAATCTGACTGAGTTTCTCCTTCTACAGAACTTCCAAAACTCTTTTCTTAGGTGGATTTTTTTTCCCCTCCTCTCCCAACTACCAAAGGGTGTGCCCAGCAGGCCTTGGACCTTGGCCTTTCCCAGGCCTCAGCCTCCCTCTTCCTTTTTACTGGACTTAATTGCATTTGAATACATTACTGCCAGTCAGCCAGTCTGCTCCCAGGCCGCCTGAACCCTCTCTCCACTTGATGTTAGCCCATTTCCTCTTGTTTGAGCATCTGGGGGAAACGGAGGGTAAGTCCTTACATTTCTTCACGAGCTTAAAAGCAAACCGTGTCCCTCCCTGAAGTCCCAGCCTCCAACCAACACACTTGTCGTGTTCCGGAGTGGCATGTTCCGGCCCGGGTGAGGGACAGAGCAGCTGGCTTTGTACCTGGGTGGCCTCGATTGATTCTATTCCCAGAAGCCCTCTCTGTTTTCTCCCGCCCCGGTTGCTGAGAGGGTCTACCTCTGCCACAGCACTCTCTGCCCCCCCCCACCTCAGGCTGATGGGCTCAGGGCTGCGGGGGCGCCCCAGGCCTCAGATTCTGTCACCATTGCTCCTTAGCATCTCCCCTGACTGTACCTGGAGTGTGGGGCGGCCTGAAAAGCCACTGAGGATGAAACACGTTTTTTAAGGCCTCAATTTTAATTTTCATGCCAAGCTGCCTGTGTTTGCCTGCCTGGCCGCTGAAGAAAACTGACACGTGCACAAAATGCCACGAGACTGGCTTTGTGCGACAGCTCAAGTCCCAGCGGCCCTGCCCCTGGGGCTCGCCTGCTTGCATCTCCAGCTGTCTGCCGTGATTTGCCTGGGTTTTATTAACTCTGGGCCCTGCCCTGGAAAAGGAGCTCATCAGACACACTTCACATCTTGCCTCCTCCAGCCCTGGCTAAGAAAAGTTGCCCTGATTATGGGAAGTATGTGTTCCCCAGTTCTCTGATAACCCTATCAGGAGCCAGGGTGAGGCTCAGGTGTCAGGCTCGGAGAGCCGCTGCTGAGGGCCTCAGCCTCGGGGCTGCCTGCGTGCATGCCCCGGGTGGGGGGGAGGGGGCTGGAGGCACACTGCCCGCTTCCCCATTCACGCTGTGACCTTGAACCCCTCATTGCATTTCTGCTTGGGAATAATACCCACACTGCCATCCCCTCCAAGCTGGTATGCGATTCTAATTAGATGAGGATGTGTTGGGAGCGACTAGGGAGGAAAAATACCGTCATCAAATCACTGAAGTTTTGAGACCAGAGTGGGGGGCTAGTCCTCAGTCTACAGAGGGAGGCTGGGCTGAGGAAGCTGCCAATGGGCATGCAGTGACCTGGTTTGAAAACTAGTTTTCCTGTTTTTTTTGAGGGGAAGGAGGAGGGGGCAAAGGTAGAAACCGAACCTATGGGAGTTAAGGGTACAGCGGAGGGAGAGAGTGGACCCCCCCGCTGGAAGCTCAGCCCTGCCGAGGCCCAGCCCACTGAGTGGGGCCTTCACCCATGGAATGGATGCGTCTGTGAATGGGGCATTATGATGCCTTGTTCACAGGCCTTCAGAGATTCAATGGAATAATATGTGGAAAGCATCTGGCACCTGGTATGTTCCCCAAACACAAGTTCCTTCCCGACTCTTGTTTTATCTTAAACAGCATCACAAATGCTTTCAAAAAGGGAGGCACAGAGAGAACATTTTCTCTGAGCAGAATGTTGCCGACAAGACAATCGTGAACCTTGGATTCCCTTTCCTTTGGGGGCCTTTCTTATACAGTGAATGTGAAATGGCCATTTTCCCTGTCAGTGTAATGAGGAAGTAGAAATATTGCTTCTCCCTCCTCCCCCGCTGCTTCTGTTCTACAAGAGCTTCCTCACAGGTACACATGGGCCAGCAGCTTTTAATGGAGCTGTGGCTAGATCCTCATGGAGAGGAAAGTGATTTCTGGGAGATTCGCTGAGTTGTGAGGCTAATACAGTTATGATCCAATAAACACACTGATTAGGGTCATTTGTGTTCCCTCCCTCTGCTTCCCTCCTGCTGTGCCTCCTCAGGCCTGGTTCAGGCTGCTGGGAAGGCTAAGCCTAGAGCCTCCCCCAGCCACCTCCACTTGGGGACACCCTAGGATGCAACAGTCAGATTGGACAGGCCAGTCCGCAAGGGAAGAGATTCAGGTTCTAAGCCCTGCCCCGCCACCAGATTTTTCTGTACGTTGTCATTCTCCCCCATATGCCAAAAGTGGAGGTAAAAAGGCTGCACTTGGGATCAGGAGTTCCCAAGCTCAAGTCCTAGCCCTGGCCTTTTACTAGCCATGCAACCCTGGACTGGATATTGTATTCATTCATTCACTCTGTACAAGGCTTTGTGCTTCTCACCTTTAGTCGCCAGTTTGCTGATCTGCAAATGGGCATACAAAGGCGGACCTTGGAGACTGAGGTGGGGATTAAGAGAAAAATACAAATAAGAAGCTTCCATGGGCAGCGAACGACATGGATGGAACTGGAGGGTATTATGCTGAGCGAAATAAGTCAATCAGAGAAAGACAATTATCATATGGTCTCTCTGATATGAGGAACTTGAGGGGCAGGGTCGGGGGTCGTGGGGGGTAGGGAGGGAAAAATAATGAAACAAGATGGGATGGGGAAGGAGACAAACCATAAGAGACTCCTAATCTCACAAAACAAACTGAGGGTTACTGGGGGGTGGGAGGGTAGGGATAGGGTGGATGGGTTATGGACATTGGGGAGGGTTTGTGCTTTGGTGAATGCTGTGAAAGATGTAAGCCTGATGATTCACAGACCTGTACCCCTTGGGCAAATAATAAAAATAAAATTTAAAAAAAAAAAAAAAAAGAAGCTTCCATGGGGCATGGAACAAGGGCAACAAGAACTGTTCATTGTAAGCTTCCTTCTGTTGACTTTCTGATTCTGTAAAAATATTTTCTACTGCTGGGCATCAAACCGGGGCTCTGAGATTAGTTGCAGAATGAATGAATTCAGCTGTACAGCAGAATATTAAGCACCTAAAAGGGAACTGGCTCTTTAAAATGAGGCATGCTACAGAACCAGGCCCTGCGGTCGGTCGCCAAGGCCTCCACCAGTCCTGCCACACACTGAGGGCTTCTCCTCCACCTAGACAGGAGTGAGGGTTGGCCGGCATGTACCAACGGACAGACTTCCTGCCAGGCTGACATCTCAGTCAGAATCGAGTCTTGCAATCTGAATAGTTAGTTGCTGGTTTTCCCCATCCAAGGTTGGCAGGCCTGGCTTAGCAACATCCTGAGAGGCAATGGTAGGCCTCTCCTTCTGAAGCCCCAGCAAGGCTAAACTGTATTCACAGTGGCCCCTAGTGGCAAACTTCCAGAACAGCACACTAAGTGGAAACTTTGCAACTGAAGGAATCTTCTCAGAATGACCTAGATTTGGAAATTTAGGGCTAATGGGGGCCTAGTTCTAATCCTCGCTTGACAAATAAGGAAACCAAGTTACAGAGGTAAAGTGCTTCGCCATTGGTCACACAAAAGCTCACGTGTCTGTCCGCAAACTTTGCCTAAAACTGGGCATCTGTGGTTTCAGATGCAGTCAGGGATCATGAATTTTACCCATTCGGAAGGACAAAGGAGGATCCGATTGGTCTGAAACCAGACCAAGCCAACCTTAGAGTGAGACCCTAACAAGTTTTCTTCTCCTGCATTTTGCTTCTCTCTTACCAAAGAATGTGGCTGGAAAATTCCTATTCTGGTATTTACCTAGAGTAGTAACCTACTCTACAGGCAGTGAGGCTCTGAGGCCATGAAGCCAAAGAAGTAAACTCTGCCACTCGAACAAATGTGCTTTTCAATGTTTCCTCCTCCACACGTTGCAAGAATGTGGTGCCAGAAGGGGCCACAGTGACGGCTCAGATTGGCTCCAGGATCTGGGGGTAGGAATCATTTCCCTTATGTGGGGAAAGCTATTTTGACAATTCTGGAGACACAAATCCGAAAATAAATCAAGCTGAGGACTTCCAGAGGGCTTAGTGGAAAGGCTTTGCTGCCATACTGGCTAAAGCCTGGGTTTGGAGATGGGGTGAGGCTATTTCAGCAAACGGATCTTAATCTTTTCCTGACAGAGAACAGTTTTAAATTTCATTCATTCAGCGATAACTTCAAAGAATGGCATCAGGTGTTGAAGGGGCTCCCGGTGGGGAACAAGACAGGGCTTTGCTCTCAGGGTAGCCGGGTGAGGGAGAGAAGCTGTACAAGGTCAGGGGGCTGATAACATTGGGATAAAGAGGCAAGAGAGGTGTGCAGTGGATTCAGGGTCCACTGGTAGTACCATGGGCTGTTTTCTAAATGCTGGTGCTTATTCTAGATACCTGTTCTAGCTCATTTAAATCTTCACAATAACCCTGTGAGGCCGGGACCATTATCCTCATTTTATAGTTGAGGAAACTAAGGTGTAGAGAACTTAGGAAATTTGTCCTTCACACTGCTGCCAAGTAGTAAAGCTGGGATCTGAACCCCAGTCTAGTTCCAGAGCCCTTTTCCTTCAATGTCTTAATTGCTGATGACCTCTCCCCTGCATTTTCTGTTGATGTCTGTGACCTACACCATCATACCCATCCTGGTACCCACACAGGGATCTCAGTGCCATGTACCACGGTCTGATGTCCACAGTGTACGAAGGTGGGAATAAAAGCTAGAAGAGCAGGGGTGCCTGGGTGGCTCAGTCAGTTAAGTATCTGCCTTTAGCTTAGGTCATGATCCCAGAGCCCTGGGATCAAGCCCCTTCATTGTCAGGCTTCCTGCTCAGCCGGCAGTCTACTGTTGCTTCTCCCTCTGCTCTTCCCCTGGCTCATGCTCTCTCACTCTCAAATAAATAAAATCTTTAAAAAAAAGGCAGAAGGGCAGTTTCTAAAAGCTTAGTCTCGGCAGCCAAGGCCAGAAGCAGTTAAAGCTCATCCTGTGCTTTGAATTTCTTCACTCTTCCAAAGCCACCACTGGTCGACGAGGCCAAAGATCAGGGTATGGTGCTGACCGCCCCATGTTCTTAGGAAAATCTTCCCCACCCCCAATGTCATGGACAAACATGACCTCTGGGATCTCACTACTCAAAGTGTAGTGTCTGGATCAGGAGACACCATCTCTTGGGAGCTGGACAGAAACGCAGAATCTCTGGCCAGATGCTGAATCCTGATCTGCTTCCTAGCAGGCTCCCCCAGTGATTCCTGGGTGTGGACAAGTATGCCGAGAGTACTGTACTCAAGTCCTTCTTGCCTTCTCAAAGTAGTGATAGTACATTTCCACCACCCCTGTGACCTGGGTGAAAATGGGTATTTTCAGGATTATGACTCTGGGAGATAAGTGGATGGGTGTCTTATTCTTTGCTCCTAGAGGTGGATCCAATTATGTCTGCCCAGTCCAGGCCAAAAGAAGTTTCTATTTCCCAAGAGTCTAGAACAGTACTTTGCCCAACACCTCTGATGAAAAGGTACAAAGTCTTTTACATAGTTTGTTGTTGGGTTTTGCTTTTGTTGTTGAAAGAAAGGAAAGAGAGGGATGGAAAGAGAGGCTGAACCTGGAAAAAGCTTGCGGAATAGAACTTCTTGGGGCGCCTGGGTGGCTCAGTGGGTTAAGCCTCTGACTTTGGCTCAGGTCATGATCCCAGGGTCCTAGGATCGAGTTCCGCCTCGGGCTCCCTGAACAGCGGAGAGCCTGCTTCCCCCTCTCTCTCTCTGCCTGCCTCTCTGCCTACTTGTGATCTCTCTGTCAAAAAAAAAAAAAAAAAAAAGAAAGAAAGAAAGAAAAAAAAAGAAAAGAACTTCTTGGCCATTCCATAAAGTAAATCACGACTTCCGAAATTTATGGACTGATAAAGAAGAACATTAAAGCTACAATCCCCTCTTCAGTCGAGGCCCTATCAATTTAAGGAAGAAGGCACAGTACATACCGCCTCTGGGTCCAGAACAGGAAGGTAGATTTCCTGCAAGTCCAAGGGATGCTTTAGGTCTCTT
The DNA here is from genome assembly GCA_002007465.1 of Ailurus styani. Taxonomy (NCBI): domain Eukaryota; kingdom Metazoa; phylum Chordata; class Mammalia; order Carnivora; family Ailuridae; genus Ailurus; species Ailurus styani. Next base: position 1,503,584 of record LNAC01000077.1, on the reverse strand, counting down.
AGCACATCTGCCTGGCTCCTCCACCACTGCTTCTCCCTCACTCAGAACTGATAACCGACATCACTTAGATTCTGTCTTTGGTACTGCCTTTTTATTTATTTTTTATTCTTTAAATTTTTAAAAAGATTTTATTTATCTGCGAGGGAGATAGAGAGAAGAGTGTGAGTGCACACGAGGGGGGAGGGGCAGAGGGAGAAGAAGGCTCCCCGCTAAATGAGGAGCCCAACTTGGGGCTCAATCCCAGGACCCCGAGATCATGACCTGAGCCGAAGGCAGGCACCTAACCGATTAAGCCACCCAGGCACCCCTAGTACTGTCTTTTTAAAGTCAGACCTGCTCTTGACTAGAAGTCCACTGGAGACGCACAGGCCTAAAATTGAAATCTTAAAGCTGAGCCCTGCAACACTACTTGAGACGGTTTACAGGTTAAAATGACTGTTCAAGCTTCATACAGTATTTAAAATCAGACCACAGCAGCAAGGTCAACCATCAGTGGCATTTTATTTAGGAAGTTTCTACGTATTACATAGATGTTCACTTCCTATCTCTTACCACTCCACCCCCCTGCCCCGTAAAAAAAAAGAAAAAATCAGAAAAATTAAAAAACTTAACATATAAAATCTCTTATCTAGTTTCTCTAGTCTTAGGTTAAAAAAACTTAAGTGGGGGCCTCTCCTTTGTGACGATACTGCTTTTTAAGGAGAATTCATACTCTGTCCTTACAGTCACTACGGAGTTCTCCTTCCTGGGGAAAAAATGGTCAATGTTTCTGCTGCCTTTTAATAAATTCCTTTCTTGATTATTACACATTATCATTCCCCACTTGACACCTTCTTAGAAACTTGATTGTTGGATGCATTTTTCATTTGGCAAAAATTCAATGTGGCTTTGCGTGGGATGTCTAAGTGTCAGAAACAGCAGTGTTGATGTTCTGGTTTTGAGAGGGAAAATATATATAGAGATGCATACATTCCCGGAAGAACAAATGTAGGAGACTGAAATAGGGTGTGCACAGAGTTAAGAAGGCTGATAGACACTACTTGGTTTTGAATTCTGTGGCTGTCAGCCACCAAAGCCTGCAGTGTAGGCCAGAATATAAATCTCTGCAGGAAGAAGTTTGGTTCGGCACTACGGAATGACAGAGTCGGCTTCATCCTGTTCCAAGTGTATCAGCACAGACACACGCGAGGAGGAGCAGTATCTGCTCATTTGCAATGAGCGGTTCCCCGTGAGTGATCACTTATGAGCAATTCTGCAAACACTCTGTCAACCCTAGGCACCAGGGGAAGAGAAAAGAAGCATCCTCTTAAAATATACTTCCAGCTCTAACTCACCCAAGACCCCAGGTCTCCTTAGCTCTGTGATTGGCAAGGCCAAAATGAAGTTTAAGTACGTGTTCCTCTAGGTCATCTGGAAGCTGGTTCACCGGGGCCATCTCAGGAGATCTGGGTGTGCCCAAGACAGCAGCAAGCCTACCCAGAAGGGTACGCCTTAATGATCTTCACATCGTCCACAGGGCGGTCCTGGGAGTTTGTTTCCACCATTCCCACTCGATTCACCATTCCTATACCCTGGCAGACGCGGCCAAAAATAGTGTGCTTGCCATCGAGCCACTGGGTGGGGGCGAGGGTCACGAAAAACTGGCTGCCGTTGGTGTCTGGCCCTGCATTGGCCATGGCGAGGATTCCAGCTCCTGGTGGGAAAAAGGAAGAAAGAGTAAGAATAACCCCCAGAGCTCCAGCCGGGCACATGTTCCACCATCCCAGACTTCATTCTGGCCTTCACCATCAACCACGGCCCCGAACACTCTTCCCCCGAGGGCAGGCCCTGCCTTTACACAAAGGCCGTCACGGCCCTACCCCAACAACCGCACCTTCCTGGTCTTGGCCTACTCCCCAGCTTCTCTTCCATGATGATCCCCACTAACTGCTGGACCATGTCCCCGACGCCCCACAAAAATCCAGCAAGGTCTCTGGCTTCTTTGAGGAAACTTTCGCTTATCCTATAGTTTGTAACATTCAACAATCAGAGTCTAGAACACTTGGAGCAGCACTGTGAATGACACAGGAGAGAGGGGCGTCACTCTCCCGAACCCACCAGGGCTCTTTGTGGTGCCGCAGCTGGGCAGCTCTGTGGCATCCTGCCACGGTGTCAGGCATGCCCCGGAATCACAGCCAAGAGCGAGCTTTTCAAATCCACTCCCCCTTCCCCCCGCCTGTGCAGCCAGATTATATACTTACCGGTGAATTTCAAGTCTGGGTGAAGTTCATCCTCAAACTGCTTGCCATAGATAGATGCACCACCTCGACCTGCCAGATTAGAAGACGAGAGGCCGTGCGTCAGTCCCACGCTCTCCCTCTCAGCCAGAAGCAGTGAGCAGGCCCTCCCCTGTGAAGCACATACTGCAACTACAGAGCCCAGCGGCATAGTTGAGCACTGACGCGCCCCATTCAAAGCCCTGGTTTCGTTCGGGTAAGATGTTTCTTTTTCAAAATAACACTGAGAGCGTTTTCTCCTGGGTATTAAAGTAATACATGTTCACTGTCAAATATGCAGACAGCAAAGAACATTATCAGAAGAACATGAAAGTCCCCTAGAATCTAACCATCTACAGATAGCTACCATTTTTAAGTGGATGTATTAAGAGATCTCTGAATTTTTAACTTTTTTAGGAGAATTTCATTGACAGGAGTGTGCCAGGCCTTAACTGTGTGCCCATCACAGACATTGCTCATCGATCAGTGTTCCTCCCCGCTGAGCTTTGATCCATATCCCACCAACTCGGAACTCCAGGCGGCCATTCTTAATGGCTCAGAGATGGCACAAGAATTAAAACCTATTTGCTGTCTTTTGCGGCAGTGAAGGAAAATAACATTCATTTTGGTCAAAGATATACAGCTTAAGGAGAAGAGAGACGGTGGCCCGTGGCAGGTGGCAGAAAGGAATCCTATTACAGTGGTGGAGTCCATTGAGGGGAGAGGTAGTGGATATAATGGAGACACCTGGGGTCAGGAATGATTTGCTAGCAACGTCGCCCACGTGCTATTTATACTATGCCCACAAGAGTGTGTAGCTGTGCACCCAGGTTCCGTTCTGAGCTCAAAATGATATAACAAAGATGGTTTTCCCAGTGGAAAAAAAATGCCCTAATCGGAGGCAACTCTCCTAATCAATTATTTAGTAAAATAAATATGACTTGTTGAACGACTGGTTTCTCCAAGATGACAAAACAGCCTGGAACAAAGTGAACACTGCGTTTATCAGTGTTCTCCGCTTGCCTAGCAGCCAGAAAACAACCCAGGTCCAGGGAGCTCGCCTCCTTCTGCAGCCTTCTATGAAAGCAGGACGTGAAAGCACCATGTCCCCCTTCTCCCCCCAGGCCCTCCCAGGTAAAAATCCCTTGCATTACCTTTTAGGATGTTCCACCAAAGAGAGCCCGTCATAGCCCCTGCTTCTAGAAGAAAACACCTCTTTCTTTTTTAAAGACTGAATCTGGGACCATGACCTGAGCCAAAGGTGGACGCCTAACCGCCTGAGCCACCCAGGCGTCTCTGGAAGAAAACAGTTCTCATGCCAAGAGGAATGGGGGTGAAATCTCCCACCTAGCTCAGGCTACCTATACTTCTGGAAAAGTACCCAACTACCAAACTTTGTAAAAATTCATTCCCCAAATTCCAACTTGCTAGCATACTTCTGAACAGCAATTAGGTGACCAGTACATTCTCTCCGACTAGGGAGTCAAGGTTCCTGCCTGAGACTGGGGGCAGAAGGGGTGATGAGTGAGAGTGCTAGGGCTGACGAGGAAAGAGAAGGCCGAGGGGGCAAACTGTGCTCCAGCCCTAAGTCTGGGGCTTGAGTGAACGAGTGGAGGGTGAAGTTCAGTAGTGGACTGTCCATCGCGGGCTGAGCCTTGGAAGTGGGGTCCCTGCAAGCTGGGGGCCGTCAGGATGAAAGAGCAGGGCCCCTGCCCCCCAGGAGCTGAAAGTCCTCATGTAAACGGCCCCGTGAACAAGAGGGCTAAGGGATGGGCCGGGGTTTGCAGTCATCAGGAGATGGGAGGGAAGAGCCCAGAGGCCCCTCTGTACTCATGAGGCAGAGTCGGACCAGCTGCAACCAATTCGGGGTCTCTACAGCACCATTTCTACACACTATGTTATGGTTTCATAACCTAATTCAACCCAGTAGGGTCTGTACCAGAATGTCAGAAAGACAAATACTTGCAATCAAAACATTCCTTTGGGCGTGTGGAATAGGGAAGAAATGGGAGCAGGGCTGCAGCGATCTAAGTCTGCCCGTGCGGAGTCGGCTTCGCAGATGCCAAGGATCACAAACAAAGCTGACCATCTGGAGGCTTCACCATCAAAACTTCGCCATGTGCCTCGTCTGGTGCAGGTACGGCAGGAGCTAGGCACCGATTGGGTTTCTGAACTCTGTACCCTGGAAGTTCTTTTACCCTTCTGTCCCTTGTTTGACACTTAGTCTCTGTACTTAGTGTTTTGGACATACGAAGGAGACAACATGACGAACAACGGCACCTTCCCCTCAGGGAACAGTGTGGCAAATCCGTCCCAGAGCCAGTGTCCGTTACCCACTGCGCTCCGCAGCCCCCCATCCTGGCAGCTAACAACAGTGTCAAAGAATCACATTTTGCCCTTGGGGAACCACTGTGGTGACCAGGAGGCTGTCACTTCCATGCATCCTCCCTTCTACCACCTATGTACGCGTCCCTTAAAAAATGTATTGCTGCTCTGCACATTTTTAGGGTTATATAAATGCTATTAGACTCGATGTCTTCTTCTGCAAGGAGCTTTTCTATGCTCACCACTGTAAGTGATATTTACGCATTTGGCTCCACGCAGCTCTCTCTAGTATTCACTGCACTACACGACTGTAACACCAGTCTTCTCTTTTCTCATGCTGATGGATATTCAGGATCCTTTCTGGGTGTTTTTGCTGTTACGAGCCATGCTGCAGTAACCATGCTCGTACCGTCTCCCGGGCACACGTGGAGGCACGCAGGGGCTACCCCTCATGGCGGACAGGCAGGGTCACAGCCTGAGTAGTTCCCCATTATGACATGTCCTCGAATATCTTGCCAGAAGTGGCCCCAATGTGCACCCCTATCCACACTGCTCACTTTCTGCTCTAGGTCCTCCAGCCAGACTTTCTAACATTCCTCAGCCTGAGAGGTGTCAGACTGCTTGTGTTTTAACCTGCATTTCCTTGAAGGTGTGCAGAATTTCATGTTTCCTGGCTATTTACCTTTCCTCCTCTGGGAACAGCTACTTACCTATTGAGTGGTTTGACATTTATACACACACACACACACACACACAACTTGATTTATTATTAGGATTCATATTCTGGATACTAATCCTTACTCAGTGAATGCTTTTGCAAATACTGTCTTCCAGTGGATTTTTCTTTCACTCTTTTTGGGGTCTTGTGATGCACAGAATTTTTTTTTTTTTAAATATTTATTTATTTATTTATTTGACACAGAGAGAGAGAGATCACAAGTAGGCAGAGAGGCAGGCAGAGAGAAAGGGAGAGGAGGAAGCAGGCTCCCCGCTGAGCAGAGAGCCCAATGCGGGCCTCGATCCCAGGACGCTGAGATCATGACCTGAGCCGAAAGCAGAAGCTTTAACCCACTGAGCCACCCAGGCGCCCGCACAGAATTTTTTTTGCAGTTGAAATTCCTTCATCTTTTTATGATCTGTGCTTCTGCTCTAAAAAAAAAAAAGAATTTCTCTTAGTCCCTGGACTCCTCTGATGTCTCTTCCTCCTTTCACTACCTGTGGAAACCTCTCACAATGAACTAGAGTGGCCCCTAAGACATGCAGAGCCGTTTCTCATACAAAGATTACCACACTTGGTGCTACTTATCCCCACTGGTCCCATGCCACAGCTGATGGGACCACGGATTAATATCTAGCCCCAAAGCAGTCACGGGTGGGCCAATGACCCGTTAGGAGGCCTAGGTGAAAGCTCTGCCTGGGGCACCCCACACCAGAAGGCCACTGACCAAACCAATCAAAAACCTCTCTTCTGGCAAGAGAGCATCGAACTGCAGGTTAGCTGTCCTCTGAGCATTTCTAACCCCTTCTGTAACCCCTTCTCCATGGCCTGCCTTAACTTCAGAGTCAAGGGAGGCAGGTACTGACCAGTTCCTTTTGCAGCTAGGGGTGGTCACATGACCCAGTTCTGACCTACTAATACAAAGAGAAGCCTGCTGAGTAGAGTTTCTGGGAAAGCTACAGTTTTCCTGATAAAAAGGGACAAACACACTCCTGTTGTCTTTCACCCATCTTCCTTCTTTGAAAGCAGAGGTGATGTCAGGAGCAGCAGCAGCCATCTTGTAACCAACAGACAAGTTTGAGATCAAAGGCCAACACACAAACAATGGTGGAATGGAAAGACATAGTAAGCCTGGGCCCCTGATAACTCTGCTTGGCAGCTGAACCAAAATGCCTGCAACTACTTACCTTCAGACATTTGTTAGGTGAGGAAAAACAAAAGCTCTCTTCCTTTAAGCCCCTGCTGTGGAGTTTTCTGTTACTTGTAGCCAGAAAAAAAGCATCCCAGATTGATACAATCTATTAGTAACAGAGTCTTCAGAAGGGGGAACTAACTGGTGGAGCTGCTGTTGGGTTTACCAGGGCAAATGCCAGATAACCAGATCTACTGTGGGAAATGATGCTACCAAGAAACTTTGAGGTTTTTAGGAGTGCTCTCTTCTCTTTTCTCATGCTGATGGCGGACAGGCAGGGTCACAGTTGCCTGAGGGGCCACAGAAATCCAGATTTCTCTTCCAACTCCATCACTTACTGGCTGTGTAGCTTTAAGCAAGATACTTCCCCTCTCCAAGCCTCAGTCTCCTTGTCCGAAAAATAGGAATAGTGGTAGTACTTCTGTCTCACAGGCTTGTTAGGAAATAGTTAAAGGGAGCTCATCACCACTGATAAGACTGCGTTTGCTGCATGTTTTACACTACGTGATTTCCATGCACTCAGATAACCTGGGCATCTTCTGGGAGACGAAACTGCGGGTAGTGATTAACAGTTCACACTGGGGGCAGGCCTGCCTGGGTTTACTGCAGCTCCTCTGTCGGCAAACCTCCACCACTCCCTCGCTGCTCCCGGCTCTGTGAGTGTAACGCTGCTTCTTATTTCACGGACAGAAAGGCAGAGGAGAACCTCCACAAGGCTCTTACCACCAAATCCACTTCCCTTCCTACCTGCCACCCATTTACCATCCTTCCTCCCTTATTGATACATTGTATGAATTTGCTGTTCATACCACTATCAAAGGCCAACACACAAACAATGGTGGAATGGAAAGACATAGTAAGCCTTTTATCTAATTACCACCATTCATCTAATCAATCCTATTCACCTTTAAGGAACTTTGCAACTCTAATTCCTCCCAGGCTTGTATCAAGTTTTCTTTCTAGCGGATCATTCTTATCAGCATAAAAAAAAAAAGTGGTATTATTATTTTCTGTCTTTAAAAATAAACACAAAGCTCCACCTCCAACTACCCCATCTCCCTATGTTTCTGCATCCCTTCACAGAAAAAGTCCTCAAAAAAAGCTGTCAGCACTTGGGTGTCTTGGCTTCCTCTCCTGCCTCTGAATGTTTGCTCTCCATTCAGACTTTTGCCCTCACCACTCCACTGACCTGGCTCTTGTCAAAGTCATCGGTGACCACCACGTCATTAAATCCAATGGTCAATCCTCGGGCCCCACCTTGCCTGCTCCACGAGCAGCATCGGACAGCTGATGTCACCCCTGTTGAGATCCTGTCTTACTGGTGGCTCCCTCTTTTCTCTACTGGCTGCTTCTCCTCTGCCCCTTCTCCTTTCACAAATTAGACCTGCACTGACGTCCAAAGACCTCCCCTTCCAACCCTGCTCCCTTGCCCCTTTAACTTTCTCAGGTGTTCCCCCAATCGATGTCCTGAATGTCTAACTCTGTCTTCGCATCTGCTTCCCAGAGGACCAGAACCAAGAGAAGCACTATCACCCTAGTCCAAATACAAAAAGCTCTGGCTTTGACAACAACAAAAGCTTCCAATTAGTCTCCTTGCTTCCAGGCTTGTCTCCTCCTTTCCATGCCAGTTGATTCTCCACATGCAAGCCAGGGGGATCCTTTTAAAACAAGCCTCATCACGGCAGTCCTCTGCTCAAAATCCTCCAGTGACATTTCATCATGATTAGTACAATATCCAAAGTCTTCACAACAACGTATGAGACTCCATAACCTGGTGTTCTGCTGCCCTCCAAATGCACCTCTTACCACTCCTCCCCTCATTCACCTGCTCTAGCCACACTGCTCTGTGCTGTTTCTTTCTTTCTTTTTTAAAAGATTTTATATATTTATTTGACAGAGAGAGACACAGAGAGGGAACACAAGCAGGGGGAGTGGGAGAGGGAGAAGCAGGCTTCCCGCTGAGCAGGGAGCCCAACGCGGGGCTCGATCCCAGGACCCCGGGATCACCACCTGAGCCGAAGGCCGACACTTAATGACTGAGCCACCCAGGCGCCCCTGGTCTGTTGCTATTTCTTGCCAAAGTACACTCTGTTCTAAAGCCTCTGACTGCTGCTCCCCCTGGAATGTCCTTGCCCCTGACACTCTCAGGCTCACTACTTCACTTTATTCGGAGCTCTGCTCAAATGCCACCTTATCAGAGAGGTCTTCCCTAATCACACTACCCAAAATAGCACCTCTCTCATGCTCTACCCCGGGGGTTCTCAACTGAGGGTGACTTTGCCCCTGAGGAACATGTGTGGACAATGTCTGGAGACATTTTTAGTTGTCACACTGAGGGGTTCTACTTGCATCCAGCACAGTGAGGTCAGGGATACAGCTAAACATCCTACAGTGCACAGACAGCCCTCTACGGCAAAGAATTATCCAGCCCAAAGTGTCAACAGTGCCAAGGTAAGAATCCCTGCTTATACAGTATTCCTTCCGTATCACTTGTCACGACCTGATAGTGATATCATGTACTTAGCTGTTCACTGTCTCTCCCACCAGAACGGGAGCTTCACAAGGGCTGTTTTGTTTACTGTTCTATCTCCCTAGCTCTTAGAACAATGCCTGGAATATGGCAGGAGTCCAAAAGACATTCATTAAATAAGTTAACAACCAAAATAAATAATAAATGACATGTTTTTAAGCTCCTATTTTGTGTCAAGCCTGTAGTCACCATTTTACAAACATCAGCTCATTCACGGCTCACAACTCCATGAGGTGCACACAACCGAACCACACTCCACATTTATAGCTAAGAAGGTTCAGTGAACTGACATCACTTGTCTACATTTAATAAGCGTTCGAGTGAAGCTCAGAGTCAACCCCAAGCCCAGTGGGCTCCACAACCCAGGCTACATGACCTTGCCATATACTACCGCTGAATTAAATTTTCCCACATATTTTTCTTTTTTTTTTTTTTTTAATTTTTTTTTTAAGATTTTTATTTTATTTATTTATTTCACAGAGGGAGAGAGATCACAAGGAGGCAGAGAGGCAGGCAGAGAGAGAGAGAGGGGGAAGCAGGCTCCCTGCTAAGCAGACAGCCCGATGTGGGCCTCGATCCCAGGACCCTGAGATCATGACCTGAGCCGAAAGCAGAGGCTTTAAACCACTGAGCCACCCAGGCGCCCCCCCACATATTTTTCTTATCCCAGACTCAAGAAACTCTGGAACCCAAAACGGTTCCAGAATGATGTTAGATCAAATCTGAACTCCTGTCTGGGCATCTCCATGAACTGGTCTGAGCTTAGGCACCGTGCTAACTACCCTCTGCACTTTGTCCCCAGTTGCCCCTTAACTGTCCCCTAAACATGCAGTTCGGGGACCTTAGAAATCACATCATACATATTTGTCCTGAACACGGAGAGGTGGCTAGACTATGTCACAGAGCCGGTCTAGCACATGAGACACGACAGGTGGGGAGCTGGGCTCCCCCTCACCCTCGACAGGTCTTTGTCACTGTGCCTCTACTCTGTACTCTTTTCTTCTTCCTAAAGCTAAAATGCCTCTCCCTGTCCCGCCAAGAGTTAAAATTCTACATTTTCTTCGAGTCCCACCTCCCAATATACCTCATCCCATGCTAATCCCACTCCACTGTACTTTTTCTCTTATGATGACTTAGTCCAACCTCTGTTATATACATGACCCAGAGCGTGCCACCATAAATTTGTATAGCACATTATTACTCTCAAGTTGTTTCTTTTTTTTTTTTTAAGATTTTATTTATTTATTAGAGAGAGAGAAAGAGAGGTCACAAGTAGGCAGAGAGGCAGGCAGAGAGAGAGGAGGAAGCAGGATCCCTGTTGAGCAGAGAGCCCAATGCGGGCCTCGATCCCAGGACCCTGAGATCATGACCTGAGCCAAAGGGAGAGGCTTAACCCACTGAGCCACCCAGGCGCCCTCTCAAGTTGTTTCTTATAAGAACTATCTTGTCTTCCTGGCAGAGAAGGGAGAGCTACAAGGAAAAGAAAATGCCTTGGCTTCTAATGCTTAAGCCTCTTCACGGAACTTAGAATAGCACAGGATACCCAGCAGACTCGTAGCAAATTGTCATCAAATGAATAAAATTAACAGTGAGCTTGCTGTTCACCACGTTCAATCTCAGGTGTTCCTGGGGCTACCAAGAGGAGACGTGAAGTCAGAGGCAGGGTGATGCACGGCATAATCAGCATGTAATTAATCACCGCAGTCACGCTAGCCGGGGAGCACTGAGAGGCAAAGTACAGAGCGGGAAGAGTGAAAGGAAGGGCTTGACAGGATGCCGTGTTTTATAGGGAGGAGAGAAAGGGAAGAAGTTAGTAGAAGCAGATAAAAAGACACTCACACAGTTAAGGAAAAAGCCGCTGTACAGTTCTTACAAGAAGAGAAATTTTATTTTTATTTATTTTAAAGATTTTATTTATTTATTTGACAGCAAGAGAGACGGCGAGAGAGGGAACACAAGCAAGGGGAATGGGAGAGGNGGGGGGGGGGGGGGGGGGGGGGGGGGGGGGGGGAGGCTCGATCCCAAGACTCTGGGATCATGACCTGAGCCGAAGGCAGACACTTAAAAACTGAGCCACCCAGGCGCCCCAACAAGAGAAATTTTAAAAGCGGGAACATAGTTTAAAATCCAGCAAGAAGCCAAAGGTATTCGAATTGAAAAAACACCTGGCAAAGGAGTATAAGAAAAACCCGTGGAAAGAACAGTTGCAGAGTAGCCAGACGGAGGGACAGTTGGGGACAGAAATAGTACACTGGCTTGCTGATGAGCCCAGGATGCCTCATGCTGCTCATCTGAGATATTTAGCAAAAAACGTGTCATCTAATCAGTGAGTGGTTCACATCAGTGACCCAGGAGGGTCTAACTCTTGTTTGCCTTCTACCGCAGACGTGGCAGCTCAATCATTCATTATACTTGAGGCTGGATGCAATTACTTGGAAATCTTTTGAGTGATTCAATTTCATTAAAATTGCATCACGGAGGGGCACCTGGGTGGCTCAGTTGTTAGGCCTCTGCCTTCGGCTGGGGTCGTGATCCCAGTGTCCTAGGATCGAGCCCCGCATCAGGCTCCCTGCTTCATGGGGGCTCAATCCCTGCTCTCTGCAGGGAGCCTGCTTCTCCCTCTCCTACTCCCCCTGCTTGTGTTCCCTCTCTCGCTGTGTCTCTCTCTGTCAAATAAATAAATAAAATCTTTTAAAAAAAATTGCATCATGGAAATGTGACATTATGAAGGACTGAAAACCAATTATAGAAATATAGGGGAGCTCTGACATGAGCAACGCACATTGGAAGTCACTTCCAATTCCTGTACACTCATCATGGACTCTCTCAGCTTACTGGTGTCATGAATTAAAATTTTATCTCAGAACAAGAAGAGAGAGGAAGAAGACAGGAAAGAAATACATCAAAGTATTTACAGGACACTTTCAGATAAAGAAGTGGAGTGAAGGGCTGCCTGGATGGGCTCAGTCGGCACAGAAACTATGCAAACATATTACAACAAATGGAAGGAGAAAAAGAAAGCATGTAAGAAACAAACAAACAAACCAATAAACCACACCTCAGGAACTCAGTCTGGGAGAAAACACAGTCCAAGAAGGGCTTCTCCACAGCTGCCTCAAACTAGAGATGCGTCAACAGAAGTAAGAATCCAGGGGTGCCTGGGTGGCTCAGTCAGTTAAGCATCTGCCTTTGGCTCAGGTCCTGATCTCAGGGTCCTGGGATGGAGCCCCGAGTTGGGCTCCCTGCTCAGCGGGGAGTCTGCTTCTCCCTCTGCCCTCCCTGCCCTCCACCGCCACTCACTCTTCTTTCTCATGCTGTCTCTGTCTCTCTCTCAAATAAGTAAAATCTTAAAAAAAAAAAAAAAGAAAGAAGAATCCAATAAAACAAGAGCTCAAAGACAAGAGAATGAATCAACAGAATAAGATGAAAAGATTGTGGAGCTAAGGAAACATCGAGAGCCCAATGACACCAACACAGAGCTAGACAATCAATAAGAGCAGTAAAGAACAGAACAGACATGACTAAAAGTTGAACAAGGCGCAGAGTAAAGGTCTGACATTATCTCGGTGGATGCGGGGGGAAAAACAGAAAAACATCATCTCACACGCTCAAAAGAAATGTAATAGATAGGGAAGGCAGAGGTCATGAAACAGAGAATAACTAGTTTCCTGAAATAGAAAATCAGAGCAAGTAAAAGAGAAAATACTCAAAAACACAAATCAAAACATTTTCCCTGAGCTGCAGGAAGGAGTAAATCTGGCCTCAGTATTCTCCAAAGCCATGCTTAAAACCAGAAGGCCACGGAGAACTGTCGAAAACCATCTGAAGGGACGAGTGTGGCCCAAGCACAGTAGACCCAGCCATAGTCTTTCTCAAATTCTCAAACTGAGGTGGGGCAGGGAACAAGGGACAATCTTGTGGGACTGGGCCTTAACCTGCGGAATCTGATGCTATCTCTGGTTAGTTGATGTTGGAACTGAGTTACAAAATGTAACATCCCCCAGCCCTTGCAATACAAAGCACTCAACAGGAAATTCTGCCCTCCAACTCTCACGAACAGAAAAGCCTAGTGGTGGGCACTGAGCCCTCCGAAATGCAGAACCCATACTGTAGCTGAGGAAATCAAGCACAGGGTGGAAAATGTACTCTGACAAGGAACAATAATAATGACAGAAACCGAGAGCAAGGGAGGGAGCACAGGTGTGAGGAAATAAAAGATATATGGATACGCCTACGTATACCTATATACCTGTCCCTGGTTGACCGCACAGAGCCTAAAACTCTGACAATTTCCTAAGGGATAAGAACACAAGGAGTATCTCCTGTTCTAATATTTGGTCTTTGACCTGTCCCTGAAACAGGGCTTCTAAAACCCTTTTGAATTCCTAAGTGATAAGAGCACTAAAAGCATTTTTTGTTCTAATGAGGCAGGTAGGCTCCCGAATGGCCCCTGGGTGGGGACCGGTCACCAGAAAGACCAAGCCATTAGAAGCTTGGAACTTTCAATCCCCACCATCCCCTGCTTCTCCAGAGAGGGGAGAGGAGCTGGAAATGGAGGTAATGTTTGATCACGCATACATGAAGAAGCCTCCGCAAAATCCCAAGAGTACAAGGTCCAGAGAGCCTCCAGGTGGGCAAACACAGCCCTTCCAGGAAGAGGACACAGCCAAATTCCACAGAGACAGAAGCTCCTGCCCTCAGGACCCTCCCAGACCTCACCTTATTCATCTCTTCATCTGGTTGTCCATCCGTATCCTTTACTATATCCTTTAATAAACTGGTAAACGTGTTTCCTCGAGTTCTGTGAGCTGCTCTGGCATTTTAATTGAACTCAAGGAGGGGGCTGGTTATTGGAATATCTGATAACCTAGGCTTGACACTGAGGTGGGGCAGGGAACAAGGGACAATCTTGTGGGACTGGGCCTTAACCTGCGGAATCTGATGCTATCTCTGGTTAGTTGATGTTGGAACTGAGCTAAATAGTAAGACACAGAATTGCTTTGTGGGGGATAAACCTCTTGGTGTCATAGAATTGCTTTGTGGGGGATAAACCTCTATACGTACGGTGACCAGAAGTGTCAGAAGTGAAGTGATCTGTGAGTAGTAAAGCAGACACGTAGGAGAAAAACACAAAAGGGAAGAATTAGGTTTTTCCCAACACAGAAGGCAGGCAAAATGGAGTTTTTCCTAAACAGGAATGGGTAGAAATTTACGTACTAATTGCCCCACCTTTCAGAAATCAATTTTTTGGTTATATATATAAAATTAAACGTATTTTTTAATTTAAAAAAATAGCATGCATGACATAGCCTATTCTCTTGAAATTATTTCCATTTAGCTAGTTATCCATCCATCTGGTTTTGACTAGGTATCTGAAAAGAAAAATGTCTAGAATAATGGCCACCAACAGTTAACATTAATCGTTTCTAAGAAGTGGGAATGTTGGGGGCGCATGGGTGGCTCAGTTGTTTAAGTTTCTGTCTTCAGCTCAGGTCATGACCCCAGGGTCTTGGGATCGAGGGTAACATGGAGGCCCGCATCCGGCTGTCTGCTCAGGGCGGGTGTATGCTTCTCCCTCTCTCTCTGCCCCCTCCCTGCTCATACTCTCTCTCTTGCTCGCTCGCTCTCAAATAAATAAATAAAATCTTAAAAAAAAAAAAAATAGAGGTAGGAATGTTGCAGGAATAATTAGTCACTAATAGGGGTTAGAAATCTTTAGGAAGTATATTTATGAGTGTTCTTTTTGGTAGTTTCCTATATATACTGTATTTTTATTTTTATTTTATTTTACTTAATTAATTAATTTATTTGACAGAGAGAGAGAGATCACAAGTAGGCAGAGAGGCAGGCAGAGAGAGGAGGAAGCAGGCTTCCCACGGAGCAGAAAGCCCGACGCAGGCCTCGATCCCAGGAGCCTCAGATCATGACCTGAGCCGAAGGCAGAGGCTTTAACCCACTGAGCCACCCAGGCACCCTATACTGTATTTTTTAAAAAGACTTTACTTATTTACGTTGGGAGAGGGGCAGAGGCATAGAGAATCTCAAGCAGACTCCACATGGAATGCACAGCTCGCATGAGGCTCAATCTCACCGCCTGGAAATCATGACCTGAGCTGAAATCAAGAGTCTACCGACTGAGCCATCCAGGCGCCCCTATACTGTACTTTTTACATGTGCCCATATAAGGAAATTGAATGCCTCTGGTCATAAAGAATAAACAGAGAACAACTGACAATGACAAAGAAGAGCAAGAATAAGAAAAAAGACTGCCACGGAGTATCAAACTTATTTAAAAGCAAAAAAGCTGGGCGCCTGGGTGGCTCAGTGGGTTAAAGCCGCTGCCTTCGGCTCAGGTCATGATCCCAGGGTCCTGGGATCGAGGCCCACATCGGGCTCTCTGCTCAGCGGGGAGCCTGCTTCCTCCTTTCTCCTCTCTCTCTGCCTGCCTCTCTGCCTACGTGTAATCTCTCTCTCTGCGTCAAATGAATAAATAAAATCTTTAAAAAAAAAAAAAAAAAAAAAAAAAAAAGCAGGAGCAGGAATCAGCGGAGAAAAGATGCAGACTGAGAAGCAAGGGGCCTTGAAACTAATTTTAGTATCCACTTGATTTCACTAGTAAATCCCAACAAAATGAGAGTAACTCCCAGATTTGTATCTCCATCCCAGACCTTTCCATGAACTCTACATTCATATCCCTTTACTTATTCAACATTCCTACCTGAAGATCTAACAAGTGTTTCAAACATAATGTATCCAAACCAAAACCAAATTCTTGATTTTTTCCCCTTTGCACATGCTCCTCTCTCAGCCTTCCCTATTTTGCTGAATTTAGCCAAGGTTGGCTTAATTATACCTGTCCCAGTTGGGTCACCTCCCTGAATCATGAAGTCTTTGATGATCCTGTGGAACTTGGTGCCATTGTAGTAACCTCGACGTGCCAACTCAGCGAAATTCTTACAGGTCTTCGGAGCATGCTTCCAGTATAACTCCAACACAATGATCCCCATGCTGCAGGGGGAGAGGAAAGTAGAGGTCCAGTCAAGAACAAGGTCACAGCAGCAGGAATACTATGGGACTGATCCAGGACTCTTTATTTTCAAGCTTATATTAAGTCATGAAATTGTAATACACATCAGATTTCACGCTGGGCAAAGGAAAACATCACAATCACAACATAAATAACATAAGCACAGATAGCTTCTTTGGGTAAAACACACAGGAGCTTCCGGTACTTCTTTTAAACAAAATAACTGTGGACAACTAAAAATTCAAACTGGCTTTATATATTAAAAAAAAAATCACTGATCCTGGGAAACCAATACAACCAACCCTTAAATTAGGAAAAAAAGATGCACTAAATTTGTAATTTTTTTTAAGGAGGACATTAACATATCAGGAATTTGTACTTATTTATACATGCATGAGTTTCTGGGTGATGGGAAACAGGAAGGCTTTCGAAACATGTAAATATATTACCTATTCATAAAAAATTTTTGTTTTTTTTTAAAGATTTTATTTATTTATTTGACACAGTGAGATTACAAGTAGGCAGAGAGGCAGAGAGAGTGGGGGAAGCAGGTTCCCTGCTGAGCAGAGAGCCTGATGTGGGGCTCGATCCCAGGACCCTGAGATCATGACCTGAGCCGAAGGCAGAGGCTTTAACCCACTGAGCCACCCAGGCGCCCCGTAAAAATATTTTTTAAAAGATTTTATTTATTTATTTAACAGAGAGAAAGAGATTACAAGTAGGCTGAGAGGCAGGCAGAGAGAGAGGAGGAAGCAGGCTCCCTGCTGAGCAGAGAGCCTGATGCCAAAGGCAGAGGCTTTAACCCACTGAGCCACCCAGGTGCACCTATTTGTAAAAATTTTAATGGAAAAAAAAGGTACAGTTTGTGCGTGTATTTAGGAGGGGATGCAACAAATAAAAACCTGATTATTTCTAATCTCTATACCTACCAAATGGGACGAGCACTTTTCCCCCTGAAATACAGCTAAGGAAAAGGAAAAAGTAAAAGACTTTAGACAGGTGCCTTCCCCTCCACTCCATCACCCACCTAGATTTTAAGCTCCAATAATGTGAAAATTGAGGCAACTCTGTACAGCCTGGACACCCAGGGCCAAGCACAGTGTAAGCACTCTGTAAATCCACATATAAATATATATATAAATATATATATATAAATATATATATACATACATATATATTTTTATATGTGTGTGTATATATATATATATATATATAGGTGCCTGGGTGGCTCAGTGGGTTAAGCCTCTGCCTTCGGCTCAGGTCATGATCTCGGGGTTCTGGGATCGAGCCCCGCATCAGGCTCTCTGCTCAGCGGAGACCTGCTTCCCCCCACCCCCCTCTCTCTGCCTGCCTCTCTGCCTACTTGTGATCTCTCTCTGTCAAATAAATAAATAAAATCTTAAAATATATATATATATATCATATGTGCTAGAACATAGCTTTCTAAAAGCCTTTCAACAAGCAATTCATCCTTCACACTACTAAAATTCAACAGGGATTAACACCTACTCCGTACAAGGCACGGTTCTAGGTGCTTTCCCCTCATGGAGCTTATATTCGGGTGTATATTTTTTAAATACAGGGAATAACTTTTTGGAATGGCAATCAGGAAATACCTGTACAATTCTGAAATCTGCATACCTGTTGTCAGCAATTTCAGCTTCAAAGTATTTTATAGCAAAACTTTACAAATGTGCCTAAGGATACAGTATGTGCAATGGTATTTATTCCAGTATTTATCATAACAAAAAGAGGCAATTTAAGTGTCCCTCAAACAGGAAATGACTAAAATACAAAATATCAATACTATGGGAAGCCAAACAAGTGAAAGAAAAGCAAATTATAGGGAAAAATAATGTACAGTATGAACATATGATCCTGTTAAGAAACAACGTAGAACAGGAAGCATTTATACATTCACAGAGAAAGATATAGGTCATCCAAAGAACTATAAACTAGCTTTACAGGAAGAGGTGGCTTTCATTTATTCTATACACTTCTATGCTGCTTGGATTTAAATTTCGATTTATTTTGTAACTTAAAAATGTTAACAGGTGAATTGAGAAATTACTTTCAAGTTGAGGCCTGAAGTAGTAGAATTTTGCCATATACGTAAGGAAGATGACCAGGGAGCAAAAGCAGCACCTGAGGACTGTGTTCTGGGGGAAAACAGCATGGCCAAGAGCAGAAAGTAGACAGAGAACCAGGTCCTGGACCTTGGCTACTGATGTGGGAATGGCAGAAGATGTAGCTAGAGAGCTAGGCAAAGGCCAGACGAAAAAAAAAAAAAACCACCACCTTGAATGTAAGACTATGACTAATTTTATACTGTTGTAGCAGTAAGAAGTTATTTAAGGTTATTTGTCCTACTTTCGAAAGATAGGACTTTTTCCAAAGAGGCAATGAAATGAATGGGAGAATGTGAGGCAGACAGGCCAGGTTCCAAGTGAGGTTCCCCTACTTCCTAGATACATGGGTTTGGTCAAATCATTTCATCCGTAAATTCTGTCATTTCCCCTGCTAAAATGGGAGAGAAGGTGGAATAACACCTACATGATTTGAGTTGCTAAGTGGATTAAACTAAGTGAAATGTTGTAAGTCAGGGGCGTGGGACTAGAGGGCTGGTGCTCAATGATACCGCTCTTTGATAGTGGGGAAATGTGCTTCTTCCTGTGCTTTCCTAGTAATTTGTTTATCCAACTGAACTACTTACAACATTAGTAGCTACAGATCTGCCCCTTTCACTACATTGCAAGGTCCTAAATGCAAGGCGGTGTGTCTCATGCACCTCTATCCTGATTCCAGATCCGACGCCGCCTGCTAGTAGACTCAACACTCGCTCGTCGAATGAACGGATGAATGAGCCACGGGGTGGGAGGAGGGCAACCAGGCCGCTGTCGCTGAGGTTTCAGGGGGAGCGGGTGCGGAGCTCGGACGCGGGCGGTGGCGGTCCCCATTCAGCCCACAGGCGGCCCCCACGGCCGCCCCCGCACGCTTCCCCACGAGGAGGCCGTGCTCCCGGGGGAGCGCACCCGGAACCCAGCCCCGCGGCAAAGCCCGGGCTCCGTGTTGCGTCCGCCAGCCCAGCCCCAGAGGCCCGACCCCTCTCACCTGGTCTCCAAGTATACGTTGGGCGGCTGCCAGGAGTCTGGGGGGATCGCCGCCATAGCGCAGCCGACGGAATCTCGCAGCAAAGCTACTTCCGGTGTTGGTTCCTGGGGACCCTCCGCTGCGGCGCACACTTCCGGTCTTCGTCGTTCAACCCTTGCGGTGCCAAGATTTGGGGGGGTGAGACAAGGAAGAAGGACTCCCCTTCCAAGGCCGAGAAGCTGGGGTGCGAGGCGAGAACAAGCGGACCGCAAGGACGGAGAAAAGTGCAAGCTCCACTGTAGAGTTGGTCTCCAGGTTGAAGAGACCGCCACACTCTCCGGGCGCTCTGATTGGTTCCTTTAGGCGTGGAAGGCGGGAACAACCGGCAAATCTGCACTCCGATTGGAGTTAATATCCTAACTTTCAATTGGAATGATTTCCTCGTTCCACAAACGAGCAAGGACCTGAGAGGGGATGGAAATGAGTTGCTATAGTCTCTGACCTTTGTATAACCCTTACTGTACATTTTGGGAGGCGCTGTACAATTTACGTAACACTACACTATATTCTTATCAAAGCGGTCCTGGAAAGGAGATAATATTGTTCCCATTGTCCAGTTGTGAAAACTGAGACCCAGCGGTGAGATGACTTGTTATTTGTCCATAGCCATACAGCCAACCCAAGCTAGCTTCCAGCTTCCAAAGAGTCAGGGAAGGGGAAGGGCCAGGAAGAAAATGAGAAGAAGAGAGAGAGGAGAACGAAGATCAAAGAGATGAGGGCTAAATCATGGCTCAGAGTGACTGGCTGGGATAGATGGGATAGAAGGTTGTTGGGAGGGTTTGTTCAGGACTAAAGAGAAGTAAAGTAGAGGTCCTGCGAGGTTTGAGGGAGGACGAGAAGGAAATGGGGTAAGTAATCATATGTTATAGATGCTTTGCACACTGGGTAATAACGATGGCTAAATGAATTCTTCTTTTATGTCAGGCATCGAGTTAAGCACTCATGTGTACTTTCACATTGTTAAAATCAAACACAAATGGAAACCAGACTTGAAAATCTCCTGAGCAGGCAAACCAGTTTACTCATATAAGCAAATCTTAATTTAGCTTGTTCTGTAAAATAAGCAAAACTTAACTTGGGCCACTTCTTGTTAATGCCTCTGAAAATCAAAAAGGAAACTTAAAATGTTCTCAGAATGGATGTGAATTAACTTCTTGTAACCCATCTCTATCACTAGGGAAACTCTAATATTGTAACCGATCTGAAGAGTTAAAAGCCACTGCCTCCTCTGGACCTCTTATCCCATGTTCGGTTTGAGCAGTTCCAGTTTGCAAACTATATTTTGTGCATGATGAACTTTTACTAATTACTATTTTTGGTGATGCAGTGGTTTTACTTCTGCTATTTCTGAACTTTTGACAACACTTGATCTTCAAAACCTTATGAGATAGATATTACTCTTCCCTTTTTCCTTTAAGGAAAGTGAACCTTACAAAGCTTAAATAACTTGCTCAAAATACCACAGATGTGAGCCTCTGTGTTTAACCACAGTTCACACAGTTCACAGCTGCCTTAGTTGTCAGGTAGGAATAAGGGTATACAATGTTGTAAAGATCAAATTAGACAGTGAGCAAGCCGGACCCCCTCCATCTCTGTGCCCTTCTTGCAAAGTACTGAGAATAGGGTGTTCAGGTTTGTTGAATGAATAATGGGCAGAAAGTGACATCTTAAACTGACGAGTGCTGGGTAATGTAAGGTGTAATAAATTTTACACTTTCTGCAGTCTTGTGTTCACGTCCTCTTTGTGACCCTTGAGCTGGAAAGAAAAGTGATCATCATTGGTCCATTCTGTCCTCTGTTATTTGAGTTGCCTTTCTCTGGACCCTATGTAGCTCCTTACTGTATATTTTGGGAGGCTTAGAGCACAGTGAGGACGCAGTAAGATTATACACAAGAATAAGTCAGTGTCTTGCTGTCTCATTCCAAAGCTGTTCCTCAAGAGACTGAGTATTTGTTGGCCTTTTTGTCCCCAAGAGAACGTTGGGTGATTACAGGGAAGAACTGACAAAGATTTCTTTTCTGAGTTATAACTAATAGTCCACATTAAATTACTCAGAGTAGCTTATATGTACTTCATCTATTCTGTTAAGCTTAATGTGTATTCTGAAATAATGTCCTTTATTAAAAACAAAATTATAAACTTGTTCAGGAACATCATTTTTTGGGCTAGAGAACTGAGGATCATCCTCTTTCTCTCTGCTCCCTATAAGGGATACATCATCAAGAACTGTCAATTCTTTTTTCGTAAGATAACCCGAATTGTATCCCTTCCTTCCTATTCCTGCTGCTGTTTCAGACCTTTAACGTCAGGGTTATTTCAGATGCCCCCTGTGGGGTCCCCTGCCTTTTGGCTCCCCCCCCACAACCCATCCTATGCACACATAGCAGCAGCCAAGCTTTCCTCCCAAGATATAGTATGTCACTCCTTTGCCATGAAATGTTAAATGGCTTCTCTTTGCCTATGAAAATAAAGTCCCAAACCACTCAGCCTGGGCTCGAAGGCCCTTGGTTATTGGCCCCTCAATGGCTTCCCCAGCCTGATTTCCTGCTATTTCATCCATGTCTTAACCAGCTACACCACCCAGGCGTCCCTTATTTCATCCATGTCTTAAATGTGCAAGGGGCATTCCCACTTTGAGGTCTTTGCTCAGGCCGTTCCTTTCCTTGCAAAGCTTCCCAAACCATGCCATTGTCCCATGTCCTTCAGGAAACCTCTCTACTCTTTCTGTCTCTAAGTAGACTTTCTCCCTTCTTGGTTTTTAATCCTGTGCCACCTTTCATTGTTGTCATTTAGTTTCTTTTCTCCAAGTGGATTGTTAAGAGCCCGTGTTGGGGACCATGTCCTAGTTCAGTTCAGTTCAGCATTCCCCTGGGGCCTGTTTCAGACCAGAACGTGGACAAAGGGAGCCTCCAGTGGCTGGGGTGGAACTAAGGCACCAGCCCACAAACAAACCATTCTATGGTACAGAGTGCTATTCCCTGGAAACCTTCTCAAGGGTTTTTCTAAATAGAGAGAAGCCAAGACTAAAGACATGAGTATGTTTACCCATCATTTCCCTCCCTATCCTCTCCCCCAGTTACTCCTCCTGTGCCCCCTGTCACTGTGGTCCTAGTTAGCAGACACATCTTTGATTCCTAATCCTCTCTCGGCTACAATTCCACACACATTACAGATTTCCAAGTACTTTCACACTTATGATCTCCTCCAAGTCTCCCACTGGCCAGGTTTTAGAGTGGAGGGCTCTAAGTGACCCTCAGGAAAAAGTGATCAGCTCCAAGTCCCACCAGGATTTAATATGGACTAGAATCCAAGCCTTACCCCTGCCTTCCTCTCCTGAGCCTTCCTACTACCTGGCAGCCTTTCTGATTTTTATACCTGGGAAATATTCCTTGGGTTGATTCTTGTTCTCCCATTCCTTTTACTTAGACCATCAAAGTTGCTTTTTCCTTGAACTTTCCAAAGTTAATTTTTACTCTTTCAATCTAGCCTCTGTCCATCCCACCAGATTTATGTGGCCATAGTAGAACTCTGATCATGTCACAACCCTGCTCAATACCTTCAGTGGCTCCACTGCGCACAGATCAAAGTCTTAACATTCAAGTTCTTCCTGGCTATGCCAAACTGATCCTTAAACATTGTTTCTTCTTCTATAAGTAGCTTTGGCCTCACTCAGATTAACATTCTGGGGTTTCCAGATGTGCTCATGTCTTCCCTCCTCTGAATCTTCTTACTCCCATGTCTTATGCCTGAAATGTCCATTCTCAGTCTCCAATGTCTGAATCCTTACAGCCACTTCCAAGATCACTTTCTCCCTAAATCTTTTCCTGGAGCACCTACCAGCCAGCAGACACTGAGGAAAATAAAAACGGGACATAGACATTGTACCCGGCCCCAAAGGAACTCACATTCTATAGGGGACAGACAAATACAGCTACAGGACAGTGGAATGAGAGTTGTAGTAAAGAAGCACATGGTACTTCCTGACCTCTAGTTGTTCCAGAGCTGGCTTTGGGTAGTCAGAGATTGTCCTGGGAGTGATAACCTGAGCTGAAATCTGGAAAATGGTGGAGTTAGGCAGAAGCCAGGAGAGTTCTCCTCTTTGTAGATCTGAAACATTAGAAAGAGCTTGGGAAGTCAGAGAGCATTTCTTGACCCATCCTGGAGCTGAGTGTGAGGGAATCATAGAGGTTCTTAGAACTTGGTTCTGAGGGCAAAAGGGACATGTGAAGTGAGAAAATCAGAATTTGTACATTGGAAGTATCACTCAGGCTGTGGTATGGAGACTGGCAGGAGGGGCCAGGAAGAAATGGGCTTTCTAGAGCTTGCGGGCTCCCCAGAGCCCTTTTTTCTTTTCTTTTTCTTTCTTTTTTTTTTTTTTTTTTGGAAGATTTTATTTATTTGACGGGCACCTGGGTGGCTCAGTCATTAAGCGTCTGCCTTTGGCTCAGGTCATGATCCCAGGGTCTTGGGATCGAGTCCCACGTCGGGCTCCCTGTTCTACGGGGAGCCTGCTTCTCCCTCTCCCACCCCCCTTGCTTGTGTTCTCTCTCTTGCTGTGTCTCTCTCTGTCAAAAAAATTAAATAAAATCTTTTTAAAAAAATATATTATTTACTTGAGAGAAAGAGAGAGCATGAGGTGGGGAGGGGTAGAGAGAGGGGGAGAAGTAGACTCCCTGCTGAACAAGGAGCCTGGTGTGCGGCTCTATCCTAGGACCCTGAGGTCATGACCTGAGCTGTGAGGGCAGATGCTTAAGCAACTAAGCCACCCAGGCACCCCAGAGTATTTTATTTTAAGTAAAATTTTAAATTCTGAATACATTCAGAAAGGTGGACAGATCCTGTGTGTAACAGTTCAATTAATTATTATGAAATAAACCCACCACTAAATCAAGAAATGTTTTCAACTCCAGAGAAGCTCCCCCTACCTATCAGTATAGCTTCCCTCACAAAGGTAAACGTTTTATGACTTCTAAATCCATAGATTGTTTTTCTCTGTTTTTGAAATTTACATAAATGAAGTTATGAAGTATTTTTTGTGTGTCTGGCTTCTTTTGCTTAACATTATGTTTGCAAGATATTACCATGTTGTTGTATGCAGTGGCTGTGTAGTATATACTACATGTTGCATGAATATACTGCACGCCTTACACATTCTATTCTTTCTTTTCTTTTTTAAGTAGGCTCCATGCCCAGGATGGAGCCTGGTGCAGGGCCTGAACTCATGACCCTGAGATCAAAACCTGAGCTGAGATCAAGAGTCGGATACCCAACTGACTGAGCCACTCAGGATCAGGCGCCCCTATAGATTCTATTCTTAACAGACATTTAGAATGTTTCCAGATTGTGTCTATGACAAACAGTGCTGCTATGAATATTTTTATAGGTATCTTCGTGCAGTGTTCATGAATTTTGGGGGGTATATATGTAGAAGTAGAATTGCTGGGCCATAGGTTATACATATATTGTAATTCAATAGTTAACCAGACTGTTTTCCTAAATGGCTATAGCAGTCTACATCCCTACCAGTGGTGTGTGAGTTGTTTTGCTCCACTTCCTCATCAACACCTAGTGTTGCTAGTCGTCTCCGTTGAAGCAATTTTGGAGCATATTTAAGATCTTGTAGTAATTTCCCTGACAACTAATGATTAGTGAAGTTGAACACTTTTTTACATATGTATTTGCCATTTAGGTATTCTCTTTTGTGGCATTATCTTTTTCTGTTCAAATCTTCTGCTCATTCTTCTATTTGGCTGTCTAGTTGTCTTCTTATTGGTGGAGTTCTTTATATATCCTGGACAGAAGCATGTTGTTGCTTTCTTTCATTCTATAGGTTGTCTTTTTGGTTCTCCCAGTTGTGTCTTTTAGTGATCAGAGGTGATTTTTGTTATTTTAATGTGGTCCACTGTGTCTTATCTCTTACAGAACATCTCAATTCTGACTAGCCACATTTAAGTACACAATAGTCACTTGTATGGCCATGGTATTGGACAGAGCTGCTCTTAAGTTTTATTGTTTTGTTTTTTTCATGCAGAGTTATTATGCACATAGAACTTATTTTGGTGTATGGTGTAAGATTGGAGTCAAGTTTCATTTTTTACTATATGGATATAGACCTGACCAAAACTATTAATTTACTTATCAGAACTATTTATTGGAAGCATTATCCTTTCCTCACTCCTCTGTGGTACCTCTCTGTCATAAAACAAGTGTGTATATATGTGTGGTTCTCATTTTGGTCTCTCTATTCTGCTTAGTTTGCCTATCCTTGCATCAGTATCACACTGCCTTTATAGTTAGCTTTATTAGTCTGAACTCAGTAGCATTTTGATGGCCAGTCTCTAATAGAAAGCATTTAGTATCTTGGGACTAAAGACAGGGCAAAATAAGGAGCCTGGGTTCAAATTGTGGCCACACCACTCTTTGTGTAATCTTGAGCAAGTTAACCTTTCTATAAACCTCACCTTGGTTGGTATGAGGATAAATGTTGTTGGGCATTGAAAGACCTGCGGATCCCCTTACCCAAGAATTTAACACTGCCACTGGATGCAAACAGCAAGAGGTTTATTTCCACGCAGGTACCGGCGGGTGGTCGGCAGCTCCAGCTAACCGAGCACACCGACCGGAGAGAAACAGGGTCTTATATAGGAAGGCACAAACAAGTTTTGGGTGGGGCGCAACTGATTGGTTGACAATTTGAACTTTGAAAAAGGCATACTTGGAGTTTGCTGATTGGTTTTGAGTACCCGCGCGCGCGAAGTGAGAGGCGGGAAGGGGGAACAAGCTGATTGGTTCTGAGGGCCCGCTCGCGCAAGAGAGGGGAACAAGAAGGGGGAAGGTAGGAAAGCCATCATGGCGTCTCTATTATTTCTATAAGCCAAGCAGTGACAGTAAAGCAAAAGAGCAATTAATATGCGACTAATAACCTAATTTATACCTAAAAGCCAGCGGTTTACAGAAAAGCAAAAAAAGCAGTTAGTTATCCTATCTACCTTCTAGGGGAAGGGTCTTTCAGGCATCAGGAAGGAAGAATTTACTCTGCATTTCAAGGTTCTTCCAGCTGGACAAAGGATCAAATTGACCTGCAACAGATTAACAGGAGAAAATCAAATTTAGTTTCATATATGCTGGGAACACACACACATTCAAATTCCAAAGACAGCCAATGTGAGGCTTATAGGAGACAACCTGAACTAAGGAGAGGGGCAAGGATCTGGGGATACAAAGAAGAGAAAGGCCCCCTTCTATTAGCAGGAAGGTAAGAGGAGATGTTTGAAAAACAAAAGTTGCCCTGTAAGTTTCCTGGGTAAAGAGGAATCTGTGTTAATAGCTCTCTTCCTGGTACAGGCAAGCAGTTGAGTGGTAGGTAGAAGAGCTTTTCCTAAAACTGCTGGGTTCTGATTGCTTTTAGTTCAAAATAATCATCACGTCAAAGTGCTCCATCTTGAGGTGGCCTGCCCTTGGCCCGTACAGGAACTATTTATATGATAGGGTAGTTGAATTGGTTTCACGAATCGAAAGGGTTTGGTAATGTCTGGCAGAGTAAGTTTCAATAAATATTCATAAGTGGGCTGTATGTTCATTTGAGTGATTGCCTGTCTTTGTTCTAGACGAAGAGCACCGGGAGGCTTTAAGAGCTTGCCCTCCACTACCTACCACCCCCACTCCCACCCCTTAATGCCCGACACGCTGCCCCGCACGTAGTAGGGGCTCAATAAAAGCCCGGCATGGAATACAAAGGACCGCACAGGCGGAACCTAACGCCAGGGGGAGCAAGAACCCGTGCGCTCCAGATATCGCGGGAGTTCGCGCGTTTGCGCGCGGCAACGTCACGGGTTCTGTTTGTGACGGAAGCGCGGGGCGTGAACAAGGAGCTAACGCTAGGACGCGCGGCCTCGCCTGTAGCGCGGGAGTTGCTTCCGGGTTGCGCGCCCGGAAGCAGGAAGTTGTCGGCTTACCCTCCTCGCCCGGCGGTGCTGTCCCCGAGGCGGGAGGAGCCCGAGAGGGCGCGGGCCCCGCATGTGAGTGACTGGGGCCCGAGGCCGGGAGGGGGGAGGCCGTGCTGTGACAGCCTCACCGCCGCGCCCGTCTGTGACATCCTCGCGCAGCCCCTTGCCCCTGCGCAAACCCCTTTTCTGCGCCTCAGGTGTTTCGCTCACTGCCTGCACCCCCGGCAACTTCCCCCTCATCCCCGCCCCGCGCCGGGGTTGGCTCTCTTAAGACCTCTTTTCTTTCCTTGGCTCCGTAGGGCCGAACAAAGCGAGGTCGACCCTGCTTGAACTCATTTCTCAGGCGTCACAGCGGTGTCCAAAACACCGATTGGCGCCAGCGAAGTCTAGGTTTCACTGCCCTTTTGACGGACTTCTAATTTTTTTTTTTTGTATATTGGGTATCTACTGATTCCCCGCCCCCTTTTTCTAATTGTTACCGTTGGAAGCTGCCTGTGTCAATGGAAATCTCGGTTATTGCATTCCCTACAAAAGATTTACATGAGGATCCACAGTAGAATAAAGACTGTGAGAAGGAAGGTAGCAAGCACAAAGCGGTTTATTAAAGGGCAGTACACTCAGGATGGCGTGGGCAAGTCTGGGGTTGGCGACTGCCCCGAGGCTACCAGAGTTTTTCTCTTTTAAGTAAGTGGGGTCATGAGTCCTGGACAAGGTAGTCTCTAATGGAGAATCCTACCGGTGGGGAGGGAGAACTTTTGCCTTGCGCGGTTCCAGCTGGACCGGTGTTTGCAGTGGGGGCAAACCTGAATGCAAATTTAATATAATGAAGTCTGGGGTTACTCTGGGGCAGAAGTTGAAGAGGAGAGCACAAGCTCTGCACCTGCTGCTCTTGGTCTTGTAGTTCTTGGTCTTGTAACCACAAAACCAAGATGTTTGCCCTCAGGTCTCTAAATGTAACCAATTTATTGCTGCCCTTGCCTCCAGCTTCTGACAGCCTACTCTGTCATTCCCCCTTCAAGGACTTGGGACTCTGAAATATTTTAGGTTGAGAGCCTAAGTCAAGCTGCTTCCTGCTCGGACAGTGTTTTCGTTAGTCCCAATCTTTGCTCTCTGTCTGGCATCAGGTGGTGGTACGAGGTTAAGATCGAGTGAGGGCTTGTGTCCTGGTCTCAGAAGGCTTGACTACTTTGGTCCAGGGGGTATGGTAGTTTTGATTTTCACTTGATAGGGGCTGATATCCTTGTTGCAGTAAGAGCTGAAGTTGGACCTAACACGAGAGAGGAGCTTCGTTATAAGGTGAAGAAGACATGGTCCAAAAAACAAAAGAAGGATCACGCAAAGGACAGGTCCTGTGAAGAAAGGAAATACCCATGACATAAGACCCCAGGATAGGAGGTTGTGGATGTGCCTGATAGGAGAGGTGAAGTCTTTTGATACTTCTTGAACAAACCCTGACTGGTTGACATAAAAACAACATTATTCTTAAACTAATGTGCAGGTACCCCCTTGGGCAGAAGTGAGGATATTTAATGCCCTTTGATTTTGGAGGACTACCCCAGAGAGTGAGTTGAGTTGGTGGTCTAAGGTTGCCAAGACTTGCATACTTGAATGGATTTGCCTAATTCTTGAGAGACTTGGGTAGAAAGGACAGTCCTAGTGATCCCTGTGGCCGATCCTGAGGCTCCTTCCAGGAGGGCCCCTAGTGAGAAGAGTGTAAGGACCTCCTGCTTGGATATGGATGTTTCAGTTACAATAGAGTGGGAAACTCTGAGTACATCCTGTGAGGAGGGATACATCTGGAGCTAACCAAGCCAAAGAACAAGTGCCCTTCCATCCATTTGGAAGGACTAGGTATGCTTGAGTTCCACAGGGTCCCTTCTGAGGATGCAGGTGAGCCTTGGTCAGGATAGGAAATAGGGCTCCTGGGAGGCGCAGTTGGCTGAGCGTCACACTCTTGGTTTTGGCTCGGGTCGTGATCTCAGGGTCGCAAGATTGAGCCCTGCATTGGGCTCCATGCTCAGCTGAGTCTGCTTGGTATTCTCTCCCTCTGTTCCTCCCCCCTCTCCTAATCAATCAATCAATCAATCTATCTTTCGCGGGGGGAGGAGGGGAGAAAGAAAATAAAAGGACTTCCTTGAAGGGAGTTCTCCCAGGGCCAGCAGTGGCCCTGAAGGGGACAGAGGCCAATATGAAAAAGGCAGGCAAAGGGGTCATGACTGGATGTTCTACAGTTATGTTGGGCTTTTCAGAAAAAAGGAGGTTTCAGCGAGGATTCCAGAATACATTCTGGTAGTTTTTCCAATGGGAGATAGAGCTGTTGGTAGGTTGTGTTGAAGAAGAAGGAGGTTATTTAGGCTGATGGATGGCCCTGACATTGAGACATGGTGGACCCAATAGGGGGGTTGATGCTGAATTTAGGGGGAAGGTTAAAAGTGGGGTATTTTAACGATGTTAAAGTAGTGATCAGAAACACTTTCCCAAAAGAATGACTCACCCGCCAAAGTTAGGTTGAAATGCAAGGCACTGAGAAAAGGGAATAGAACCCCCTGGAGTCCCAGATGATGGGCTAGTACTAACAGATTGGGAAGGTCATATTAAAGAGTTGAAGTTGAGAATATTGCAATCCCAAAATATCAAGTGTTGGGAGGGGCCTTTGAGTGTTTAGGATTTTTGTGCTGTGTTCCGTGATCTTTCTTTGGAAGTTTTTTGCACTTAGATGGGGCTGCAAGGTCCATCTTGGTGTCCAAAGACAGGTATAGGTGGAACTAGTGGGGCTGTTATTGGTGGCCCACAATGAAGCAGGTACAGGAGTTACAGTGGCTAAGTGGGGTCCCACACATACCCAGCAAGAGAAGTTGGTGGTGTTGAGATCGCGTTGAGCAGTGTAAGTGATGGGGCTAAGAGGCAGGCAGAGAGAGAGGAGGAGGCAGGCAGAGAGAGAGGAGAAAGCAGGCTCCCTGGTAGCCTGATGCAGGCCTCGATCCCAGGACCCTGGGATCGTGACCCGAGCCGAAGGCAGAGGCTTTAATGCACTGAGCCACCCAGGCGCCCAAGAGTTGCATTCTCATGTGATCCAGAGCAGTGAGAGGAGAATTTTCAGGCAGAAGAAGTGAGTTGTGGTCAAAGAGGTACCCATGGGCACATGAGGAGGTCTGATTTGAGGCAACAGAAAAGGTAGAACTCCTGGTTAGATGGATTATCCAGGAGGTTGAATGAGTATGAGGATGGATGGAACTAGCAGATCGGACAGCGTGTCCTTGGGTTTTGAGGGGCATACTTTGTGAGTGATGCCAGCAGAGGTGTAGGAAAGGAAGAAATGCAGACAGTAGTAGCAAAATTGCAAAGTGAGAACTGACAACCGAGAAAGTACATCAGGCATGGGTCCTCTAGCCCCAGCGGGGTGAGGACTATCTTACCTTGTGCAATCGGAGTCACAGCACCAAAAGATGTTACCAGTGGAAGCTTGCATTGTGTCAATGGAAGCCTCGGTTCTTGGATTCTGCTCAAAAGATTTGTATGAGGATCCGTTCTCGAATAAGGACAGAAGGAATGTACCAAGCACAAAGCATTTTTTTTTTAAAGATTTTTATTTATTTCACAGAGGGAGAGAGATCACAAGGAGGCAGAGAGGCAGGCACAGAGAGAGGGGGAAGCTGGCTCCCTGCTGAGCAGAGAGCCCGATGCAGGCCTCGACACCAGGACCCTGAGATCATGACCCGAGCCGAAAGCAGAGGCTTTAACCCACTGAGCCACCCAGGCGCCCAGCACAAAGCATTTTATTAAAGAACAGTACACTGTCAAGATGGGAAGGGAGGGGGGTTAACAACTACCGCAAGGCTGTAGGGAATTTTTTCCTTCTATGTAAGTGTGGTCTAGAGCCCTGGAGGAGGCGGTCTTTAATGGAGGTTTCCTCCGACTGTTTGGATTCTCATCCTACCCGTGCAGAGGGAGAACTTTTGCCCCTAAAAGCTTCCTGCCGGAACTATCCAGGTCGCCTTCCGTCTCGGGGAGTGGGCAACGGGTGAAACCAAAATGCAAATGCATTACAATGACGTTTGGTCCGCTAGCCCGGGAAAGTGGGAAACCACGATGTTTGCTTGTCTTTGTTCTAGACGAAGAGCACCGGGAGGCTGTAAGGGCTTGCCCTCCATTACCTATCCCTCCCACTTCCACCCCTTAATAGCCCGACACGCTGCCCCGCACGTAGTAGGGGCTCAATAAAAGCCCGGCATGGAATACAAAGGACCGCACAGGCGGAACCTAACGCCAGGGGGAGCAAGAACCCGTGCGCTCCAGATATCGCGGGAGTTCGCGCGTTTGCGCGCGGCAACGTCACGGGTTCTGTTTGTGACGGAAGCGCGGGGCGTGAACAAGGAGCTAACGCTAGGACGCGCGGCCTCGCCTGTAGCGCGGGAGTTGCTTCCGGGTTGCGCGCCCGGAAGCAGGAAGTTGTCGGCTTACCCTCCTCGCCCGGCGGTGTTGTCACGGAGGCGGGAGGAGCCCGAGAGGGCGCGGGCCCCGCATGTGAGTGACTGGGGCCCGAGGCCGGGAGGGGGGAGGCCGTGCTGTGACAGCCTCACCGCCGCGCCCGTCTGTGACACGCTCGCGCAGCCCCTTGCCCCTGCGCAAACCCCTTTTCTGCGCCTCAGGTGTTTCGCTCACTGCCTGCACCCCCGGCAACTTCCCCCTCATCCCCGCCCCGCGCCGGGGTTGGCTCTCTTAAGACCTCTTTTCTTTCCTTGGCTCCGTAGGGCGGAACAAAGCGAGGTCGACCCTGCTCGAACCTGTTTCGCAGGCGTCACAGCGGTGTCCAAAACACGACTGGCGCCCTTAAATTTAGATTTCACTGCCCTTTTGACGGCTTTCCATTTTTTTTTTTTGTATTGTACATTAGGAGTAGATTCCCGGCCCTCCCCGAACATCTTTTTCTAATAGTTGATAAGGAATTTTTTTTTTTTTAAGTGTGGACTTGGTATGTGATAACTAGCGTTTAGGATTTCAGGAAGTTGTATGACTTGGTTTCTTGACCCGTTGGGCTGTTTGTAATCACCTTTTAATACAATAACCGTGTTCCATAGTGTCTTAAGACCATTAACCCTGTTGGCACACCTTTTCCTGTTTAAGGACCTGCATAACCTTGGTATTCGTGAGTACATTTAAAGTATTCAGTCATCACTTTATAATAGAAGCTACTCTCAGATATTTACTATTCTGATTTTTTCAGGCTGCTCATTTGGTTGTTCCCATGGTGGAATCCTCTGTGGGCATTTCTCCCTTAATAAACGTGTGTATTTGAGTTTATTACATTTTCTCTCTAAAGAACAACCCAAATGCAACTTTGCTACATTGAAGTTTTAACTGAAGTTCGCATAGTCCAACTTGCATACCAAAGAGTAACCCTGTTTGCCCTGTTAGGCCTTTCTACTTTGGACCAAAACAACTTTCAAGACCCAGTTTTAATCCCTGTTCCTCTACAGTTGCCCTACAGCACCACAGATTGTCTAAATGGGAGGTTCCTAATCTTGTCTAAATCCTTCTTAGGTTGGTGTATTTTTAAGAATAAGAAGAATAGGGGTGCCTGAGTGGCTCAGTTGGTTAAGCAACTGCCTTCAGCTCAGCTCATGATCCCAGAGTCCTGGGATCAAGTCCCACGTCAGGCTCCCAGCTCTGCGGGGAGTCTGCTTCTCTCTCTGACCTTCTTCCTTCTCATGCTCTCTCTCTCAAATAAATAAATAAAATCTTTTAAAAAAAAGAATAAGAATAATAAAAGATAACATGAATAAAGCATTCGATAAATTAGTTTGGGAAAAGAATGATTACTTTAGGTCCTTTCTATAAATCTGCTTAGTAGACATTGATCAGGTTCCATGTTCTTGAGGTGAATTTCCATGTCTATTTTTAGTTGCTTCTGTTTCTCCATTTATCTTTGCTTTCAAGTGTTAACAAAAATTGAAATGAGCAAATTTTAAAGATATAATTGACTTTATTAATCAATTCATTAATCAGGCAGCATTCCATCTAGCAAGTAAAGGGGAGCTCCTAAGGGCTACAGAAAAGGAGAGGTTTTTAAAAGTAGAGGGGGCACCTGGGCACCTCAGCCGGTTAAGCATCCAGCTCTTGATTTTGGCTCAGGTCATGATCTCAGGGTTGTGAGATTGATCCCTATGTTGGGTTCCACACTCAGCAGGGAGTCTGCTTGAGATTATCCCTCTCCCCACCCACTCGCTGTCTCCAAAAATAAATAGGTGTCGCCTAGATGACTCAGTTAAGCGTTGGCCTTCTGCTTAGGTCATGATCAAATCCCATATGGAGCTTTCTGCTTATTGGAGAGCCTGCTTTTCCCTCTCCTGCTCCCCCTGCTTGTACTCTGTCTCTGTTAAATAAATAATAAAATTTAAAATAAATAAATAAAAATAAATAAATCTTTAAAAAAATAAAGGTAGAGAGTAGAATAAAAGCTCTTTTTTTTTTTTTTTAAGGCAAGGTCACTCTCCTAAAGGGAACAGGAAGAGTTTTATCAGTAAATTTTCTAGCACTGACCAGAAATTCCATGTTGACTGGTTAAAGTTCTAGGGGGTTTGAAACTGCAGTTAGGTCAGGCGTTAAGTTTTGGTTTACTGACTTTACCTAAGGGACACCACTTGGGGCCTGTGATTTTCTTTCTTTTTTTTTAAGATTTTATTTATTTGAGAAAGAGCAGGAGAGGGAGAAGCAGACACCCTGCTGAGCCGAGAGCCCAGTGTGGGGCTCAATCCCAGGACCCTGAGATCATGACCTGAGCTGAAGGCAGACACTTAACCGACTGAGCCACCCAGGTGCCCCTGTAATTTTCTTTTCAATACAAGAAACAATTTAGTCTGAGGAGACATGGAAATAGGTATAATACAGAGTGATTGAGTTGTGTTTAAGGTTCAAAGGACAAACATCAAGGCTGGAATAAGGAGTTCACTCATTGGAAAAGCATGGGAGCTAGACTCTGTAGGCAAAGGAAGTTACTTGTGCAAAAGCAAAAAGATGTGAAATGGTATGTCAGTGAAGCATGTGAGGAAGGAATGGGAAATGAGACTGAACAGGTAAGCAGTGACCAGGTCGTAAAGGGCCATGCTAAGTAATTTGAGCTTCATCTTATGAAAATTACTAAGTGTTAAATTTGGGTATTGGGACAAATGTTTTACATTCATCATCTTGTAATCCCTAAACAGCATTTTATAAAATAGTGAAAACTCTGAGGCTTGGATTAAGTAGTTTCTCTATGGCTACACAGTAGATGGAAGATCAAGTAATTATCTAGCTTTTTCCAACTCCATTGTCTTCTTAACCCACTGTTTACATTGTTCCACAGCAGCTCATGGGGATTCAAGGAAGTTGCTTTATTTTATTTATTTATTTGTTTATTTGAGAGAGAATCTTAAGCAGGCTCCATGCTAGGCCGCAGGTCTTGATCTCACCACCCTGAGGAAATGACCTAAGCCAAAATCAGCAGTCTGACACTTAACCAACTGTGCCAGCCAGGAACCCCTCAAGGAAGTTGCTTTAAGTAGACAAGTAACATGAACCAGTTTGTGTTTCAGAAAAATAATTTGTGGAGAGAGTAGAGGACGGATTGGAGAGGAGGAGGAGTACTGGAAGTATAGAGATTAAGTATATCTTTGTGATGGTCCACCGGAGAGACGTTGAAGACCTTAACTGCCATTAATGTAGAGCTAGAGATGATGAAGGTGGGAGCTATGCAGGGGGTGGAATTGAGGATTTAGTGATTGGTTCATTGGTAGTGATGAGGAAGATGGAAGAGAGGTTTTAAATTTGGAGAACTGGTGTTTCTGATAATTACAAAGCAGAATATAGTAGGAGAAATGGGTTGCAGGGGGAAAATAGTAAGTTATGGACACATTACATATAGGGGACAGTAGGAAATTTCGGCCCGGGTGTCTGGTAGTAGGTAGATGGATGGGTCTGGAGTTCTGCAGAGTTGTAGACTGGAGAAGAGCTTTGGGAATCCCTAATAGATGGCAGTTAAAGCCATGGAGGGAATGAGAAGATCAAGGACAACTGTAATGAATACCAACATTCAGGGGTAAAGTCTCTGAGAAAAGAGAATCATGCCAAGGTTTGAGAGCACTTGAGAGAGAAAATAGATAGCAGCAGCAGCTTCTGCAGGGAGGTCAGGTAAGGTGATAATTGAGAAAACATCCTTTGGACTTGGCCTGTAGAGAGCCATTGGTGACCTGAGTGAGAGCAGTATCAGGGTGAGCATGGCAGAAATACGATTTCAAGAGGTTAATAATAAATGGAGACCAGAGGGGGGAAAAAAGGTGATGCCTTTTGCCTTTTTTTTTTTTTTTTTTTTTTAAAGGAACTTGGCTCTGAAGAGAGGGAGAACATGAGCACTGGAATTCTGGAGAGGAAGGGTTTGTTGTTGTTTTAATGGTAGAAATTAGAGAAAGTGAGGATAAGACCAGGTAAAGATAAGTTTTAAAATGGGGATGGGGGATTACTGCTTCAAATATGTTCATATTATAAAGGACGAAAAAAAAAGGCCAGGATCTGTTCTAGATTTAAATATTTATATAGATGAAAGAGACATGACAGCTAGTTGTGATGTGTGACTATTGATTGGATCCTAGGTTTCTAAAAAACTATATGGCCTTTTATTTAACAGAAATTTGACTATGGCATGGATATTAGGTAATCTTAGAGAGTTATTTTAGTAGGTATGATAATTTTGCTTATGATTAAGTAGAGCAGTGTCCTTATTCTGAGGAGATGCATGCTGAAATATTTAGAAGTGATTTCATGATGTGTCACAACTAACTTTTAAGTGGTTCTGGCAAAAGCAGAGAGGAGACAGATAAAGTAAATTTGGCCAAATGTTAGCAGTCAGTCTAAGGGAATGATATACAAAGTGTTTATTGTAGTATTTCCATTTTTCTGGAGATTTGAAAATTTTCAGAAATAAGCATTTGGAAAAAGTGGAAGAGGCATATTTTCAGTGGGCAAAGAAAGTATCAGACTCACCAAGTTTCACGGGACAGAGATGTCCAGAAAGAGGACTTAGTCAAGTGGTGATAAAACTGCAAAAAAGTAGAATTCCCTCAGTTGTAAATTTTGAGCACATTTTACATTTTTAAATTCCTGCTCTTTTAAGTCCTGTTGTTTTAATGTTCATCAGCTATTTTTCCTTTAAATATGATGTTTAGTTTTTCTTAGTGGTTTTTATTATAATCCAAAGGCCGCATTTTTTTCCATTTTGGTAGCACATCTTCAGTTAATGGGAATCACTGGATAAAATAGAATGGAATTTGTTCATAACACTAAGGAATCGATTATCATACTGCATAGCTAGCATAACACTAAAGAACCTACTACCAGAAAAAGAAAATATTACTTGGGATATTGTCCCCACTATTGAAGATTAGGACTTATTTATTTATTTATTTAAATTTATTTGACAGAGAGACAGTGAGGGGGAACACAAGCAGGGGGAGTGAGAGGGGAGAAGCAGGCTTCCCGCCGAGCAGGGAGCCTAATGCGGGGCTCGATCCCAGGACCCTGGGATCATGACTTGAGCCAAAGGCAGACGCTTGACCGACTGAGGCACCCAGGTGCCCCTTAGTCTGACCTCTTAACCTGTTTTCTGCTTTAAACATTTTAATTGATAAGTTCTGTCAGGGTCATTCTGTCAGCTATGCCTCTGTCCTGTTTTTTTCTAGACTGAGACCCAGAAGGAATTGTGGAGAACATCTCGTCAGAGCTGTCAGTGGCTTCCTTCTATTCCTGAGATGCTCCTTCAGAAGTGAACAGCCTCCTGGCTTAGCTCCCCCGCTCACCTCCACCCGGCCTCCCTTGAAAGGAGAATTTTTTAACCTCAGCACTCTTTTAACAGTTTGAGTGGGACAGTTCTTTGTTATGGGAGGCTGTTCTTATAGGATGTTTAGTCTTTACCCACTAATAATGCTAGTGGTCCCTCTCCAGTTCTGACAATCTAAAATGTCTCCAGACATTGCCAAATGTCCCCTGGGGAACAAACTCATCCCTAGTTGAGAACTGCTGCTCTAAAGCAGTGTCTCCTAATTGGGGATGTGCCTTTAATCAACAGGGAAGAGTTTGAATACTTCTGCACCTGGGTCCCACTTCCACAGGTTCTAGAAGTTCCTTATGTCCATGCTGGTGCATGATGCCTTGATTTTCATAATTCTGCTAGTGACCCTGTGCCCTTGTAGGTATAAGCCACAGTTAGGAGTCAAGCTCACTCTTTGGAACTTCCCTCTGTGGCAAAGCTCATTCCTGCCAGAGTTGGATCTTTCTTTCTTTCTGGAGGTAAAGGAATTGCCATCAAGGCTCAGCTAATTTCAGTCACTCCCCTCATGCTTGATGCTTAGCCATGACTCTGTGTTTGATTTTTTTTTTAAGAGGACAAGATTTTTTTTATTATTATTTTTTTGTACAAATCCTTGTATTGAGGACTGACTTTCAGATCACAGCAAGGAGCTGCTTTGCTAGTATGAAATCCCAACCCAAAGGAACATTTTTTGTATTTAATTAACGTCATATCTGCTAGATGCCCATAATCCTCCAGTGTGACCACCAAAAATGTCTCCAGACTTCCCATATGTCCCCTGTCCTGAATCACCCCCAGTTGAGGACCACTGGTCTAATCAAAGCCGAAAGGAGGGCTTACTATGAAGATCCCCATGTGCTCTTAGAAACTTTATGAAATTACTAGTAATGACCCTTCCTGTAACTTGCAAGTGTGTCACAATCTCAAGGAAGAAGGATGTACAGTTTGCAAAAATATATTCAGTATTGTAATACCATTGTATACTTGAATTGCAAAAAAAAGCCCCCATTGTTTTTAAAGTACAAACTGTGTGTTTGGTGAGATGTTTATGTGTATTAAAAGTAGGCAGAGGTTTATGGAAGATTGTGAAATACTTACATCAGAAATGATGGTAGTCAGTTCTCACTTGCACTTCTGTTCCCTTCACAGTTCTAAAGGCACAATAATGTGATGTTCTCTGCTGCCTGAGGGATACCTACTTGTGCTCCACCTTCCAACACTTTCAGATTTTTTACTGGGATTTTTTCTAGAATTCTCACTGCTCTCTTTTCTGGTCCTTTATTGCATTTTAATGGATTTTGACTGGATATTGTTGGGTAATTAATTGTAGTTTGTTTGAACATTATCCTTGCTTGCTTGCTTGCTTATTATGTCTGTTAATTTCAACAGAAAAATTCTGTCTCTGGAATCACTAGTTATAAAATCACGATGTGAAAAATATCATTATAAGTCATTGCTTTATTCTTTTTGCAGGAATCATTGTCGTTGATCATTTTTCCATTTCTCAACCACTTAGCTGTGATAATCGAGGGACACAGTTTTGTGGTTTCCGCACTGCCAGCTCAGAATAGGAAAATACTTGGTAAGGGAGGCAGCATGCATAAAGGTTAAAAGCATCAATCCTGATGTCAGGTACACTTGACTTCACATCCCAGCAAGTTATTGAACCTTTCTGAGCTTAGTTTCAATATCTGAGAAATGGGATTAATCACACCTACCTCTTGGCAAAACAAAGAAAGCAAAGAGAGACAAACCAAGAAAGAGACTCTTAACTGTAGAGAACAAATTGATGGTTACCAGAGGGGGAGGTAGGTGGGGGGTGGGGGATGGGGGAAATAGGTGAAGGGGATTAATAGTACACTTATCCATGATGAGCACTGAGTCATGTATACAATTGTTGAATCATTATATTGTACACTTGAAACTGATAGAACTGTATGTTAACTATGTTGGAATTAAAATTAAAAACTTAATTAAAAAAAGAGTCATACCTACCTTCTGGGATAGCTGTGATGATTGACAAAGATAATGTTTCTGGAGTGCTCAGCACAGTGCGTGGCATATAGGATGGCATAACAGGAAGTGGTAGTATAGGAATGCAATTCGGCATGCGTCCTTAATTTCTAATGAACTGAATTTTTTCTACTTCCTGAAGTCTTCATCTACTCTTAAGATTTTAGAGCTAGAGGGGACTTTGAAAACCTACGTCAGTCCTTTTATTTTTTGGATGAGGAAATAGACCAAGTGATTTAACCAGATCATAGCAGCGTAGTGTAATAAATGCTGCAACAGGTGTATGTTGAAATTCTATAAATGTAGATTTTAAGAACATTTTTTGGAGCTTTAGTTTATATGCCTTAAAATCTACCCATTTGAAATGTACAATTTAGTGTACATTCTTAGTATATTCACAGAGTTGTGCAACTATCACCACAACTGAAGTTTAGAACGTTTTTGTCACTCTAGAAAGAAACACTATCTGCTAACAGTCACTTCCCATTCTTCTTCCCTCCCTCCCCTGGATAACCACTAATGAATCTAGTGCCTGTCTCTAGATTGCCTCTATTCTTGACTTTTGCATTTTATTAATGCAGTCTTATATGATCTTTTTTTTTTTTTAAGATTTTATTTATTTGATGCAGAGAGACACAGCAAGAGAGGGAACACAAGCAGGGGGTGGGGGAGTGGGAGAGGGAGAAGCAGGCCTTCTGCCAAACAGGGAGCCCAATGTGGGGATCAGTCCCAAGACCCTGGGATCATGACCTGAGCCGAAGGCAGACTCCTAACAGCTGAGCCACCCAGGCTCCCCATATTAATGCAGTCTTATGTGATCTTTTACGACTGCCTTTTTCCATTTAGCATAATTTCAAGGTTCACCTGTGTTGTAGCATCTATCAATACTT
Organism: Ailurus styani; assembly: GCA_002007465.1. Classification (NCBI taxonomy): domain Eukaryota; kingdom Metazoa; phylum Chordata; class Mammalia; order Carnivora; family Ailuridae; genus Ailurus; species Ailurus styani. The sequence goes on along the minus strand of LNAC01000077.1, from coordinate 1,463,699 downwards.
TATTCCTTTTTATTGTCCAATAATATTTCATTGTATGGGTATACCACATTTTATCCATCCATTCAGTAGTTCATGGACATTTGGATTGCTTCTATTTTTGAGCTATTATGAATAATGCTGCTTGGATATTTGTGTGCAAGTTTATGTGTGGAAATAAGTTTAAATTCTCTTGGGTTCATACTTATAAGTGGAATTACTGGATCGTATGATAACTCTTTAAATTTTTGAGAAACTGTCAAACTTTTCCAAAGCAGCTGCGCCATATTATTCCTACCAGTAGTGTGCAAGAGTTCCGGGTGCTCAACATCTTTGCCAGCTGCTTATCTGATTTTTTGTTTATAGCCATCCCCGTGGTTGTGAAGCAGTGTCTCATTGCGGTTTTGATTTGTGTTTCCTAATGACGTTGAACATCTTTTCATGAATTTATTGGCCATTTATGTACTTTGGAGAAATGTCTATTCACGGGCGCCTGGGTGGCTCAGTGGGTTAAAGCCTCTGCCTTCGGCTCAGGTCATGATCTCAGGGTCCTGGGATCGAGGCCCATATCGGGCTCTCTGCTCGGCGGAGAGCCTGCTTCCTCCTCTCTCTCTGCCTACTTGTGATCTCTCTCTCTCTCTGTCAAATAAATAAATAAATAATCTTTAAAAAAAAAAAAGAAAAGAAATGTCTATTCACATTCTTTGCCCATTTTAAAATTGGGTCATCTTTTTATTATTGAGGTGTAATGATTCTTTACTCTGAATACCAGTCTCTCATCAGATATATGGTTTGCAGATACGTTCTGCCATTCTGCAGGTTGTCATTTCACTTTCCTAAAAGGTATCATTTGCAATACAAAAATTGTTGTATTTTAATGTAGTCCAATTTAGTTTTTCTTTTGCTGCTTATGCTTTTGCTCTCAGATCTAAGAAACCATTGCCTAATCCAGTGTCTTGAAGATTTTCCCCTACATTTTCTTCTAAGGGTTTATAGTGTTCTTAAGTTTATGTCTTTGATCCATTTTGAGTTAATTTTTGTGTATGGTAGAAGGAGGGGTCCTACTTCATTCTTTTACATGTGGATATCTCATTGTCTCAGCACGATTGGTTGAAAATACACATTTTTAAGTAGAGTTTACCCATCCTTTTATCTGAACCTTGAAATGAAAGCCTATAAAAAACACACTGAGCAAGAGCAAAGACTTTGGGGAAGGGATTTAGCCTCATTAGGTGTGGGGGATTTCTCCCCTCCCCCAGCCAATTCCTCAAAGTCTAGATTCCCTGCCTGTTAATTCACCATTAGAAGTGTGATTCTGATTTAACTGGTTTGAGTTGAGGTCCTGGTATGAGCGTTCATTAAAAATTCTCCAGGTGATTCTAATGTGTAGGCATACTTCAAAACTAGTGAACTGAAGGGTTAACAGTCATAAAGAGCACCCAACAATCAGTCCTTCGGAGGCTCTGCTGGAAGGCGAGATAGGCTGAGGGGCTCGCTGGCTGGTGGCACTGAGGGCCTGCTTTTCTCCGCTGACCTCCAGGACTGTTGTCCTCTGCTCTACAGGTGGCAGCATCTCCTTACTGAAAAAAGAGAATTGTATCCTGTCAGTGCTTTTTGGGGTTAGAAGCACTTTGAGGATGAGTTATGTGAGATAAGAGGACCTCGACATTTAGGGGGAAAAAAGACCAATAGAAGAGAACATAAATCCCAAGCCCTATTTTTCCTTCTTTTTTTTTTAAAGATTTTATTTATTTGACAGAGAGAGATACAGAGAAAGAGGGAACACAAGTGGGGGAGTGGAAGAGGGAGAAGCAGGCTTCCCACCGAGCAGGGAGCCCGATTTCTGATTCAGGGCTTGATCCTAGGACCCTTGGATCATGATCTGAGCCAAAGGCAGACCCTTAATGACTGAGACACCCAGGTGCCCCTCTATTTTTCCTTCTGTAAATGAAGGAAAATACTGTTTTTATAATACAAGCAGTCTTTAAAAAGAACTATTTAACTGCATTTTACAGATGTTACAAGAGCGTATTCTACTTCGCCACTTCAGTTTTTACCTTTTATTCTAAGGCCACTGTGAAACAGTTTGGCTTTGAAGTAACTATGAAAACAAATTGAATTTTGAAATTAAAGATCTCAGGTCTTTTAAGTATATAAGACACAGATAAAAGGCTCTTTATTGTCTAAAGTCATATTTGTGGAAAAGCATGAGGACTGCAACCTACAAGGTCTGAAGAGTGCCAGTGCCATGGTTTCCTGTTGCCTGAAGTGCTTGCTCTGCCAAAAACAGAGTATCAGCGTGTTCCACACAGTAAATCTTGCTTTCAGTGATTAGTTCCTCCTCCTATGTTGCTAAAAGGCGTATCTGATGTGAATGCAAAGAAATAAGATCAACAAGACTCCATATTGTATTTCTTTTTATTTAAGTAAATTACTGGCAACAGACCTCTTGTGATTGGTTTCAGAAATCATTTTGGTACTAGTGTTTCAGAGTCCCATTTTATTTATTTAGTGTGCTCTAGACTAGTGCTCCTCAGAGTGTCTGGGAACCAGTGCTGGTCTGTAAACCATTTGTTACTAGCCCACAATTAAGGAACACCTAAAAGCTGTACGGCACTAACTTGACATTGTCTAGACATCGATTTTGTTTTACCAAAACATTGGCCTGCGGTGGATTAGGAAAAACAAAGCTGGTCCTGCCCCCACAGATGGTCAGGAAGTGCTGTTGTAAAGGAAGGAGCTTTGAAGAGGAAGTACTTGAAAGAACTGTCCTTCTTTTTACATTTATTTTCTTTCTCCCAGGGATTTTGTATTGGAAGACATGGATCTCGCCGCCAATGAGCTCAGTATTTATGACAAACTTTCAGAGACTGTTGATTTGGTGAGACAAACAGGCCATCAATGTGGCATGTCAGAGAAGGCAATTGAAAAATTTATCCGACAGCTGCTGGAAAAGAATGAACCTCAGAGGGGGCCTCCGCAGTACCCTCTCCTGATAGCTATGTATAAGGTAAAAATGTGTTCTGATGTGGAGACACCTTACAGAGCACAAATTCTTCCAACTTTCTCCCCCAAAACTACTGTCCGCTGATTTCACCACTGAACCTTAGTTTTTTTGTGAATAAATTGGCCTTTGCTCCGTTACCATGTGTTTACTAGGAAATTTGACTATTTTGTTAAATATTCTAGGTGAAAGCTATATATTTATAGTTAAACTGTATTTGTGTATATTTTAAACTGTATCTCTGTATAATTTTTCACATGATAGAAGCTTGGTGAGCCTTACAATCCTCATAGTCTCAAACTCAAACTTTAAATGCTTTCAGAAGTGAATGTAAATGACTTGTTTATGAAGATGGATTAGTTCCTAAGGCACATTGGAAATAATAGAAGAGGCAGGGGGTTTTTCTTGGCATTAAAGTATTTTGTTTGCTGGGACAATTATTAATCCTTTCCCTGTCTTTCCTTGTAGGTCCTTGTAACTCTGGGATTAATCTTGCTCACTGCCTACTTTGTGATTCAACCTTTCAGCCCATTACCACCTGAACCGGTGCTTTCTGGAGCTCACACCTGGCGCTCACTCATCCATCACATCCGGCTGATGTCCTTGCCCATTACCAAGAAGTATATGCCAGAAAATAAGGGAGTTCCTCTGCATGGGGGTGATGAAGACAGACCCTTTCCAGGTAGAATGCTGCATTTTACTACTTCTGAGATACAGCGTTCTTGACAGTATATGATGAGAAAGGAAATAATATATACTGACATCTAATGAGAGACACTTTCCCTCTTTTATCTCATTTAGTTCATTGGGGACTGATGGGTTTTATTGTCCCTGTTTTTCAGATTGAGAAACTGAGGCTCAGATTAAGAAACTTACCAGATGGGCGCCTGGGTGGCTCAGTGGGTTAAAGCCTCTGCTTTCGGCTCAGGTCATGATCTCAGGGTCCTGGGATCGAGGCCCACATCGGGCTCTCTGTTCAGCAGGGAGCCTGCTTCCTCCTCTCTCTGCCTGCTTGTAATCTCTCTCTGTCAAATAAATAAATAAAATCTTTAAAAAAAAAAAAAAAAAAAGAAACTTACCAGAAAAACACTTATGGGGGAGCCAAATTTCAACCTCCCCCATACCAAAGCACACATATGGAGATGAGTGTCTTTGTTTATAGGAAGGATCTAAATGTGTCTTATTCTACCCTTTTCTCTCCTGTGCTCCCTGTCCATAATAGGCATTTTAATAAATAGCTCTTGATTTACTGAAAGCATGTGAATCCAGCTTGCTTTTAGCCATATCCTCTAATAGTCCTTGCCTGTTGGACTAGGTTTTTATCCCAGTTTGTCACAGTCTTTTAGTGTAGTCTTTTCTCTCTGTCTCACAGTGTGCTTATTTAGTGTTCCTAAGTGTATATCTTTGCCAATAAGTTGAATTTAAAAAGCACTTAAACTTAGTAATGGTGCATCAGTGGCGCCACAGGAATTTCTGGTCTGACACACCATTTGAGGACTTTCCTTCTGAGAATAACATAATGTGGTAAGACTTGAAATTTACTCTTTGAGAAACAATGAAGGGGATTTTGTTATTTTGACAATGTTAATCTTATTTGCCTGTATGAAGGAATATATAAATTAATTTCACAGATGGATTTCAGAACTTTTTGTGTAACCATGTTCTGAAACCTTTAGGTTCCAGCATAACTGTTTAGGAAGTGTTTTCACTTCGTGTTGCTTTCAGCCAAACTTTCCTAGTGGAAACTACACTTTATAATGCCCCTCTTTAAGCCAAGACCTAATCAGTCATAAAAAAGCACTTGGATTCAGTCTCCTTTGAAAGCTATTTTTGTATACTTGAGGGAGGAAATTATGGAAAGATTTCCAAAATTATACTAAAATCAGAGGAAGGGAACTTTACAAAACAAAAAGCCTCGTGAGTTTTTTTTTTAATTAGCCATATATAGAACGTTTTTGATTCCAGATATAACTTCCTTATATTTATTGGAAGGGTTGTTTTTGAAATGTCATCAACAAAGCTAAAAAAAAAAAAAAGTGACCTTTCCAACACCCCTATCAGGAAGGTCCAGAGCACATGGGGGAAAGATCCAGAGAAACTTGTTGATCAGGCCAGGGTGTGCTACTTCCTCACATGCATCAGCCTCCTTTCCAGTCTTCCTCTCATGCCTCCCTCAGGATATCTTCTGCTCTTTGGCACACAGAGATGAAGTCAGCAGTGTTTAGCCCCAAATTGATGGCAGTTACGTTCTTTCTCCCTTTCCTATGAGAGAAATTTCCATAGCCTATTGAATTAAGAAGTGAGAGTCATTGGACCATGATTGCTTATTTTCTAAGTCAGAGTCTGGTAATTCAAGAAACCTTAGCATCTCATCTACCAGATTAACTATTGGGTCCATTCCAAATGAATATTTTGCCTTGCACGTGGAAATGAAACGAGTCCTTGGAGCTCAGTTGTAAGGAGAGAGCACTGGAAGGGTGTGGTTTTAGCTCTCTAATGTTGTTGACTCTATTAAAGTACTGCCTTTTACTTGTAAATGTGGATGTTGATGCACTATAATTTCCTGTGTGTGATCATTCTGGGAAGCTGTGGCCATGTAGAATGGACAGCATTTTGCATAGCATTTGGAAGGAAACTTATGAATGCATAATATTATAAGGGGTAAATAGAAACATATTGGGGAGAATAGGCACAAGAAATAGGAAGTGCTGGGCCTGTAAGAGGACTAGAAAAGGAAAAAATACAAGTTACCATTCCTAAGTCATGAAAGCAAAAAACAGCTACCTCTTAATTCAGGATTACCTTAATTCAGGTAGTGATACCTTTGAAGTCAATGTAGAGAGAATGGCATGGCAGATTCGGCTCCCTGAAGGAAAGCCCGCAAGCTTATTGGGGCTGGCCTGTCTGTCTAACCTATCGTCTGACCCCCCCACCCCCCAGTCACCTGACAGTCCTTGTAGTGGCACCTTGGGAATGACAGGGCAATGGTGGGAGCAGTGCTGATGTACTCAAGGCACCGCCACCGATGGTGCTAGGTTTCCTCCGACCTCTGGTACTTTTCCCTCTTGACTCCACCCAGGGACTAAAAAGCAACAGAAGTGGGGTTCTTTTTCTAGGTTCTAGCCTTGTATAGGAAACCCTGCTACTGAATCCTCTTGATGAGAAGAACAAAGTGACTCTCTAGTGACTCACATCAACCTCCCACTCTGCAGCAGAAAATAAATAAGCTGACACTTACTTAGTACTTACCGGATGCCAGGCCCTGTTCAAAGGGTTTTCCATATACTTCCTCCTTTAATATTTACAATATTCCTGTGAGGTAAGTTCTGGTTTTATGCCCGTTTTTAAAGATGGAGACAATGAGGTACAGTGACATTAGGCCACTTGCCCAAGGTCCCAAGACTAGTAAGTCACGGAACCATGATTCGAACTCAAGCATCCTATCCTGAGTCTGAACTCTTACCTTCTGCTGGGAGTCTTGTGTAGCTACACAGTATACCTGAAGAATCTAGCTTTAAGTTTGATTTGGGGGAAAAAAGAAAAGTTTGATTTTGGAGTTCTGTACTCTCTCTCAGCTCACCAGATGCTTCCTCTCAGCTCCCTAGTGCCCGGAACAAGGTTTTGCAGCTGGTACTACAGAGCCAAAGATAAGCCAAGCTCTTGGCCCTTTATAATATTCCTGATCTTGTCTTTTCCTAGGCATTCAGCTCAGCTCATCTTCCTGGTCTGCACCCTTATGGGTAATGTTTGACTTGTTGTTTGACTGCATCCTTTATCTTAGTAACCCATAGTTTTCCCTTCACAATCACATTCTTAGTTCTTATTTTCTTTCCAGCCTCATATCTTTATATCCACTTTGATCTTACCAACCATCCTCTTGGCTTTCACTCTTTCATGGAATCACTGAGTCTTAGAGCTAAAAAGGAATTTTTTTTTTTTTTTTTTTTTTTTTAGATTTATTTGACAGACAGACACAGTGAGAGAGGGAACACAAACTGGGAAAGTGGGAGAGAGAAGCAGGCTTCCCGCTGAGCAGGGAGCCTGATGCCGGACTCGATCCCAGTACCCTGGGATCATGACCCAAGCTGAAGGCAGATGCTTAACAACTGAGCCACCCAGGTGCCCCTAAAAAGGAACTTTAGCATTGATCTAGTGCATAGCTCCATTTTATGAAGAGGAAATAAGGGACAAGAGAGGTGAAGTAACTTATCCAGCTAAAAATACCAAACTGGCACTTGAACCTTTGTTTCTTAACTCTAGTGTAGCATTCTTTCCATCGTGCCACACTTATTGCCTGCTGTTTCTGCCCTTAGCCAAGCCAGGCTCCTATATGTTAGGCCCAATTACTTTGTTTGCTTCGGACATCTGTAATTTTTTTTTTAAGATTTTATTTTTAAGTAATCTGTACATCCAACATGGAGCTCAAACCCACAACCTGATATCAAGAGTCACACGCTTTCCCAAGTGAGCCAGCCAGGCACCCCTAGGCATCTATAGTTTTTAATTATGATACCCATTTATACTGCGGAGGCCTGGGGTAGTTCCCATATACAATGAGAAAGTGTCTCTCTGGATCTGTACTGTATAATTGGAACTTCATGTCTCCATGAACGTTCAAGGGAAGGTTGAAGTAGATCCAGCAATATCAGGGAGTTTTGAGAATAGTAGATCATTCATGGACTTAGAACTAAGGACCTAATCAGAGTCTAGGCCAGTGCCCAAAGATGAAATGGTCAGACCTCAGGGAATGTCCCATTCTTTTATTTGCAGATAAAATTTGAGATGATAATAGCAACTGTGTCATGTCAAGCACTTTCTGTATCAAGTTCTCTGCCATGTACTGGGCCGTGTATTTTCTCAGTCACAACAATCACAGAGTGGTTACTGTTTTTATGTCCATTTCAAAGATGAGGAGACTGATGTGCCAGGGGATTGACTATTCTAAAGTCTCACAGTTAGAGACCATGTTTTTAAATTAAAGTATAGATAACACACAATATTACATTAGTTTCAGGCATGCAGCACAGTAAGGAGATAAGACTGTATGTCATGCTCTGCTCACCACAACGGTAGCTACCGTCTCTCACCATACAGTGCTGTTACAGTACCATTGACTGCATTCCCTAAGCTGTGCCTTTCATCCCTGTGACTCATTCATTCCATAACTGGAAGTCTGTGTCTCCCAGTCCCCTTTACCCATTTTGCCCGTCCTCCCTTACCCCCCTTCCCTCTGGCAACTGTCAGTTTGTTCTCTGTATTTATGGGTCTATTGTGCCTTTTTTGTTTTATTTTTTCAATTCCACATGTAAGTGAAATCATACGCTATTCATCTTTGCTTGATTTACTTAGCATAATATATCCTCTGTGTTTGTCTGCACTGTTACAAATGGCAAGATCTCAGTCTTTTTTTTACGACTAATATTCCTCTGTGCGTGTATTTGTGTGTGTGTGTGTGTGTGAGAGAGAGAGAGATACCTCTGTCATACCTTTTTAAAATATGAAATGGCTAATATAGGGCACCTGGGTGGCTCAGTCAGTTAAGCGTCTGCCTTCGGCTCAGGTCATGATCCCAGGGTCCTGGGATTGAGTCCTGCATGGGGCTCCTTGCTCAGCAGGGAGTCTCCTCCCTCTACCCCACCCCCTGCTCTCTCTCAAGTTCTCTCTCTCAAATAAATAAATAAAATCTTTAAAGAATTAGCTAGTATAGGGAGGTTATTTGTAATAAGGAAACCTTAGACATTAAAAAAGTTAGGAAGTCACTATCCAAATTCCACAGGCCTTTGTTTGGTGTTGCAGGGAGGGGATAGAAGAGAGGACTGGAAAGAAGTGAGGTGCAGCATGTAAGGGGGCTGAAGAAGAGTTGTGTACTGGGATGGCATGGGATGGTCTGCTCTGTGCTGTTGGTTATTTTCCAGGGTACGATCTTGCTCACTTTGTGGTATGATGATTTCAGCCAGTTGTATAGAGAACACATCAGGTGAAGCCTTTTCAGGTAGATGGAGGCCAAGTGGGAAGTCTGGGTACTTCTCCTTTTGTTGTTGGGGATTTTATGGGAAGGGGAGGAAGGAGCCCCAACTGTACACCCCCACAGACACCCAGACAATTCACTACCTGGCCATTCCTCAGTCCCTTCCCACCAAAATATAAGACCATTCTTTATCCACTTTGGTGATCTCAAGGCTGTAGAGAGATCAAAAGTAGCTCTCCCTCTTGAAGTTTGGCTCCCCTAATTCAGATGGATGGCATAAACTACCCCATTCCAGTGATCCATTTTTCCTCATCATTTCCCTTCTTTCTTTGCTGGCCACCGGCCTGGCCAGCATCTTTGCTCCTGTGCTCCTGTCAGGTACCTCTCCAGAGGCCTGCCTTCTAAGATGACTGAACTCTACATTTCGTAGTTGATGTTCTCAGCTTAAGTTTTCATGGTCTCCAGCACCATTTTTATTTGGAAAATATGTAAGACACATACTAAGATGATAAAGAGGTATAAGATTTTTATTTTTAAAAATACAGTTTTAATAAAGAGACTTCTCTCAATCCTTCTAACTCCTTCACCCAACCAACCATTGGCAATAATATGATATACATACTTGTGAATTTTTCCATGGCTATACAGATAGATATACTTAACATATATATTTTGATACACACACACAGAAGAAGGGCTTATGTACATACTTCCGGCTACTACCAGAGGTTGGGTGGCTTAATATAACAGAAATTCATCCTCTCACAGTTCTGTAGGCTTGAAGTCCAAAATCAAGATGTTTGTAAGGCTCTCCTCCCTCCGGGGAAGATTCTTGTTTGCCTCTTCCAGCTTTTGGTGGTTGCCAGCAACCCGTTTCCCTAGCTGTGGTAACCTAATCCCCGTCTCTGCACCCATCTTTACCTGGCCATTTTTCCTCTGTGTGTCTTTGTGTGGTCCTCTCATCGTCTTACAGGGATACCATTTAGAGTAGATTTTTTTTTTAAAGATTTTATTTATTTGAGAGAGAGAGAGTGAGAGAGAGCATGAGAGAAGAGAAGGTCAGAGGGAGAAGCAGACTCCCTGTGGAGCTGGGAGCCCAATGCAGGACTTGATCGGGGGACTCCGGGATCATGACCCGAGCTGAAGGCAGTCGCTTAACCAACTGAGCCACCCAGGCGCCCCAGTTAGAGTAGATTTAAGGCCCACCTTATTTCATTATGACTTCATCTTAATTAGTTACATCTGCAAAGACCATATTTCCAATTGTGGTCACATTCTGACTTTCCAGAAGGACTTGAATTTTTTTGGAGGGGACACTATTCAACTGTGTATATATACTTTTCCAGATTTGATAGTATTCCATTCTGTGGATATTTCATTAAGTTTCTAGGGAGTTTTTTGTCCTTTTTTTTTTTTTTTTACTATTACAAAAAAATGCACTTGGGACTTTAATATATATATATCTTTATATACATGTACTATTATTTCTGTAAGAGATTCATAGAAGTAAAACAGCTGGGTCAAAAGGGCATGCACGTTTAAAATTTTAATACATGCTACCCAGATTGTCTTCATAAACTTATAGCAGTGTATACAACAACGTATGTGCACTAGATATTGTCATTGTTTCGCCAGTTAGAAAACCAAAAAACAATGTTTTATTTTAAGTTGGCATTTCATTGATTATTATTGGAATTGGGTGCCTTTTCATATGTTTTATAGGCCATTTTATTTATTTTCTGTGAATTACTTGTTCATAGTCTTTTTTTTTTTTTTTAAGATTTTATTTATTTATTTCACAGAGGGAGAGAGATCACAAGGAGGCAGAGAGGCAGGCAGAGAGAGAGGGGGAAGCAGGCTCCCCGCCGAGCAGGGAGCCCGATGCGGGCCTCGATCCCAGGACCCTGAGATCATGACCTGAGCCGAAAGCAGAGGCTTTAACCCACTGAGCCACCCAGGCGCCCACTTGGAAGTTGTTAATACACAATCAGAGCCTGGAGTTGGCATNTTTTTTTTAAAGATTTTATTTATTCATTTGACACAGAGAGAGAGATTACAAGTAGGCAGAGAGGCAGGCAGAGAGAGAGGAGGAAGCACGCTCCCTGCCGAGCAGAGAGCCCGATGTGGGCCTCGATCCCAGGACCCTGGGATCATGACCTGAGCCGAAGGCAGCGGCTTTAACCCACTGAGCCACCCAGGCGCCCTAAATAGGAGTTCCTTATACATTAGAAATGTTCTTTGCCTCATATCCAAATTGGTTGAATCTATCCATGTTTTCCTCATGGCATCTTGATTTGTCTTGCTTAGGAGCCTTTATTTTCTCCCAAAATTATAAAAATCATATTTTCCTCTATTTTTAAAAATTTGTTTTATCCATTTAGGTCCTTATCTAGAATTTATTTCAGTGTAGAATGAAAGGTAGAGATCAAACTTTATTTTCTTCCAAATAGATCATTACATGTCCCAGCATCATTTACTCTATCCATCCTTTCTTCACTGAATTAAAACTGACCTTTATCACAAATTAAATATTCTCATTGTGTGTGTGTATGTATATTGGATTTGTTACTGCATTCTTCATTTGGTTTCATTAAACTTTTTGTCTGTTGCTTTGTAAGAACATAATCAATCCTCATTATTTGCTACGGTTGTGTTCTATAAAGTCCCTACAAATAGTGAATTAGTGAATATTGACCCATTGCCCTTAGGGAAAATCAGAGTTGGGTTCCTGAGAGTCTGTGGCCACATTTTCATCAATTGATGAATATTTGTCTTTGTTTTATGTATGTTTTTGTTTAACGATACCTTATTTAATATACATATTGTCGATTCATTAACATTGAATTCACATTTAACAACGCTATAACTCATGCCTAAACAAAGGGTTGTTTTTTTTTTATTCTTGTATCTATTTTTATTTTGACAGAGATCACAAGTAGGCAGAAAGGCAGGCAGAGAGAGAGAGGAAGCAGGCTCCCCGCTGAGCAGGGAGCCTGATGCGAGGCTCAATCCCAGGACCCTGAGATCATGACCTGAGCCGAAGGCAGAGGCTTCACCCACTGAGCCACCCAGGCACCCTAAACAAAGCTTATCTAACACGTATATTTTCTCTGTAAGGCACATCACAGCCTGCTTGCACTTAAGAATGCTAGAACTTTAGCACTATGCTTGGAGGCCATTTTTTTAATTAACCAGTTTTTGAGCAGATTTGGATTCACAGCAAAATTAAGCAGAAAGTACAGAGAATTCCCATATACCACTGTCGCCACAAATGCATAACCTTCTTGGGAGCCATTCTAAACAGCAAAATCATCAATAAAAATGCAAAAAAATGTAGCACCAAATAGCGAAAAGGACACTCATTTACAGTTTGAGAGGTGAAACTAAGTGTCACCTTCTTCTACCTCAGCTAGGATTTGCCACTCTGCATGGCTGGGGATGGCTGCGAAAGCACCACGAGAATTGATCGGGGTTACAAATAAATTTCAGGGAGTAGTAGGCACATTCACAAATCAGAATCTGTAAATAGTGAGGATTGACTGTACTCTTTTACAGTCGCTTTATAGAATGCTGCTATGTTCTTAAATCCAGAGGAGTAAGTTCCTTTTTTTTTTCTTCAAGAATTTATGTTCTTTAAGTTCAATAATAGACAAATAACCCAATTAAAAATGGACAAAAGAGGGGCACCTGGGTGTTTCAGTTGGTTAAGCGTCTGCCTTCAGCTCAGGTCATATCTCAGCATCCTGGGATCGAGCCCCATTTCGGTCTCCCTGCTCAGCAGGGAGTCTGTTTTTCCCTCTCCCTCTGCCCAACCTGGCTCCCCCGCTTCTCCCCTCATGCTCTCTGTCTCACTCACTCTCTCTCGCTCAAATAAATAAATAAAATCTTTTAAAAATGGGCAAAAGATTTGAATAGACATTTCTCCAAGAAAGATATGCAGATGACAGGAATGTAAAGTAAAGGAATGTACAGCTGCTTTGGAAAATAGTTTAGCAGTTTCTCAGAAAATTAAACACAGAGTTACCAAATGATCTAGTTATTCCACTCTTAGGTATGTACACAAAAGAATTGGAAACACATGTCTACACAAAAACTTGTATGCAAGTATTCATAGGAGCATTGTCCATAACAGCCCCATAGTAGAACTGTCCCACAACATATGAGTGAATAAACAAAATGTAGTATATCCATGTAACGGAATATTACTTGGCAGTAGAAAGGAAAGGACAACTGATGCGCACTGTAACATGGATGAACCTTGAAAACATTAGGCTGAATTAAAGAAGCCAGACACAAATGACTGTATAATGCATAATACCATTTATTTGAAATACCAGAATAGGCAAGTCAAGGGAGACTGAAAGAATAGTGGTTGCTTAGGGCTGGCGGGAGAGGGGTTAGAATGGGAAAAATGTCTACTAATAGGTATAGGGTTTCTTTTTAGGGTGATGAAAATGTTTTAAAATTAGATAATGGCGATAGTTATTACAATTCTGTGAGTATACTAAAAGCTACTGAATTATATAGTTTTTTTTTTAAGGTTTATTGATTTGAGAGAGAGAGCGCATGCAGGGGGGAGGGGCAGAGGGAGAAGGAGAATCTCAAGCACACTCTCTGCTGAGCATGGACCCCCCCCCACCCCCGTCTTGAGGCTCAGTCCCAGGACCCTGAGATCATTACCTGAACCGAAATCAAGAGTCGGCTGTTTAACCTTGACTGAGCCACCCAGGCACCCCTGAATTGTACAGTTTAAATGAATGAATTTTATGGTCTAGGAATTAAATCTCAGTAAAGCTGGGTTTTTGTTAATGTTTTATCTACATAGAGAAAGCAAAATAGTGCTTCCCTCCAGTCATGCCCTCTTCGTGGCCTGTGTGGAGAGAGGCTTGAGCCGTCCGGTGACCCATGAGCAATCAGGGATGAGGTTCCTTAGGTCCACCATCTGCCCAAGGTCTGTCACGTAGGCTCTTACTGTTTTTTCTAATGGTATCTGAGCCCGAGGGGGATTGTCCTCCATAGACCTGAAGCAGTGACCAAACTTTGTAAGTCATTCGTATTACCAAGGATGCCTCTGGCCCTGAAATTATTTCCAGAGTTAATTTGGGCAGGGGATGGATTATTGCCTGTTGCTGTTTTCACACATTTACTCTTCTAGATGAACTTCAGAATGAGATTGTCATAACCCTACCCCACCCCCACTGTCACCAGTAAGAACTATGATGGGAGACTATCCAAGTTCTACTAAATATATCTTTGGGTAGACTTGGCCTCTTTTTAATATTTAATCTTCCCATCCAGGATCACGGTATGATATGTTTATTCAGGTTTTATTTTATGTCCTCCAGTCAAATTCTACAGTTTTACCTTTCTTGTGAAACTTACTGCTAGTTACAAATGAGACCTTTTTCCATTTCAGTTTTGCAAAGACTAGCTAGGAGAGGAAGAGGTAATCGATATTTGTGTGTTTAGGCGTGTATACCTTACATCCTGCCACCTTATTGAGTCCTCTTTGTAGTACTCTTTGTAGTCTCCCTTTTTCTTTCCTGATTTTTCCTTCCCAGGTTTTTCTTCCTCTGCCTCTTTTTGAGGACATCTCTACCTGGCAATCCCAGGAGTGTCTAAAGCTCAGAATAAAACTGAAATTCAGTTAAGTCACAGCTAAGATGATCTCTCTGCTCTTAGGTTCAGAACTGCTTACTGCTAGTCTCTAGCCCTTAAAGCACCTTTGTATGTGTTAAGAGAAGATGCGCCTTTCTCCAGACACTTGACTCTTATCTCCTGGAGAAATTGCTGTAATTAACTGACTCGTTGGACTAGGACACATAACTGCAGGAACATATCATGATGAATCTGCAGGTCTCTAGCGTCTCCTGCATCCAGGCCCCCTTAGGTGAGGCGTGCTCGGGCAATCTCTGCACAGCATTCTTTAGATCTGTAGATTGTGCCGTCACTGCCTCAGTTTACCTCATTATATGTCGCCTCTCATCACATTACAGCCTCCACCCCCCCCAAAGGACAAAAACAAAGTACAACCCAGTCTTCCTCTTCCCAGCCTCTCTCTTCTTGGACACTCCAGTCACAGCCCAGAATAACCTTCCTAAAGCATTGGAAACCCCTAACCAAAGGCCTTTGCTGGTTCCTTGTTTTGTTCAGAGTCAGAAGTGCTTTACGCCCTGGAGGCCCTCATCACAGCCATCCTACTTTTCCTTTCTGCTGCCACCTGTTCTGTGCTCTTCCCACCACATTCTGGTGCCTCAGTCACTGCTGTTGCCCCTCACCCTCCGCTTCCTCCTCTGTAAAGGGAGAAGAGCACTGCCTCCTCAATAATTTTATGGTAAAAAGTAAATGATAGAGCATGCAGACATGACCAGCATGGCGCCTAGCATTTACACGTCAATGTCCTTTCCCCGTCCTTCCTTAGAACTCCCTCACAAGGACTTTGGAAACTGAAATACTATATAATTGTAACATATTGTTATGATTACTTATGCCTCATTGTATGTCCGTTACCCAAAGTGCTTGTATTTGGGCAAGAATTACTTGTATTTGACCTCTAATTAGGAACATTTGAAAATATTCCAGAAGAGGGGCACCTGGGTGGCTCAGATGGTTAGGCGTCCAACCCTCAATTTTGGCTCAGGCCATGATCTCAGGGTCGAGAGATTGAGCCCCGCATTGGATTCTGTGCTGTGCATGGAGCCTGCTTAAGATTCTTTCTCTCCCTCTCCCCCTGCCCCCACGATATCTCTCTCTCTCTCTCTCTCTCTCTCTCTCTCTCTCTCTCTCTCTCCTGTCCCCAAAATAAAAAAAGAAAATATCCCAGAAGAAAAAAGTCTAACTTTGCAGCCTCAGTGTGCTCCCTAAAACAGGTGCCGTAGGAGGGTCCCTGGCTATGCCCAGAGGCTCCTGGCAGGATAAGGGTGCAGCGGAGGGTCCCCTGGCAGGCAGTCTGCCCACGACTGAGGCATATGGGAAGGGAGGTGGCAGCTGTCTCAAGGAAACACAGGTTCTGTCTGCAAGAGATGGAGGGTGTTTGGAGGGTGCTCAGGAGACAAGCTGAGAGCAAACGCAGCCCTTCCCTGATGGGGATTTCCTCCGCTCCACTACTCTTGCCTTAAGAAAACAAGGAAAAGCACTTGCTGTCAACTGTAGCAAATGTTTTGTGGTTAGAAGACACTTTCCAAGTGTGTTTATGGGTTCAGAGAATTGACTTCATTTCAGCCACATTTGGTGGTCTGTTTGTCTTTTGTTCTAGGCTTTCTCCCGATTTGGTCTTTCTCCCGATTTGGTTTCCATTGGGTTTTAATCAGAAACCATCTGTGAAAATTTTTGGTCCAAATTAGAGTTTATCATAAGCACATATCTCAGAGAACACAGATGAAACCCAGAGTGGAACAGAAAGCAAACAAGAAATAATGCAATAACATTAGAAACAGAATAGTGTCAGAGAGAAGGAACAGAGGGAAACTGAGAAGGGCTGCATAGAGAGAGGAAGCCAACCTTTCAGCAGAGGGCCAGCCAAAGGGGATGTGGAGGCAGCTAGCACTCGAATCAGGGACTGGTGGTCCATTCTTTCCTTGTTGACCAACCTGCAGCCCTTGGGGGTAGACACCACGGTTGGTGGGCCCTACCCACCTCTGAGCTGGGACAGAGCACTATCTTTTTTTAAGACTTACTTGTTTATTTGAGAAAGAGAAAGCCGAAGGAGGGGTACAGGGGGCAGGAGCAGAGAGAGAGAGACAGACTCCCCGCTGAGTGTAGAGCCCATCTTGGCTTGATCCCACGACCCCCAGATCATGAACTGAGGTGAAACCAAGAGTCCCACACTTAACCAACTGTGCCACCCAGATGCTCCATATAGCACCGTCTTATTGGGCACATGCAGTTTACTTTAAAGATTTTTTATTTTATTTATTTGACAGAGATCACAAGTAGGCAGAGAGAGAGGGGAAGCAGGCTCCCCGCTGAGCAGGGAGCCGGATGTGGGGCTCGATCCCAGGACCCTGAGATCATGACCTGAGCCAAAGGCAGAGGCTTAACCCACTGAGCCACTCAGACACCTCACATGCAGTTTACTTTACACCAGAGATGGGCCCACGAGAAGTCCTATCTCCTCTCCATCCCTTTTCTGCCCTCTTTTCTGCCTTCTTTCCCAGAGTCGTCCTGGCCTCCACTTGGAGAAGACATGCAGTGGGGCTCATCACTGACAGTGGGACCACCCTTTCTGCCTCCCCACGTGCTGTACACTTTCAGATGTGTACAGTGAGAGAGCTCTATCTCCAGCCCCATGTCATTGAATATCTCCTTCAACTGGTCAACGTTGTTGATTTGACTTAGGAGATACATGTACATATTAAGAAATATTTTCCATGAAGTGTAGAAGAATATACAGAAGAACATACCTCTCCTGCCCACCCCTATGCCCTGTGCTCTCTACTCCCTCCTCAGAGGCTACTTACTCCATATGTATCTTCTTAGAGGTTACCAGTACTGATCATTCCTAGCTTTTAAAAATTATTATATCTTGGGCGCCTGGGTGGCTCAGTGGGTTAAAGCCTCTGCTTTCGGCTCAGGTCATGATCCCAGGGTCCTGGGATCGAGGCCCGCATCGGGCTCTCTGCTCAGCAGGGAGCCTGCTTCCTCCTCTCCTTGTCTCTCTGCCTACCTCTCTGCCTACTTGTGATCTCTCTCTCTGTGTCAAATAAATAAATAAAATCTTAAAAAATAAAAAAATAAAATAAAAAAATAAAAAAATAAAAATTATTATATCTTGGGGCGCCTGGGTGGTTCAGTGGGTTAAAAGCCTCTGCCTTTGGCTCAGGTCATGATCTCAGGGTCCTGGGATTGAGCCCCGCATCAGGCTGTCTGCTCAGCAGGGAGCCTGCTTCCTCCTCTCTCTCTGCCTGCCTCTCTGCCTACTTGTGATCTCTCTCTGTCAAATAAATAAATAAAATCATTAAAAAATTATTATATCTTTCCTTTTTACTTTTGTTGCTGAGGCTGAGGATTTACCCACTGTGTTCTGTATCTGCCTTCTCCATATCGCTTCCTCTCACAGACTTTGACCCTTGGTGGACAAACAACTGTGAGCAGAATGAGTCGCACCCTGTCCCTGCCAACTGCACTGGCTGTGCCCAGAAATTACCCCTCAAGGTAATGCTCCTGGAAGATACCCCAAAGAAATTTGAGAGACTCCATCCTCTGGTGATCAAGGTGAGCAAGAAGCCTGATTCATTAAACAGGTTATCTCTTTAATGGCTAGCAAACATCAAGCTCTGTGACATTCCTGAGAAGGAACCCTGTGTTTTTTTGTCTCACTTTTGTGTTCTGCCTTGCCAAGACCGGACAGCTCTTATTGTCAGAAGAGCTTCAGCGTTTTCTGTGCCAGTACCCTGAGGTAATGGAAGGCTTCAGCGAAGGGTTTTTCTCCAAGTGGTGGCGCTGCTTTCCTGAACGGTGGTTCCCATTTCCTTATCCATGGTGAGTGTGGGGAAGGGCACTCAGCCTGTGTGTGGTAGGAAGGGGGCAGAGCAGATGTCAGAACAATACCAGCTACCACCGAGGCCCTCCCACGCCTCGCACTGGGTGAGCGCTCTTCAATTCAGATGATACTCTGAGCTCACTGCTGAGAAACTGGCGATGAGGGACAAAGAGGGGACAAAGAGGATGAGTCGAAGAGGTGTCTCAAGAGGGCCGTCACTGAGTGGACACTGAGTGGACACTGAGATTGCCTGATAGCGTCATAATTTATTTCTGAGAATATGTTTAGCATTTGTGTTTATGCAGACTGCGTCCTGAGTGTTGAGGGCTAGAGAGAAAGCATGAAGAATAGAAGGGAAACTTGATTTCTTGGCACTTGTGTGTACTAGGCTGTGTGCCTTAGTGCTTAGCGTCTGTGGCTCACTGGTGATGCTCCTCATAGCTCTGGAAGTAGGTATTATCATTGTCATTTTCAGATCAGAAAAGTGGGAATCAGAGAAGTTAAGTTCCTTGCTTCAGGTCACCCAGCCAGGACTGAAACCCAGATCTGTCTCCCTCTTCCTTCCTGTGTCCTGTAGAAGACATGGTTGGGGCGCCGGGGTGGCTCAGTCAGTTAAGCGGCCAACTCTTGATATCGGCTCAGGACAGGATCTCAGGGTCGTGAAACTGAGCCTCCCATCAGGCTGCATGCTCAGCAAGGAATCTTCTTCCCTCCCTCTGCCCCTCCCCCTGCTCACACTCACGCTCTCTAAATAAAATAAAATCTAAAAAAAAAGAAAACACGGTCCATTTCTTGGGGAGAGGGTTGCTCTCTAGAAAAAAGGAAGGAAAGCCAGCTTCCATTTAGAACCATTCCAAAAGAGAATTAAAATTGCTTTTTTTTTTGGTCTTTTGTTAGATAATTTCTCAGTTCTTCTGTCTTCTTTAAAATTTGCCATTTATTTGCCTAATCGAATATTCTAGTTTAACTAGTCAGCTTCCCACTGTGTGCCATACCACCTTAGAAGAAAGTTCGTGATTTTTGCCGCCGCCTCCTTTCTGTTCGCCTGCTTGGCCCGATGTTAGTTACTTCAGTCTCTTTTCCAAGATAGAATGAATGGACCGTTTCTTTTCTTCTTCTATATGTTGTTTTAGCTGGATTTCATAAACACCCCACCCACATGTACAAATTGTGGCTGTGGAGTTATGTGTGTACGAGTGCATGTCACAGTTAATTGATTTGGCATGACTGTTCTTCATGAACCTAATACTTAAGATATTGTCCTGATATTTTTCCCTGTTTACCCACCACCCACAGTTTTCCCACCCTTGCTTAGCTCGCTGTTAGTCATGGAGATAGAGGCTGGCTTGCCCAGCTGAATTACTTTTGTCTCTTTCAAACTTTTACAGGAGAAGACCTCTAAACAGATCATACATTTTACGTGAGCTTTTTCCTGTTTTCACCTACCTGCCATTTCCAAAAGATGCCTCCTTAAAAAAGTGCTTCCTTCTTCAACCGGAACCTATTGTGGGTAGTAAGGTAGGATATTTTGAGAGGACTTGGGTCTAGAGTTTTCCTCTTTGGCACCTGGGCTGATGTCATAATCCCTTGCTTCCCTGCATGTCAACTCAGAAGGTGAACTGAAGGGGACACCCACATAATCCAAAGTTCTCTCCGTCTCTTGCTAGCCAGGAGACCTGCAGTGGCCCACCCTTCCATGGAAGCGTGCTTACAGGAACTCTCCTTACCTTGCAAATCTGTTTCCTGCCCTTGACACCTGAGGTCAAACTACTTTTCTACATTAGGAAATAAAATCCTGAAATTTAAAGGGACCCAAGCATGCAGTTAGTTTGACTTCCCTACCTCAAAGTAGACAGCAGCAAAGCTGTAAATGAGCAGTCCAACTTACTCATTTTGTGGATGGGGCCACTGAGCCCCAGAGAGAGTGAATGATTTGCCCAGGGACACAGCGAGTTAATAGGAGGGCTCTACCCACCCACCACCCATTCCCAGGTTAGCTTTCCCCAGAAATAAACAAATGAGAAACTTCAGGTGGAGAACTAGAAAAGCAAAAAGCTTGAGAAGTTTGGGGATAAAAGGGTTGCCAGGATGTTCCCCGAGGCAGGCAGACCAGTTTGGGTAGCAACACTTCTTATTCAGTCCACGGCCAAGTACCCAGAGCCCACATTGACCTCTCTGGGGCAAGCTGTTCTGTGTTGTGTCTGTTTACTTTTCTCTGAATTGCTCTCTTGTTGAATCTCATTCCTGAGGAAGGTTTTTGAGTTTAGATTGGTTTGGAAGAATTAATAGGCTGAAATTTCCCAAACCGTGACCCCTACCAGCTCTGGGTTATGTTTTCAACCTCCCAGTACTATTGTTTGGCTCCAAATTTGCTGAATCGTGGTAAAGGAATTTCAAAGCCTATAAAAACAATCATTTTGTCTAGAAGTAAGAACTTCTGTCTGCCAGCAGTAGGGTGGAGGTGCTGGGCTCTTGCCTCAGATTTTAAAAAAGTTTATTCTGCTGTCCCCGGCTAGAACTCAGGGCCCTAGTGTGATTTCATCTTCATAATTATGATATAATTCTGGGCGAGAGCTTTTATCTTTATCTTGGTTTTCCCCCTTGAATCTGAAATTAATTTCACCAGTCTACTTAACAGGAACACCAAGGATCCCAGCCAGAAGGTAAATACTAAGTTACTCAGATGCCTATCAGCGTCATCTTGTGGTTCTCAAGCATGTTTTGGGAAGGGGAGCGGTCCAAATAGGCAAAAATCCCGAGAGTCTGGTTTCTTAGAGCATCTGCTCCCTGCCCTGGCCCAGGCTCTCCTTTCTCTACAGCCTCATTACTCCACCCTTTTGTCCACATCCCTGGGCCCTAGAGCCTGGTAGTCATATGTCTGTGGAGGCAGCATTGGGATAGAAAATAAGCAGTGGAGATCCGATCGTAAGAGGCACTGGGAAAGAGGTGAGGGGCTGGCTTCCAGGCCCACTTCAGCCAGTCCACAGTGTCTCCTGGGGTTAGAGGCACATGGTCCTGCCCCCTCTCAGGCCTGTATGAAAAAGAGCTACATCCACTGGGTTTGGGTTTCCTGAGATTTCTTCAAGACTGCAGGTGTCAGGGCCTCTGCCAGTCAATCGTAAGCCACTAGTCCTTAGTCGTCCTCCTGTCACGACACTGGCGGTTGAATGGCTCTAGTGTTGCTATGGAAACAGCATCCTGGCCAGGGCTTGTGGGAGCAACAGAGAGACCAGGGTTGGGGACAGAAGACAGGGCCCAAACCAAAGCTCTGGAGGGCCCCAATGCTGAAGAGAAAGCCAGGACGTGGCCCGGAGAGTCGGACTTCAGATCCTTGTGTTCTGTAGACATAGAAAGGCTTTTCCCGGAGGGGATAAGGAGGGAAGACCCTAGAGGTTTTCTCTCACCATCTAGGTGGGAAGAAAAGCCTGAGCAAGACCAGCCTGGCCTCTCTCTTTGTCCCTGCTCCTTGCCCACCCCAACACCAGGGTTCGCAGCCAGACGTGGCCCACAGCCTGTTGGTGGCAGGTAGTCTGCCTTCCCAAGTGCAGTCGTTCCTGTGGGGGCGCAGAGCCTGGCTGCCTTCTTAGGGTTTGAAATCTAAAGCTATTCTTACTGTCATTAGTTTTTCATCAGTAGTATGATATATCTGCTCACCCAGGTCTTGCCCAGAAGTGTGAACTTGAACACCCTGCTGTTCAGTTTTCCTCCAGACCCTGGCAGTAGGAAGTATTATTCCATGGATCATTGCCCAGAGGAAATGCAGGCCGTCCCTTTCTCTGAAAAGTCTGGATCCAACCAGGCCCTCAAGATTGTGTACCTTGACCACTGTGTGTTGGCCTCTCCTAGACTTCTGTTAAATTGTACGTAGATGATTTGCCTTCAGCCTGCTTTGGAGCTGTGGCTAGAAATAGCTGTGAATTATGAAGCTCGTGCTAGATCTGCATTAGGGCTGGTGCTGAGGATGTCTCCCACTAAATCATAGTGTCTCTTTAGTAGAACCCATGGAAGAGATCTCAGTACGAGGACATAGGGACCCTGAGTCCCTGGTCTCAGTACCTGGCATTGCCAGGTTTAGGAGAAACTAGTTTGTTTTTGTCCTTCGGACATAATTGTGGATTGTGTCATTGGTTCTCTTTTCCTTTTTGCTTAGGCTGCTAGAAAAGCCAGAGCCGCGTGTGTGTGTGTGTGTGTGTGTGTGTGTGTGTGTGTGTGTGTGTGTTTGCAAGTTAATCTCCCATGCCATTTGTTTTTATTTTGTTTCCTTTTCCTCCTCCTTTGTTTATTTTTCCCTCCAGATGCATAGGATGCATGACCTGTTTATCGTTGGCGGCGGCGAGGCCATGTTGCAGCTCATCCCTCCCGCCCAGTGCCGAAGACACTGCCAGTCGGTGGCGATGCCACTGGAGCCAGGGGATATTGGTAGGTGGGGCCTCCGGGGTAAGGTCAGTCCCAGGATCTTTGTAGTTTTTAACTCAAGAGCTATCTTGAGAATTGATGCAAAGTTTCAATTAGGTAGAGTCAAAAATAGCCTTCTTTTATGGACAGAGTCCAATATTTCTGCTTAGGTGGAACAATACGCTAAGGAAGAAACGTAGCATAGAGAAATGTCTCGTTGTATATACATTTAGAATGCATGGTGTGTCCATTGGTCTTAGAAGTTTCCAGTTAGAAGGCATTATGGAAAATATTTAGAGCAATCCTTTATTTTTCAGATGAAGAGCTTGAGACCCAGAGAGGAGAGGTGACCGTCCCAGGTTCCCATCAGCTAAGCAAAGCATTAAGCTTTACGTGTCTCCTACAACAGAGTCAGGCCAGGGGAGGTACAATTCTAGATTCAAGGAAATCTTTCTGTGCCTATTTTGCTCATAAAACAACACAAGCCATATGCAAGGGCAACAGCCCCGTGGGGGAGTATTACCTTCCGTGTGGGTCCCACAGCCAGGGCCCCACCTGATAGTCATGACTCACCCTTGGCTTCATGATTTCCCAACTGTGGCCTGTTCTTTGCATTATATTCTTTTAAAAACCTGTTCCAAAAAAACAGGTTTGAATCAACTGCTGTCTGTAGCAATCAGTTTGACGGTACAGTTTTCTTGGCAGAAGCAAATACCAAGTGTCACTATTGCCCTCTCTGTTTCTCCTGCTTCACGAAGCCCAGGGGAAGCCTGGCGCCCCTGACAGAATCCAGGCTGGTTTTCCCAACTTATTTCTTTTCATTTTACCTTTGCAGAAGACCCCGGTCCCTGGAAACCTTTCTCCTCATTTGGAAGTAGGGTCCGGACTGCAAACTATGACAAGCTTTAATCCACGTTACATAACTTCTTTCAGTTTAGAAATGAAAATAATGCGCAAATTAAGCATTAACTGATAATGGAGCACAGCTGTCCTGGCCCTTGGGAATTACTGCAAAAAAAAAGAGGATTTTTGTGTAGAAATTGTTCTGAAGCTTTTTTTCCTATAGTGGAGTGACCCTTCCATGAAGCAGGACTGTTGCGCAAGTCTGTGTGGCATTTGGGGTTGAGTGTGTAGTGATGCTTGAAAAAGCCTCTGTCTTCTGTTCTACAAAAGTCTGACAGTTCAGACAACTACAGAAACACCTCAGTTATCCAAAGTTTAGGTTTCTGGATCCCACACATATCTAGAATGCCAATTATAGAATTAAGGAGAGTGAATGGATGGCTGGCAGTGATGAAAGAAGCTTTGAGCATCAAAGGCCGGCAGGAGTAGTGCAGAAAAGCCTCAGATCCAGAGCGTGATCACCTGTCGTGCTCTGACTGGCGGGTTTGCTGACCAGAAGGAAAGGAGGCCTGTGGGCGGCAGTGTCCATGAAAGGCCAGCCACAGGACAGCAACGTGGGGAAGGGATGGGGGCCTGACTAGATTCAGAGGAAGAGGGCAGGTCTGGGAGAAGAATGGGGGGGGGGGGGGGGANAGTGGCAGAAGTAGAAGCCATGCCTGCAGCTGCTACAGTTAAAGACGAGGACAAGAGCCTGGGTGGCTCAGGTAGGCAGCTGCCTTTGGCTCAGATCATGACATTCCCAGGGTCCTGGGGTTGTGTCCTACATCGGGCTCCCTGCTCAACGGAGAGTCTGCTTCTCCCTTTCCCTCTGCCCCTCCTCCTGCTCATGCTCTCTCTGTCCCTCTCTCTCTCTCAATAAATAAAGTCTTTAAAAATAAATAAATAAAGACAAGGATAGGAAAACAGACCCTGACAGCAAAGGAGAATAATTGAGTGCCGCTTGTAGGACAGGTGGCAGCTCCAGCACCTTGGGGACCCTCAAGAATCGTGCTGTGACAGGCAGGCTCTGTGGTTCTTGACAAAATAAGCATTGTCCTCTGAAGGCCAAGGGGAAGGGGACAGGGACCCAGGTCACCAGAAAGCCCGTGCTCAGAGGCGTTTTCAAGAATGACATAGGGGTCAGGCCTCAGAGGCTGACGCTGATAAGCCTGCACATGTGCTATGATTGAAGAGTCACTGTCCATGGTGACCTTTCTTGAGTTACCAAGTAGAGGTTAAATTCTGTTCAGTGCTCTCAGTTTAAAGACAGGTAAGGTACGTCATACTCTAGAGGATTTTCCATTGGGAGATTATTGAAGTGTTCAAGTTTTCAAAAGCTTTTAAGTTTACAGCACTCATAATATATAGGTCATTTTTTCCTAAATAGTTCTTCAGATCACTGATGACCTGGGGATGGGAACAGGAGCCCCTTAGAAAGGCCCTTGGCAGATAGGGCTCTTGGGTCCCTAAATTTTGGGAACTGCCTGTCTTGTCAATACATAGTGCACATTAATGTACCAAAGGCTCCAGAAGCCTTGGCAGAACCTAGTATTTCTCAGACTTACTTGGCCAAGGAATCTATTTTCCTTGGACTATCTTTTGGGATGCTGCTGTTTGCAGAACATGATTTAGGATATGCTGGTTTGAGATAATCTGGATGTTCTATAATGAGACAGTGTTAGAGATCACATTAGGAGAATTGGATTGGGTTGGGGCTGGCGGGGTTCCTGCTCCCCCTCAGAACTCATCCTGTCTTCTTGCTGATAAAGATGACATGGGCCTGAGAATTGATGTCCAGCTCCAACCTCATCTGGAGCCTCCTGCCTTTGTAAACCTGATGAATTGAGTCCTCATTCCCTAGGCGAATGGTGGTGAGGAGGCACTTTGGTTCGCAGTGGCTCCTGCTGGATGTCAGGTTACACAGAGGCCCGAGCACTGGGGATATTTCGTGAGGCAGACCTGCCCTGGTCTGCCCACAGGTGTGCCCGGTCCCTGACATTCACCTGCTGTCTTGTTGCTCTTTCCCTTCAAGGCTATGCCGGTGCCACCCACTGGAAGGTCTACGTGATAGC
This sequence comes from Ailurus styani, assembly GCA_002007465.1. Taxonomy (NCBI): domain Eukaryota; kingdom Metazoa; phylum Chordata; class Mammalia; order Carnivora; family Ailuridae; genus Ailurus; species Ailurus styani. Next base: position 1,437,921 of record LNAC01000077.1, on the reverse strand, counting down.
CAGAGGGGTCCAGCCTTTGGTCATCTGTGATGGAACCACGCTCTCAGAACTATAGGAAACAAGAACTGTATAGAGGAACAACTTCAAGAGCTGAAGAGCAGATTGAAAGGGGAGAAATAAAAACGATGAAACCACTTTCCAAGGTTACTTAGTTACCTGCCCTGTGCATGCATGTATGAGCCAGCTGTATGCTGGAGGCTATGGCCAGAGCCTGGCGCTCCCGACTCTTCCAGCCTAGCTGTTTGGCCAGGATTTTGCCAGTACCTGCCTGTGAGACACTGGGCTCTTCCATCTTTCACACCCTTTGGAACCACAGCCTCGAGGCTGCCCCTCAGGCAGGAAACGGGATTGGTACCTTTCCTTCTCGCATGGCATGATCCCCTCTGCCGACTCCCTGGCCACAGAGAGGGCAGCCAGCAGGTCCTGACTTCAAAGCCATCCCTTACCAGGTGGGCCCGCTTGTCCTGTCTTCTTGGCCACACTACCCTGTATGTGGTGTATTTTTCTCTGGAAAGCCGTGCCTGATTAAAGAAGTCATTGCAATTTCCCCAGCAGAATGGAATCTAGAACCAGGGAAACAGGATTAAATAATCTCTTTGCTCTTGAGAAATGCACTGCTTTCCCAGTGTCCTTGACTCTTAGAGTCTCAGTGATGCCAGGTTGGAGTGTGATTGTAATTGAAATGGGAATTTCTAAGGTAATACTTCCCTCCATTTGATCAGGTTCTTAGGCCCACCTCCACCCCGCTCCCTTCCCTTCTTGTTTGCCTAGGAGAAGCTGGACTCCTGGTCCACCCTCCCTGGCGGGTCCAGAGCCCTTTACTGCTGAGGCGGCACAGCTTCTGTCAGCTGGGTCGAGTTTACCAAGTGTCTTCAGAGGCGATGAGTTAGAATCCTGGCCTGGGGAGAGGGTGCCTCCCCGGGTTTGATCTTTAGGGTTCAGCTTTCTGCAGGGAAGATGTTTTACAGATGTGTCAAGCTGATGTTGTAATGTGGTTGGGGAAGGAACTCCAGATCCAACGTGTTTGCCAGCTGGCTGTGCGACTCTGGGGTCCTCTGTCTTGAAATGATTTCTTTCTTTGTACTGGGAAGCAAGGTGAGGTGTTTTTATCGTTCTTAAAAATATAAAGATATGTTCTTTCAGTTGGGTGATTCCCTCTGTCATTTTCTTTCAAGTGCTTTTAATATGTACTAATCAAAAGGTGTAAATAAGGCCATACTTTTCTTCCTGTTCCCCCCACACCCCTTTATTCCTTTATTGATGCTGCTAGCTCGGTACCTGGCCTCTAGTCATGCTGTCACCAAGCTGAAGAAAAAAGCCCGACTGTGGCCCCGGTTCCGAATCGCAGACATCAGATGAGTACGGGTGTCCGTGGCAGAGTGAATGGACCAGAGGCAGACAGTGGCGAGAGAAGGAGGTGTGACTCCTTGCAGGGTCCTTCCTCTGTATCCTTGGAGGTGTCCTTGGACCTTATCCCTGGGCCTTCTCTTAGCACATCTCCTGAGCAGCCTTGGGGATCAGCAAGGCACTGAAAGGCTTGTTTGTGGGCCTGTAAAGGACAGGAATCGTTCACAGAGCTCAGGGCGGAACTAATCGGCCTCCACGGACTTGAATGAAATTAGGATAAACGGTACCTGAGGGAATTTTTCCTTAAACAAGTCTGCGCCTTGTGTGGGTTAATACAGGGAAAACAAAATTTTTTGTACATATAAAAGTCATGCTGCTAAGCAGTTATGATTTAAGAGGTTGTATTTCAGAGGGATCATCTGGAGGCCAGCTTTGCGCAAGCTTTGAGAGCCTTTGCAGTGTCCTTACCCCTGCCGCGCATGGAGAAGGATTATATGTAAACAAGTTCTTTAGCGTTTTCTTCAGTTAGGTCCTTTGGGTTAACAAAAGAGAGTTTCTTAGAAGAAAAAGAAACACTTTTGATGATTTAGGTTTCTGTTTTGTCTTTATGAATTACCCTGTGTTCCTTCCCCATTTCACTCCTGCCCTTCACACCTTCAGTGTTCATAAAATATTCCCTTCAGCTCAAAACTTTGAAAACTGAGAAACCCTTGCATGTGTTGCTCTTCTGGGGCCTCTCCTGGAAAGTCCCCTAAGCCCCTGAGCTGTCTACAGTTCAACAGAAAAAATGGTGGGGCAGCAAAGAAGTGGAGATTTTCATGCATTACCTACTTTAAACTTAAAATCTATCCTGTTCAGAATTGAAGATCGATTTCTGTTAAGGGAGGAATTTTCCGAAGAAGAGTTTTCCGCTCTTAATAACTGGATACGTAGAAGTAATCTGCCTTCTTCTCAAGGCAGTTCTGACAAGCAGAGTACGGAGTGGATTCCCTCAGGAAGGGCCTGGAGGCCTTGTGTGAGGGTGCTGTTGACCTGGCTCTCAGCTCTTCATGGAAGCACCAGAAGTCCCTCCACATGACCCCCTTTGCAAAAGAGGGTCATCAAGATGAGGAAGGTGGGGGGCAAGTACACTTGTCAAGTATTGACATGCCTGTTCAGGCTTATAAAAAGAGGCAGAACTTACCCTCTCCTCACTGTCAATTTTTTTAAGGAAGGGAGGGAGTAAAATAATATGGTTTATGAACATAGAATGTAGGGGCACCTGGCTAGCTTAGTCAGTGGAGCCTGCAACGTTTGATCTCAGGGGTTGTAAGTTCGAGACCCATGTTGGGTGAAGAGATTACTTAATAAAATCTTAAAAATTAACAAATAGAATCTACTTATCGGTGAGAAAACAGTTTAAGAAATGGGCAAGTTTGGGCTCATTTTCTAAGGATAAGAATAGTAATGTTTGTCCAGTCCATTCTAAGAGGGCCTCAATCTCCGTGGTCTCCTTTAATCAGTCCTGTCAGGTAGGTATTTAGATCCTCACTTTTCAGGAAACTCAGGCTTTGAACAGTTAACTGCTGGTCAGTAGGTTGTTGATTTTGCAGCACACCGTTTCGCTGCCTCAGCTCAGTATGATGCCCAAGAATGAAGCTGTGGGTTTAACTGCCTGGGGTGTGTCCCCACTGGGTCAAGAGGACCTCAGGAGAGGGTCAGCAAGCCAGGAACTCTTCAGGGTTTGTTTTCAAGATTGTTTCGGACGGAAAGGGAACAGGAGGGAATCTAACCAGATGACTTAAAAAAATCCTTTCACTTTCTCCTCCATTTGAAAACTCTTTAAGAGTGAGCGTGGCTGGAACACAACTGTGTCCAGCCATTTTCCCATCACACATGTTTCCAGATGTGTGACCAGAAGAGGGACTCTGCCCAGTTCCAGTTGTGGCTCCCTTTAGAGTTTACCTCACTTGTTTTTCAGCTCTCCGTTTTCTCATCCCTTCTTCCCAAATCCAGCATAGACCTCTGTGTAGGAGGAGTTCATTTTTGAAAAACTGGCAATCTCCTTTGCTGCAGGTGATGGCCTCACTCATTTTAATATAGTCTGGGATGAAAGTTTGCTCCTTAACCAGTGGCTTCCCTAATGAACATTCAAAACCCCAAAGCAGGGCGCCTGGGTGGCTCAGTGGGTTAAAGCCTCTGCCTTCGGCTCAGGTCATGATCTCAGGGTCCTGGGATCGAGGCCCGCATCGGGCTCTCTGCTCGGCAGGGAGCCTGCTTCCTCCTCTCTCTCTCTCTCTGCCTCTCTGCCTACTTGTGATCTCTCTCTCTCTCTCTCAAATAAATAAATAAAATCTTAAAAACAACAACAACAACAAAAAAACAAATGTTCGTTTCTCACCTAATCCTTGCCTGCAGGAGGCGGCCGGATTCTAGGAGAAAGGGCCAAAGCTATCTGTTTGCATGGAGAGAAGTGATCATGACTTTTTGAGAATCAGTTCTTAATCAGAAGGGTCTTTTAGGCTTTTGAGCTCTCCTAGTGATGGTGGAGAAACTCTCCTGAGTTCACGAGTTCACACTCATTAACTTTCAGTAGTGACCCATCACCGACTAAAATTGGTCAAAGGATGGGCGCCTGGGTGGCTCAGTGGGTTAATGCCTCTGCTTTCGGCTCAGGTCATGATCTCAGGGTCCTGGGATCGAAGCCCGCATCGGGCTCCCTGCTCAGCGGGGAGCCTGCTTCCCCCTCTCTCTCTCTGCCTGCCTCTCTGCCTCCTTGTGATCTCTCTCCCTCTGTGAAATAAATAAATAAATAATCTTTAAAAAAATAAATAATTAAATAAAATTGGTCAAAGGAAAGCAATGCAGGATGTGCTTTAGATGGCATTTCCTCCTTTTTAAAAATTTAAATTTTAGTTAATATACAGTACAATGTTGGTTTAAATGACATTTTAGATTGGGATTCTCTCTGTGTTTGGAGCTACACATGTGCACAGTGCTGATGGGTGTCAGGGCCAGGAAGGTGCCAGTGCTTATGGGGATAGCCCTGTAGCAAATGAAAAATAGGAGACTCGGGGAATATGCTGTGTCACCATCAGCGTGCGTCTCCCCGGCCTCCTTACCCCCAGCCCCCCGATACCTAGCAGCTTCTTCCACAAAAGCATCTCCAGGAAGACGGACAGGTGCTCCCCTGTCGTGCACCACACCCAAGTCGGCCCACCCTTGGCCGTAGTACGGTTTTATGCACTGGCCCTGGTGAGAAACCGTCGAGCCAGCTTGTCTCTTGTCCAGGTCCCTTAGTGTCTGGTTTCCCTGCCCTGCATAATTTAAGCATTAGAGCTAAATACATCTGTCATTTTCCTCTCTCCGGAGACTGGGGAATGTCCAGAGCTTTTCAGAAGAGTGGAGAGAAGAAATGTTATGTAACTCCTAGTGGAGGCCTGGAACCGTCCAGACATGGTGGGGCGGGAGCTGACCCGAAGACCGTTCCCCCTCCACTTAGTGTGTCTTTTAGTTGGCGGTGTGGATCCAGGCATGAGCCCTGGCTGCAGGCACCTGAGCGGAGAAGGGAAACCAGACTAGAGTTTCAGACAGAAAGTGGGGAGATGGGCCATCAGCGTATGCCAAGCTCAATTCACCTCATTTCCTCACAACAGCTCTGTGGGGTAGGTGAGGTCATCCTGTGAAGCCGCCTTTACCCAAAGATCAGCTGTGTCCCAGCCTCCAAACTCCAGCCCCTCAGGGCACTTTTGGCCCTTTCAGGAACAAACTTTGTACTTATCCACAAGAATCCATGACAGGATCAGACAGACACGTGGCATTCCCAAGAACCCCTAGTCTCATCATGACCCGCAACTTTGCCCCCAAGCTGCTTTTTTTTTTTTTTTTTTTTTTTGCCCCCAAGCTTCTTGCCATAGAGTCCCCACTCAGAAACATGCCAGCTGTGGTCTCTCTCCTCCCTCCCTCCTGCGGAAGCGTCAATAACAAACACCTCGGCTGGGGGAGCAGACTGGAGAGCAGAGCCAAGCCAGCAACTCACACTCGGCCTCTTCCCTGCCCTCGTTGGGGACAGGCTCTGGGACAGCTGCCGTGCATCTTCAGGGAACCAGGGAAAGTCCCAATAGGCAGAGGGAGATGGACACTGGTCCCGGCCGCGCACGTGCGCTATTCTAATACGTGTTCGGTGCAGACTGTGGGTGGTAACTTAATGTACTGCAAACTTGTAAAGACTTTGCGCCATGTAAAGAATGTATGTAAATTAAAGTTTTATATAATGAAAGTTTTTACTTTTGCAATTAAAAGTGTGTATGTTGGTTGATAACAACTTTACTATACTGGGTGTCATTCTTGAATTTCCAGATTTCTCTTCCCTCCATAACTCAGGAGACCTCTAGCCGCATCGTACTCATTAGGCAGCCCCGATGGGCCTTCGGGGGCGTTCCGGTCACCTGTCCCCGCTGGCCCTGGTCCTCTCTAACATTCTCTCCCAGAGTCCTCCTTTTCTCCCTATCCCTGCACTTTGCCCAGAAATCAGATGAGACTCTGGGTGCCTTTTTCTGTCTCCCCAGCCATTTGCACATGGTCCAGATGCCATCACAGTGTCACCTCCCCTCTGGATATCCTTGGTTCTCTCGGGAGGTCAACGAGGCCCCTGCTGGCCCACGGGAGCCAGCTGCCACTGATCAGGGCCACTCTTGGCACTCAGTTAACGTCACAGTGCAGGTTTGAGTTAAGTCATTTTGCTGTGTTCATATTTTTTTTGTAATTTTTTTTAAATCTACACACAAGTTTTATATAAATGCATGAATAGAACTATTTCTTGGGGCTCCTGGGAGTCCAACACTTGGCTTCAGCTCCGGTCTGATCTCTGGGTCATGGGATCGAGCCCCACATCAGGCTCAGTGCAGAGTGTGCTTGAGATGCGCTCTCCCTCTCCCACTGCCCCTCCCGCTCATGCTTGCTCTCTTCCTCTCTCAAATAAATCCAAAAAACAAAAAACAAAAAACACCTATTTCTTACATGCTGCTTAGTGTCCTGTCTTACTTTCTTATGTTGCTTGTTGCAGACTTCTCCCTCTCCCCCACATTGCTCGCCACCTGCCTGTGTGTGTTTCCACAGTTTCCTCCATGCTCTCTAATCATAATCAACATCAAGACTTTTGTCATTGCTTTATCAAAAATTCAATCATATTACAGACACTCATTTGTTGCTTTGCTTACTCAGTACCTCCCAGAGTTCTCTTCAGTCAGCTGGCGTAGCTCTCATCCTTTCTTTCTAATGGCTGATATTCCATGGTGTGGATATGCCATCATTTAATCCATGGTTCTCTTATTGAGGCTAAGGCACATCCTGCTCAATGATTATTTGGATTATAGATCAAGAAGTTCGGAGTTAGTTCTAAAAATAACTTGTTTTTACAAAATGTATATTCACCCTTCTTTGCTCCAACTAATATATGTTCTTCAAAAAATTAAAAATCCGGGGCACCTGGGCGGCTCAGTCAGTTAAGCGGCTGCCTTCAGCTCAGGTCACGATCCCAGGGTCCAGGGAATCAAGTCCCACATCAAGCTCTTGCTCAGCCGGGAGCCTGTTTCTCCCTCTGCCTGCTGCTTCCCCTGCTTGTGCTCTCTCTCTCTCTCTCTCTCTGACAAATAAATAAAATCTTTTTAAAAATTCTCAAAAGTCATCACATGCCACAGTGATATTCATTTATCTACTTGAAAGCTGGACTTCAAGTAAAAAGGGGGGAGGGCTTGATTCCATGTGAAAAGGTGACAAAGTCACTAGTTTTCATTCCCTTCCTCTCTCTAGCACTTGACACTGACTTGAAGACTCACTACTCCCTTCCCGAACCTCCTCTTTTCCACTTCTGTCTCCTTTGTAGCATTTTCTTCTGCCTGTCTCCGAAACACTTGATCTCCCCTACCGGTCCTGCCTTGGTCTCCCCTCTCTTCTCTCTTCCTGGGAGAAATAGTCTCCCTGCAAGATCTTGGCCCCGTTTGTCCTCTCCACCCAGGGCCAAGTCATCTCCAACCTATGTGTGCAGCCCATGCTTCTCACCTGAGCTCTAGTTTGTACACCCAAGTGTCACAAGCACATTCGACCAGTTCTCTCCCAAAGTGCCTCTTCTTCCCTGTGTCCAGAACGACTGAGGCAGCCTCGGAGGGCTCCTGTCTTTTCTCTCAGTCCCTGCTTCTGATTAGGACCAAGGTCTGGAGAGTTCTACCTCCTTGTTGCATATCCAGCCCCATCGCCACTGTTTCTGTTTAGAACCTTGCTGCTCCACTCCTACCTAGACACTGCCAGGAGTTGCTTGTTTCCCATCCACACCCCACCCTCTCCATTCACCATCCACAGAGCTGCCACAGTGCCCTTGCTAAAGCACATGCCCCCTTCCTCACTCAACACTCCCCCTTGACACAATTACCCACAGGATACATCCTGGCCATCCCCTCCAGTCTCATCCCACTCCTCCTTCACTGTCCCTCACCTCTACTGCACCATCTCTGACTCCTGGAAACATCTAGGCTGGTTTTTCTTCTCTTTTTAATCACAAAACTTTTAGAGCACTTTTAGGTTCACAGCAAGTTGAGCAGAAAGAGTTCCTACACACCCTCTGTATACCCCCCAACCCTGACCCCACCAACACGGCCTCCCCCGCTACTGGCGAGAGTGGTACATTTGTTAGAATTGATGAAGCTACATTGACACATCTTTATCACCCAAAGTCCACAGTTTACATTAGGGTTCTCTTGGTGTTACACATTCTATGAGTTTAGACAAATGTATAATTACATGTTAATTAATTACCCATTGCCAGAGGATTTCAAAACTCTCTAGGCTCTGCCTATTCATCCCTCCCTCCCTGCAAACCCCTGGGAACCACTGATCTTTTTGCTGTCTCCATAGTTTTGCTTTCTCCAGAATGTCAGATAGTTGGATTTATATGGTACGTAGCCTTTCCAAATTGGTTCCTTTCACTTAGTAATATGCATTTAAGGTTCCTCCGCGTCTTTTCATGTCTTGATAGCTCACTTCTTTTAGTGTTGACTGATTATCCATTGTCTGGATATACCACAATTTATCCATTCACCTACTGAAGGACATCTTAGTTGCTTCCAAGATTCGGCAATTTTGAATAAAGCTGCTGTAAACATCTGTGTGCATCTCTTCGCATGGACATAGTTTTCAATTCTGTTGGGCAAATACCCCAAGAAGAATGATGGATGGATCATATGGCAAGAGTAATGTATAGTTTTATAGGAAACTGCCAAACTTTTCCAAAATGGCTATACCATTTTGCATTCCCACCAGTAATGAATGAGAGTTCCTATTACACCATACTCTCACCAGCCTTTGGTGGTGTCAGTTTTCCAGATTTGGGCCATTCTAATAGTTGTGTAGTGAAATCTCCTTGTTGTCTTAATTTACAATTCCCTGTGACAGATGGTGTTGAACATCGTTTCATATGCTTGCTTGTCATCTGTGTAGCTTCTTCGCTGAGGTGCCTATTCAAGTCTTTGGCCCATTTTGTAATCAGGTTGTTTGTTTTCTTATTGTCGAGTATTAAAAGAGTTCTTTGTATATTTTGGATAACAGTTCATTCATTCATTCATTCATTCATTCATTCATTCATTCATTCATTCATTCATGTAGGCTCTACACTGAGTAGAGTGCAATACAGGGCTTGAACTCATGACCCTGAGATCAAGACCCGAGCTGATATCAAGAGTCAGATGTTTAACCAACTGAGCCACCAAGGCACCCCCAGATGTATCTTTTAGAAACATTTTCTCCCACTCAGTTGTTTGTCTGCATTCTCTTAACCTTGCTTTCTGTACTATGGAAGTTTTACATTTTAATAAAGTCTAGCTTCTCAATTGTGTCTTTCATAGATCATGTATTCACCCTCTGGTATACACAGAGTCCTTACCATACCCCAGATCATCTAAATTCTCTCATATGTTATCTTCTAGGAGTTGTACAGTTCTGTGCTATACATTTAGGTGTAGGATCTGATTTTTATGAAGGGTGTAAGGTCTGTGTCTAGATTCCTTTTTTTTTTTTTTTTGCATGTGACTGGTTATTTCAACACCACTTGTTGAGAAAATTATCTTCACTTTATTGTATTGCCTTTGCCCCTTTGTCAAAGACCAGCTGTCTATACTCATATGGGTCTATTTTTGGCCTCTCTGTTGGTTCTGTTGGTAGTTTGTCTTATTCTTTTGCCAATACCACACTGTTTTGATCACTGCATCTTTATACTGAGTCTTGAAGTTGGTCGATGTAAGTTTTCTGACTTAGTGCTTCTCCTTCAATACTGTGTTGGTGATTCTGGATCCTTTGCCTCTCCGTATAAATTTTTGAATCAGGAGCTCCTGGCTGGATCAGTCAGTAAAGCATGTGACTCTTGGTGTTGGCATTGTGGGTTCAAGCTCCATGTTGGGTGCAGAGGTTACTTTAAAAAAAAAAATCTTAACAAAACAAAACTTTAGAATCAATTTGCCGATATCCACAAAATAACTTGCTGAAATTTTGGTTGGAGTTATGTGGAATCTGTAGATCAAGTTGCCTCCGGGTTGCTGTGAGTTTGAAGTTATAATTCTTATCCCATGATAATATTTGTGAACTTCAGTATGTCCTTTATTTTGCACAGTTTGAATTCCAACTTATTAGTGCACATTCCTCCAACATGACACATGTCCTTTAGGCTTTCTTAGTAAGTCCAACTGACAAGCCTCCAGACACCACGTTGAAGACATATTTCACCACTTATTTTTTCCAGAATAATAACTTTATTATTTTTGTCAAGGTGATAGATTCTTCTTATACAGAATTGAAGATAATTCACGTGATCATATGAAAATCCCCATCCAGAGATAATTAATAACATTAGATAAACAGTATTCAAGGCATCCCTAGGATGCTTCTAGCTAGGTAAGATAGAAATGCTTTTATTAAAATGGAACTAGCCATGCTATTTAAAGAATAAAAGCAATTTTATGTGAATCTAACAAGAGAACCAAAGTAGGCATTTCTTCTCCATGAGAAAATGTTAGTTCCTAAAAGATCTCTCTGAGATTAAGATTATGAGAAACATCAAGAAACTATAATGATTTTTTTTATTTTTTTAAAGATTTTATTTATTTATTTGACACAGAGAGAGAGAGAGAGAGATCACAAGTACACAGAGAGGCAGGCAGAGAGAGAGGAGGAAGCAGGCTCCCTGCCAAGCAGGGAGCCCGACGCTGGGCTCAATCCCAGGACCCTGAGATCATGACCTGAGCCGAAGGGAGAGGCTTTAACCCACTGAGCCACCCAGGTGCCCCAATATAATGATTTTTTTTTAAAGATTTTTAAATTTATTTCTCAGAGATGGCGAGAGAGAGCACAAGCAGGGGGAGCAGCAGGCAGAGGGAGAAGCAGGCTCCCACTGAGCAGGGAGCCACATGCGGGACTTGATCCCAGGACCCCAGGATCACAACCCAAGCCGAAGGCAGACGCCCAACCAATTGAGCCACCCAGGCATCTGAAGAAACGAATGATTTTTGATAAGGTTTTCTAACTGGGATCTGTGCTCAGTGGGGAGTCTGCTTGAGGATTCTCTCTCTCCCTCTCCCTTTGACCCTCCCCCTGCTTACACCTTGTGCTCTCTTGCTCTTTCTAAAAATAAATAAAATCTTAAGAAAAAAAGGTTTTCTTTTTTGATGGCATGGTTCAAGGTTCTGAAGATGAGCAAATCTCTTGCTCTGTCTCTCAACTTCTCTCTTCCTCTGCTTCTCAATTTGTGTTAATCTGTACGTATATTGATATTCTCAAAATTTATACATTGCCTTCTGCTCTGAAACTGTAATTTGCAGTTATTTAGCCCTCATCTTATATTTAAGCTGATTTGTGACTCACTAGTAGTACTTTCACTGTCATTTTTTCATCCTTGAATTGTTTTCAAACTCTTAATTGGCTGCATTTCATCATAAAGTTCCTCAAGGATGGCTCACAAACACTGTATTTTCTGTGTTTGAGAATGTTTCTGTGGTTTTTACACTTGAATGCAACTTAACTGAGTAAAACATTCTTGCATCACACTTCCTTTTGCTTGGAACTTTGGTGACATCTTGCCATGGGCATGTGGCAGCATTGACTGTTGGTAGGGACAAGACAGGCCAGCGTCAGAGTCCTCCTTAAAAATGAAGGTCATTTTCTTCCTCCTTTTTTTAAAATTTGTCTGCCTGAAGAATTCTATATTTCTGGTTCTTTATCAGTTTTTCCTGGAATATAGTATGCTCTTTTGAGTTGCATTTCCATTCTTTTTGGGGAAGATGCCTTGTATTTTCTTTTTTTTTTCTTCTTCTGGTTTTATTGAGAAATAATTGAACTGTATCACTGTATAAATTTAAGGTGTCCAGCATGATGTTTTGATTTACAAATATTGAAATGATCACTACGGTAAGTTTAGTTCACATCTGTCTATCTCGTGTAGATACAACAAAAAAGAAAAAAATTCTCCTTGTGATGAGAACTCTTCAGGTCTAGTCTCTTCACAACTTATATATGTTCTTTATGAATACTTTTTCTTTTCCATTTGTGGGGTTTTCTGTTTCAGACTCTGTTTATTCCTTTGTTTCATGATCTTGATCTTTTACAACCATGGTGTTCCGTCTGTTTAATACTTTTTTTCTCATTTCCCATTAATTCTCTCAAGCCTTCCCTCTAGATCAATTTATTTTTTCAATATCTACTTTCTTGTTATTTCTGATGATTAGTTTTATGAAAGTGCACTCAGTTTGTTCTCATCTCATTCTGTCATTTCCTCTTTGCTTACTTTCTTGAAATCATGTTATTTAATTTTTCTATAGCTCAGCATGCTACAGGGACTTTTTTCTGTTCTTTAGATGACATTTTCTTCTAGACTTTGTTTTCATCAGTTATATATGCATGTTCCTCTCTTTAATTTTCCCCCCCATATATTTGTGTAGCTACCATACCATTTTTGTCAATGTCTTGTGCTTAATGTGGCTGCTCTGGCCAGGAAATCTTTTGTTTGTACCATCTGGGTACATTCTCAATTCCAACAGCATCTGTGCCCACCGCTAAAATTAACAAGTGTTAACATTTTATCACATTACCCAAGTATTGATTTACACAACCATTTAGTACTTGCTACAAAAGCCCCATTTTTACTCTTTCATCACTGAGGACTCTCCTCACCAGGTAGAGCTGAGACTCTCCTTCCCTTCCTGACCTCAAGTTTTCTTTACTCTGTCCTAATCAAGAACTCATATGTTCTTAACTATCACCTGTATTCCATTTTCTCCTGTTTAAAGAGAAAACAAAGAATTTGGGACGCCTGGATGGCTCGGTTTGTTAAGTGTCTGCCTTCAGCTCAGGTCATGATCCCAGAGTCTTGGGATCGAGCCCTGCATCGGGCTCCCTGCTCAGGAGGGGTTCTGCTTCCCCACCGCCCCCCCGCCCGCCATTCCTCATGCACGCTCTCTCTCTCTCTCTTTGTCTCAAATAAATAATTTTTTTAAAAAAAGAATCTTATTTTCCACCCCCCCAACAGAAAGTATTGAAAATGACACTAACAAAAATCTAGTAAATATAAGAAAATACAGCAAGCATACTTGGGTTCCCACATGATGTGTCTCCACTAGAGAAGTGTGAGCCTATAAACAAGCATTCCTGTTTATACGCGTCGGTCTCTTGGCAGTGCCTGAGGAAGCCTCCAGGGCAGTGACGCTGGGAGCTGAGGGCCAGGCTGGCGCTGTGGTTGGTCCTCTCACCTCCAGTTTTCTTTTCAGGCCTCCAGGAAGCCAGCCATGCCTGCCTCTCCCTCCTGGCGAACGCCGGCCTTACTCACACGAGTCTCCATCCCACAGCTGCGTCCACACTAAGCTGCAAGGGAGTGTGGACAGCTGGGAACCAAGTAGACAGGAGTCGCCGGCAAAAACCAGGCTGTGAGCTCCCTGAGGGCAGGCTCTTCGTGAGCATTTCCTGACGGATGCTGCAGAGTGAAAAGTTCTCCCAGAGAAGGTGAGGACCTGAGCAAGGCTCTCACAGGTATGAATGGACTTCAGTATGTGAAGGAGCGGCAGGAAGATAGACATTCCAGCATGAGGAGATGGGAGCCTGACATGGAAAATGAAGGCACAGAGGTGGGAACAGCAGGATGTGTACAAAGGATTGGAAGGAGGTTGGCAAACACAGGGTGACATAGGGTAGGCTGGGTCTTGGGGGCCTGGGTCCAAGCAGAGTTGTTGAGCTCAGATGCGACAAGTGGTAGGAGGCGTTGGGCTCCTGAGAAGGAAAGACAGATGGGAAAGGGGTATTTGAGAATCATCAGCCTTTGATTTACCTTTGGCTTTGATTTTTAGTTTGATTTACATTTGGCTACTTAAACTTCAAATAATTAAAGTAAAACATGCAGTTCTTTAATCACACTAGACACATTTCAAGTGCTTGATAACCACATACTGTTAGTGGCCACTGTTTTGAACAGCGCAGATGAAGGACATGTCCACAGGGGTGCCTGGGTGGCTCACAGTTAACCGTTTACCTTCAGCTCAGGTCATGATCCCAGGGTCCTGGGATTGAGCCCCACATTGGGCTCCTTGCTCTGTGGGGAGCCTGCTTCTCCCTCTCCCTCTGCCTGCTTTTCCCCCACCACACGCTTGTGCTCTATCTCTATCTGATAAATAAAATCTTTAAATAAAAATAAAAATCTTTAAAAAATATAGAAATCTTAAAAAAAAAGAACATATCCACAGAGTTGCTTCAGACAGTGCTAATGATAAAACATACAAACTAGTATTACATGTTGTGTGTGGATACGGAGCGTTTAGTAAAAGTACAATGGAAATCATTCAAATAGCAAACAACACATTCAGACCAAGGTTATGTCCAGAAAAGGGACACTGGGGCTTCCGTGTTTTATCTATGAAGCCAGATATTATTATCTATACTTTATTTTATTATCTTTTCTATTACCCAGATGTGGGTAATGGCTATTATGTTAGAAAGCCTGGGTCAGATCCTGCTAAAACTTGTTTTTTTCTTTCTTCCTTCCTTTTCTTTTTTCTTTCCTTCTCTTTCTTTTCTTTCTTTCTTTTTCTTCCCTCCTTCCTTCCTTTCTTCCCTCCTTCCTCCCTCCCTTTCTTTTACCTTTATTATCTTTTTTATTATCTATACTTTTATTTTTATATCTATACCTTTACTCTTTTTTATCATCTGTGCTTTTATACTTTTACTATGACCACTTCATAGTAAAACTTTTTTTTTAAGATTTATTTATTTGTTTTAGAGTGAGAGCAGCAGGGCGGGGGGCAGAAGGAAAGAATGTCAAGCAGACTTCCTGCTGAGCGCAGAGCCCAATACAGGACTCAATTTCAGGACCCTGAGATCACAACCTAAGCAGAAACCGAATCGATGCTCAACACACTGAGCCACCCAGGTGCCCCATAGTAAAATATTTCTAAAGAAGCTGGGCTGGACATTGGCACACTGAGGTGGAGACTGAGCATAGGAGAGAGAGGAGACCGAAATGGCTTGGATTTCTTGCCTCAGAGACTGGGTGAAGGGGCTGGCTGCAGTGACATCTGACCTTCCTCATTCTGTATCCACACCATCCCACGTAGGCCATTCAGCTGTTCCCTTTTCACCACCACGGTTCTGTCCTCATAGACACTCTGGGTGCTCGTGGCTGCGGTTACCTAGCATCCTGCCAGCTGTGATGGGGTCAGGCACAAACACCTGCACAGTCTGGCCTCCCGCCAGTCACAGACACCTGTTGGGTGTCCCTCCCACTTGCCCAGCCAGCGACAACCTCACCACTCTGACCGCATACCCCTTCCCACAGGCTCTGCAACCCCAGCTCCAAAAGCAAGCCAGGACCCATACTCCTAAGGACATTACCTGACACTGGGTTTGCCTCTTGGTGGGTGTTGAGCCCAAAGACACAACCACACCAGAGAGCGGGAAAAAGAAAGGTTTTACTTATGACAAGTCAGGAGGACACCAGGGATCTTTCCAAAGCAGTATCTCTTCAAACAACGACACTGAGGAACATTTTTTTTAATTTAATTTTTTTCATTTAAATTCAATTAATGAACATATAGTGTATTATTAGTTTCAGAAGTAGAGTTTAGTGATTCATCCGTTGCATAGAACACAACACTGGGGAAATGTTAAGCTAAGGATGCTTGCATACTCACGAAGGGGCTTGCACAAAGGAGAATTCAGTATAGAATTGGGGTAAAAGTCACCCTAAGTCGACAGGTTTCAGTTGATTAAAGTCATGAGAACCAGCAAGGGTCAGCATTGGTATCCGAGCACTCAGAGGGGTTCAGATGCTTTCTGAAGGATTGCAGCAAGTCAGTCTTTCCACCTGAAACAGCACCGAGAGTTTTACCCCTGATTTCTTGTCTCTACTATGGTTAGGCTATCTCCTGGCCTGGTAGTGGCTGTTTGTTCTTACGTTCCTTTGTTCCCTTAAAAGTCTTAACTACTGAGGTCTGTTCTTCTGCAATTTCTACATATCCCAGGAAGCTCTGCAAGAAACGTGCTTGGGCCAGTAGTGCCGGTTGGGCTTAGATCACAAAATGGCCACGGGCCTAAAATGGCTTCTCCTGCAATGTCTTGTCTTTCTATTTCCGGGGAGCCCTAACCCTCTCTGCCTACGAAGTCCCTCCTTGAGATACATCACTCTTCCTTCTTGAGGGGCATAGGGCCAAAGGTCATTTTTCTTCCTGCTGAGAATGGGCGTGTGGTCTCCTCACCTGGAAGAGTGAGACTTCTCAACAAAACTGGACAAGTTTTGTTATCCCCTGGGTGTCCCTTCAGCAGAAGAAGCTGAAGTTGAATTTGTGACAAGGTCTCCTGGGAGTCTGAAGATGCATGGGCCAAACAATGAAAGTAGGACAGTAGTGTAAGTGTTAACAGGGGTCCATCAAAGTCATAACCACAAAAACCATCCCCCAAATAGACAAAGATTGAGTCCCAGGGCCACGGCTCAGTTTTTCCCTAATATCTCTGTATTTCTTTTCTTTTTTTAAGATGCATTTATTTCTGAGAGAGAGTAAGAGAGAAAGGGGGTGGGGGAGGGCCAAGGGAGAGAATTTTCAAGCAGACTCCCCACTGAGCAGGGAGCCCGATGCTCAATCCTACGACCCATAAGATCACGACCTGAGCTGAAACCAAGAGGCGGATGTGCAACAGAAGGAGCCACCCAGGTGCCCCTATTTCTACATTTCTTTTCATGCCCTCTAGGCTCTCTTCAACTTGGTAAGAGGTATTGATGTAGAAACAACATTCTTCTCTTAGGAAAGCACAGGGACCTCCTGCCTGGGCTGGAATGACATTGAGGGCCCTTCTATTTTGTGATACTACCTCAGCCAGAGAATGGAGGGCAGTTTTCTGGGGTTCTGTTGTCACTACTGTTGTTTTCCAAGATTGTTGAATAAGAATGGATATATATTTCTGATGGATTTTTCTAGTTCTGGGGTCTCAGTGAACCAGGACAGGCCCCTACAGATAGTATGACTGAGACCGTTCTGGTCTATTATGGGGTTGTTTGTGCTTAAGATGCCAAAATCCAAGTCCCTTTTAGCCCAGATCTCCTGATCGGACTCCTGATCATTTAGGGTGGTGGCTAGGCATGAGCCCAAGTTACGGAGGGGCTGTTGGTCCTAGGAAAGTCATGTTATATACCTCCAGCAGAATAAAGACCACCGTACAGGACTCTCTCTATTTTTGTGGGAGGGTAAGCAAGAGATTTCTTCCACAGAGGAAGAAGTAACCAGTACCCTTTAGGATGATTGCTGTGGGGGTACCTTGGGCCCAGATCCAAGTATGATTAGTTTCTGCAGATCAAGTATCACTGTTTACAGAAGGGTCCCTGGGTTTCCAGAGACCTATACCCTCTGTTTTTGTTCCTGGCATAGAGTCGTCTGCAAAAAGGACAGCAAAGGTGGGTACGGGCTCGGCGGCAGATTAGGGTAGAGCATGAGCTGAAGGATTGGATGGGGATGGGTGGAATTGGTCAGGTTATGTTCAGGGGAACCGTTTACAAGCTGCCAAGGGTTACCAGAATCCAGATCTATAGCCCATTCACTCACATTTGGACTAGTTCCAATTAATTCTGCTTCCCATTTTCCAGAGGCATTATATTTTTTATTACCCGAAACAAGGCTTATATTAGCCTTAGACTTGGTGCTTGTATTTACTGGAACTAGAGAGTGGTCAGTGAGATTGTACCCTACCACATAAGTGCAAAGGAAAGCTGGCAAGGTCCAAGCAATGGTTCCCATCTATGTTGACCTTACATGCATATGGCAGCACTGAAAGGCAAGGTGTGTACTATTGCCACCACTTCATGGCAAGTTGCATCTGATTCTCCTGTCTGGGAAGGGGATCCCAGAGGTGGCCTCCCCTTTACCGAGTAAGTTACATAGTTATAGCCGTTGCCTTAACCGGAACACTTACAAAGACCTCTAGCAGGAGGGATATTTCTATATTGGCCTATCCCCAGTGTGAATCCGTTGAGCACACAACTAACAAGAAGAAGGATAGCTTTCTTTGCTAGGCTTTCTAGGGCTGGTGAGAGAGGGCATCCATAGGTTCCAAGACTTTGTCCCATTAACAAAATAGGGGGAAAGGAATCATTTCCCACAAAGACTTAGGCTTTAGACTTACGTTTAGTTTTCTCTTAGGAACTGAAATCCCTTTGAAGAGGGGCTTGAGATTTTCTGAAGAGGGGTCTGAGAACCACTACTCGTTCATAGCTGTAGTTTGCCTGGTCCCTTTCTCTGCTGCCTGATGGGGGCTCAGCTGCTCTTTTGACTCGGGGATGGCGGATCCAACTGAAGGGAAGAGTGACTGGCCAACGGTACTAGATAAGACTCATTCCACCGTTCCAGTTTTCCATATCTTTACATTTACCCAGTGTCCTGGTTCATAAAGATGAACTGGGGACCTGAAGCTTAGGTTAGCATGGAGGCCTGGTCCAGTCACAACTTGCCCTTGCTGTACTGTTTGCTTTTCAGTGTTTTCTGTTTCCACATCTACTTCAGGCCAGGTCCCATTCATCCCTGGGAATGGCCTCCCATTCATCATTTCAAAGGGACTGAGTCTTTACTTTCTTTGGGTTGAAGCTATGGGCTATTGGGTTTAGCCACGGTTCATGGGATTCTTGGCACAATTTGGCCAATGCCTTCTTCAAGGTCTGATTAGCCTCCTTGGTTTTGCCTGAAGACAGGGGCCTTCCAGGTAGCATGCAGTTTCCAATTTTTTTTTTCTTAAGATTCCATTTATTTATTTGAGAGAGACAGAGAACAAGAGAGAGCATGAGCTGGGGGAGAGGGTGAGGGAAAGGCAAACCCCCCACTGAGCAGGGAGCCAATGTGGGGCTTGATCCCAGGACCCTGAGATCACAACCTGAGCCAAAGGCAGATGCATAAACGACAGAGCCACCCAGGTGCCTCGTAGTTTCCATTTCATACCCAAGGAGTGAGCAACTCCAGCCAGCAGCACCTTGGAGGTAAAGGCTGGCCCACTGTCACTTAGAACTGTTCCAGGGAGCCCCGGCTTAGGAATACTATTCGGTAGGAGGGCTTTAACTACTTCCCGGTTTTTTCTCTTCTGCAAGAGAAAGCTTCAAGCCAGCCAGTAAAAGTGTCAACCAGGATCAGGAGATATTTGAAGCCACCTGATGCAGGAAGCATTCCAGCAAAATCTTCTTGCCCACCTTCCCTCTGCTGGGCACCCCGAAGCTGCACAGCCCTCTTGAGAGGTGGGGCAGAAGGCCTGGTATTAACATTGTCTTTCTGGCAATAGGCACATTGGCTCATGAGTCTCCTCTCCATCAGAGATTAAGTATCCTTAATACCCGACCTCTGTCTTAGATATCTGGGTCTTTGTCTTTGACACTTTATATCCCCTCTCTCCTAGATAATTCAGAACCTTTATCATATCTTGATCTGAGTCCTCCTTTGATGGGATGGCTATAAAAATGTCATCAACAGATTGGAGGACTGTCCCCTTTTCTAGGTGCAGTCCTCTCAAATCCTGACCAAAGACCTCTCCAGAGGAGCACCTGGCTGGCTTGGTTGGTGGAACGTGCAACTCTTGGTCTCGAGGCTGTAGGTTCGAGCCCCACACTGGGTATGGAGATTACTTAAAAAAAAAAAAAGTTCTTTGAAAAAAAAAAGGGGGTGCCTGGGTGACTCAGTTGGTTAAGCGTCTGCCTTTAGCTCAGGTCATGGTCCCAGGGTCCTGGGCTCCCTGCTCAGTGGGGAGTCTGCTTCTCCCTTTCCCTCTCCCCCTCTCCCCTGGTTCTGCACACACTCTCGTGCTCTTTCTCTCTCAAATAAATAAAGTCTTTGAAAGAACAAAAATTTAAAAATTTTAAAAAAGACCTCCTCAAAGATCGCAAGAGTTTTTTAACAATCCAGCAATACTACTGCTTTTTTTGCAAGTGAGGATCTTCCCACTCAAAAGCAAACAGCTCTTGTGAGCCCTCGTTAGGGATGTACAGAAAAAAGCATCTTATGGTTCAGAATGGTACAAAACCCGCTATCACTTGGGAGGTGAGCACAAGGTTGGGACCACAGGACGCGTATCCCATGTACCTCATTTACTGCCCTTAGATCCTGGCTTCTTTACAGGTAAAATCAGGGTGTTGCAGGGAGATTGGCAGATTCTTACTAAGCCTTGGCCAGCAATTTATTTATTGCTGGGTCTATCCTTTTCTCTGCCTCTGGTCAGAGGGGGCATTGCTTGACTCTCGGCCAGTGATCCACTGATTTCCTTAAAACCTTCAAAGGCTGGGCATTCACAGCTCGGCCTACTTTCTCTCCTGCCCAAACTCTGGCCTCACTTGATTGAGGATGTGGGTGGAAATAGGCGCTGGCACAGGGGGCTCTTCATTGAGAAGCTCCAGAAGCGTAGGCCCCTGTGCTCTGGGCCCATTGATCCCCACTTGGTCTTCGTTTAAATGTGCAGTGGCTCCCAATTTGACCCCCAGATCTCCCCCTGCCAGAGGGATGGGGCCTTCTGGAACACACAGGTAGGAATGCTTTAAAGGTTTTGAACCCACTTCACAGGTCAGAGGCTCCAAAACTTTTCTTGTTATTTCCCTTTCCTGATACCCTTTTAATGTTACATTGTCTCTTGGAGAGGGGGCCCTTTCAGGTCCTCAGCACTGAAAATGTGACTCCAGTAGCCAGCAAAAGTTCAATTGGCTCTCCCTCTATTTCTGAGGGAACCCAGGGCCTTGTGGGGGAGGTCGGAGTGGTGCTTTGGGGAGCCAGGTGGGGAGCCCCTGGAACTTTCTATCTCATTCCTGAGCTGGAAGGAGGAGAGTTTAGCTCGGTCCCTCCCTCGGGGGAAGATCGGGGTAGCCCCCTTTTCCAGTGTCCCTCCTTTCTGCAATAAGCACGCTGGTTAGGTCCCAGCTTTGCTGGTGCTCTGCTGCCCATGCTGGGGCAGGGGGCACTCACCCACGCTGTCTCTCCCATGCTGGGGGCAGGGGGCACTCACCCACGCTGTCTCTCCCATGCTGGGGCAGGGGGCACTCACCCACGCTGTCTCTCCCGTTTACTTCTCCTGGATCACCCAGGGAGGCCTGCCCTGCCCCTGCCCGCAGGGCAGACTGTTTCTTCATGCTTCCTCTTCTTCTGTTACTCAAGACTCTAAGGGCCACTGCAATCCATTGAGAGGTGAGGGTGTTGAGTCCTACCGCAGTCTTTTGAAGTTTGCGGTGAATACCCCGAGTACTCCGAAATGTGAAATAGATGTTTATTACCACTGTCCTTCCTGGATCCTCAGGGTCAGGGGGGTGTGTTACCTAAGGCAGTCTGCAGTCCTCTCCAAAAAGGCAGAGGGGATTTTCATCCTATCTTTGTTGTATGTCGCCTACCTTGCCCCAGTTCACTGGCTGAGCTGGCAGCCTTCATACCTTTCAGGGGTAGGTTCCTATGTTCCAGGCTTTCCCTGTCCCCCCAGGCATTTGGGTCCCAGTGAGGATCTGCAGCTGGCACCGACTCCTCAGCGGGGCTCCAATCACGTGGTCTGGCTGGGTAGCCTGCTGCTTGTCCACTTCCTCCCTAGCTCTGAGCAAGACAGCTGCCTTCTCTTCCCCTTGAAAGCAGGGCGGTTAAATGCTTTGAATGTGTCCCCAGGCGGGGTTATGGTTCATAAAAATAGTGCTCCTCAGATGCACAGACCTCTCCGGGTCTGCCCTGAGTCCCTGAGTATCCGGTTTCCAGCTGTACAGGTCCGAGGGGGAAAAGGCGACATGCACAGCGGTCAAATTTCCTTCCCCATCTGGGACCTGTGTCAGAGGGCAAGTGTTCTCTTTCTGATAAGAGTCACCACTCCTGGTAGTGGCGGGCTGAGCTCAGAGGGTCTGCCATTAGTCTTTCCCTGGTCTGTGTAAGGTGGAGACGGTTTAGATGGTTCAGGAGAAGAAACAGGGCGGATCTGGCAAAGACTCAGGTTCTGGAGGGGACAGAGTTGCAGATGGGGCTGAGGACGAGGGAGCTGTTTGGGATCTTTGGGGCAAAGGGAAGTCTAAGGGGTCTTAGGAATCCCTCCAAAAGAGCATGGTCTTACCCTTTGAGTTAGATAGTTGGATAGGCTTAAATCCACATTTCTTCTGCAATGCCTTATTCTGGTGGAAGTCCATAAAGCATTGTTCATAAAGGATCTCATTCCATTTCTCTTCCTTCTTACAAAATAGGTCTAATTGAAGTATGCTATTATAATTTAACATTTTCTGGCCACTTCTCCTGGCCTCCTACAAAGGCCAGTATGGATTACAAAAGAAAACAAGTTTTATTTGTCATTGGGATATACCCAAAAAGCTTGCAATGGCTCAGGAGGCCCCCTAATAGGCTGTCTGGCAGGATCGATGTTTGGGTCCCCATATCCTTGGATCTCTGTAGAAGATTTGTCTCCAACTGCCAAGAGGTCTATAATAAGGGTCAGTGGAGACACAGATTCAGCTGCTCTGAGCCCACTGCAAACTTCCTTCTCCAGAAAGCTGGTAAGTAAGCTCTTCCAATTGATAATTTTTTAAAGATTTTATTTATTTATTTGAGAGAGAGAGTGAACAAGAGAGAGCACAAGTGGTGGGGGGCAGAGGGAAAAGGAGAAGCAGGCTCCCCGCTGAGCACGGAGCCCAACATGGGGCTCGATCCCAGGACCCTGGGATCATGACCAGAGATGAAGGCAGACGGACTCTTAAGTGACTGAACCTCCAGTGGATAATTTTTTTAAAAAAACTTTTTTTAATTGTTATTATTATTTGCCCCAGGGGGTACAGGTCTGTGAATCATCAGGCTTACACCTTTCACAGCATTCACCAAAGCACAAACCCTCCCCAATGTCCATAGCCCATCCACCCTATCCCTACCCTCCCACCCTCCAGTAACCCTCAGCTTGTTTTGTGAGATTAGGAGTCTCTTATGGTTTGTCTCCTTCCCCATCCCATCTTGTTTCATTATTTTTCACTCCCTACCCCCCACGACCCCCCACCCTGACCCTCAAGTTCCTCATATCAGAGAGATCATATGATAATTGTCTTTCTCTGATTGACTTATATCGCTCAGCATAATACCCTCCAGTTCCATCCACGTCGTTGCAAATGGCAAGATTTTGTTTCTTTTGATAGCTGCATAGTATTCCATTGTATATATATGCCACATCTTCTTTATCCATTCATCTGTTGATGGACTAAAAAAACTTTTTTTAAGATTTGTCTGTCTCCAGTGGATAATTTAAAAACAACAACAACTTTTTTTTTTTAAGGTTTTATTTATTTGTTAGAAGAGAGAGCACAAGCAGGGGGAGCAGCAGGCAGAGGGAGAAGCAGAGGGAGAAGCGGGGCTCAATCCCGGGACCCTGAGATCATGACCTGAGCCAAAGGGAGACACTTAACCAACAGAGCCACCCAGGTGCCCCTCCAATGGATAATTTAAAAGTGCACACTCAGGTTCAGTTTTACCACACTGGTGCCTCTCTACAAATACTTCCCAAAACCTGTGATCTATTTCATTGAGGCCTTCGATGATCAGGCCTCCCTGATCGGCCTCTAGGACTAAGGGAGACAGGGACGTTTACGATCTCTAGGGGCCGAGGGCAGGCCGCCCCAAGATGGGCCACTCTGGCATGAAGATTATTTTGAGCTGAAGGCAACTGAGATCCTATGGGCTCAAAAGAAACCTTTGCCCCTCTTTTAATTACAAAGAAGAATCTATATTGGGGGCCTTTCCCAGAATAAGGGTTATTACCAGAGATAAATTTTGTCTGAGTGACCCATCTGTATCCCAGGGCAAACATCTAATTTACCAAACATCTCTTCTTCTTACTGCCCTGTGAATGACATTCTTTTCTTCTGAAGTCCCAGACCCCTACCCCTTTCTCCTTAGTTCAGGATGACATACTGACCTTATTTTGCCTGGCTGTCTTGGAAATTTCCGTGTCTGTGTGGATTCCCCATACATACGCTAAAAAAAACTTGATTTTTTCCCTGGTTACTCTGTCTCGTGTCAATTTGATTCTTTGTCCAGCTACAAGGCCCCTTGATAGGGGACAGGAATTCCTGCTTCCTGACAAATCCTTCAGACTCTCTGAGCCAATCTGACCAGGCCAGATGAATTGCAGGGACCCTGAGTTCTTTCTTTTCCCCCCTTGAGATGGGAGCAGAGCCCTAAAGTTGATTTCTGGTGTAACTGCCACTCACCTCTCTGAAGGGACTCTCCGATTGAGATGATCAGAGCTGCCACCGAGTCCATTCAGTTAGTTGAGGTACAAGGACACAACCAATCAGGGGCTGAGAGGGATTCTCCTATGCCCTTCCCCCGCAGCTTCCCCAGCGACAGAGATGGCATTACCTGGGTGAGCTGCCTACCAAGTCACCTGCTGAGAGCTGGAGGACCCCAGAAGGGTTAGGACCTATCTGGGTGGCCAAAATTTGTTACCCCAATTTGGGTTCCCTTCTTGGTGGGTGTGGAGCTCAGAGACACAACCAAGCCAAAGAGTGGAAAAAGGAAGAGTTTTCCTTACAACATGTTGGGAGAACTTGGGGAATCTTTCCCAAACCTGTGTCTCTCCAGACCGGGGAAGTTTGAAGCCAAACGTGCATGCATACTCGTGAAGGGGCTTGCGAAATTTCAGCAGAGAACTGGGGTGGAGTCATCCTAAACTGACAGGTCCTAGTTGATTGAAGACACAGGGACAGCAAGGTCAGCCTCATCAAAGAGGGCCACTAATGACCCATTAGAGTCTCAATGAGGCCCAGGACAGCTGTGCCCTGTCAGGAATTTGTCTTCACTGGGAAACCAGCAGCCCAGGGGAGGTCTGGGCCAGGCACCCAGCCCTGGGGAGGCCACGGGCTCCTAGCCCCATGCTTTGGGCATTGGCTGAGTTTGTTCTGTCAGGGGGAGAGGGAGCCTCTGTGCGGCTGCAAAGAGCTGGGACCTGGTTAATATTTGGTGTCAGCTAGGCAGCCAGACCCTCCTCTTTGGGATAATACATCGTTGTGGTCCCCACCTTGGAGTGACGCCCTCTCCTCAGAGCCCCTCAGCTCCCATTCCCAGAGCCATGAGACCTCCCACCAGATTAGCAGATCCCATTCAGCCCCTGCGGAGGCACCTGGGAACTTCCTGCTTCTTTCCATCTATCCAAAACAGTACCATTTGCCAAGGGCTGTTTGGTCTTCGTTTTTATTGAATCACCCCAGCCATTCTGAAGTCAGGTGTTAGGATCTCATTTCACACATGTGAAGTCTGAGGGGTCAGTTACTCTGCCACACCTGGTGAATGACAGGTTTAGCGTCTGGATGGGTCCGACCTGCATCTGTCTCTGAACCCCCTTGACCTGCTCTTTCTCTCTTCCTCTGGTGCTCTGGCTGCCTCCCTAGCCTCTCCCTGGGTCTCCATCTGTGTGACTCCCTCCTCCCCTCTCTCCTTCCTAATCCCCTGGAGGCGGGGCGGGCATCATTTTTAACGTATTGGTCCTATCTATGAGTCAAGTTTTGGGCCCACCATTCTTATTTTTAAGTGAGTTCAATCATTCAAATGTCCTTTTTTTTTTTTTTAACTGAAAAACACCTAAACCAAATTAAATTGCTTCTGCTTACTGTTAGGAAAAATCTGCCCAGCCTTGGTTTCCATTCTGCCCCATCTTGGCTGGGCTTGGAGAATTCCCCAAGGATGAGATGTGGGCCCTGTCTTGAAGATGGGACCCTGAGGCACTGAGGTAACTCACCGCCCAGAGAAAGTGGGCTTTCCAGAGGGGCCTGGAGGTGCAGGTACGATGCCTTCCAGGTGAGTGAGGCCCGCGCCCTCAGGAACTCAGGCCTGCAGGCTCCCAGGAGCCAGGTGGCACTTCCATGGTGGCTCCCTTCCCCGGGGACACCCCCCACACCCCACCATCTTGGGAAGACTGAGGAGAGGGGTCCTCGAAACTGCTTCAGAAAGAAAGAACTCTAAGGGGCTGGCAGGTTTCCCATACACAAGCATCACTTTTAGTTTGAGGCAGGAGTGACAGGAAGAAGGTGCTGGGGCCCAGGATTTCGGGGTAAGGGGAGGCAAAGGCAAGGAGCTACTCCACAAACTGAGACGTGCCAGGCACTGTAGGGATGGGGGGATAACAGAGGTTTCCAGTTTCCTGAGGCCCCCCCCAATAGTAGTGACTAGCCTTGGGGGGAGCCCATCCCCCACCCATTCGCTCCCCAACAATGCTGGGCAGAGGGGCTGGGGAGGGGTTCGTGGGGACCTGCCCAGGTGATCCATGACAAGCTGCAGATCTCGCATCCTTGCTCAGGGCTGAAGAGAGTGAGAGGCAAGATGAGGGAAACCAGAAGAGAGGCAATTCTTTGATTCGGGACAAAGTGGGGGGTAGGAGGGAAGAGTGTTCACAGCTGCCCAACACATGGGTCTGAAAAACCAGGACTTCGGTTTCCACGTGAGCTGGCGGCTTGGGGGACAGGGGAAGAAGCATAAATCAAATGGGTGTAAGGGAAGGAGGCCTGGCATTTTCTTCTCTGTGACCTCCTAATTTGGGACCGTGGCTTTCAAGCATTTTGAGGAGACTGGCTTCCCTCCTTGAACATGTTTCTCTGATGCTCTCTGAGGCCGTTGTCTGTCCGTTAAAAGGATCTCTGTTTTTCTCACTGTCTGCTCCTCCTGCTTTGGATTCACTGTGATGGAATGAAAGTAAAGTTTCACTATTGCTGTACCATCGAGTGGCTGGGTCGGGGTGGGATGGGGGTCGTCCATTCAGTGCTAGAGGCCTTTTGTTTCCACGCAAAGAACGAATGTGCCAACCTGGGCACCTGGGTGGCTCAATCAGTTAAGTGTCTGCCTTCAGCTCAGGTCATGATCTCAGAGTCCTGGGATTGAGTCCCGCATTGGGCTCCCTGCCGAGAGGGGAGCCTGCTGCTCCCTCTGCCTGCTGCTCCCCCTGCTTGTGCTCCCTCTCTCTCTCTCTGTGTCAAATAAATAAATGAAATCTAAAAAGAGAGAAAAAAAAAAAGAATGTGCCAACCTGGCCTGACTCTGGAACCCTAATAAAAGAACGAGCTGAGTTACAATGGGGAGAATGGGAACTAAAAGATAACATTCAAAATACAAGAAAAGGCCTTGTGCCCAAAGACCAGTGAGTCACCATTGTCCCTAAGTCTCCCAGGGTCAACAGGCTGATGTCTGACCTCGGGGACTGGCCGAGGAAGCTATACACAGCCCTTCTCTGCATACGGTGCAAACACTATGAGTGGTGCTTATAAAGATACGAGGCAAGCTGGAGAAATTATTTACAACGACCCATCTAGGGGACGAACTACACATTATGGGTGCTATTGTTGCATTAAGGAAAGAGGAGGGAGGGGCTCCTGGGAGGCTCAGTTGGTTAAATGACTGCCTTCCGCTCAGGTCATGGTCCTGGGGGTCCCAGCATCGAGTCTCAGCAGGAAGTCTGCTTCTCCCTCTGACCCTCCCCCCCTCTCATGCTCTCTCTCATTTTCCCTCTCAAATAAATAAGTAAAATCTTAAAAAAAAAAAAAAAAGAGGGAAACGTACTAGGACTGTACTTCTCAAACCATCAGAAGCGAAGGACTAGTTTGTTTTCAAAACATTTCCAGTCGGTCACAAACCAATAGTTTGGTAAAATACCATAAAAATAAATGACAAACGCACACCTATCAAAGGCCTGGTCTTTTTAAAAACTCTCAAGGGGTGGCTGGGTGGCACAATGGGTTGGGTGTCCGACTCTTGGTTCCAGCTCTGGTGGTGATCCCAGGGTCGTGGGACCCAGCTCCTCGTCAGGCTCCTCGCTCAGCGAGCAGTCTGCTTAGGACGGTCTCTCTCCTGATCTCCTCTCTCTCTCTCTCTCAAATAAATTAATCTTAAAAAAAAAAACCCTCAAAATTCAACAGTGAAAAAAACCAAAACAATCCAACCAGAAATGGGCATTAGACATGAATGGACCCTTCACCAAAGAGAATGGCATGTAAGAACATAAAATCATGTTCACTCTCCTCCACTAGGAAATGCAAATGAAAATCTCATGAGGCCTCACCACATACCTATCAGAAGGGGTGCAGCGAGGGGCGATGCATGGCTCACTCAGTTAAGCATCTGCCTTTGGCTCAGGTCATGATCTCAGGGTCCTGGGATCGAACCCCGCACCAGGCTCTCTGCTCAGCAGGGAGCCTGCTTCTCCCTCTCCCCCTGCCCCTCCCCCTGCTCGTGCTTTCTCTCTCTCTCTCAAATAAATAAATGAAATCTTACCCAAAAAAAGTGTGGGGGGGTGTGCTGCAGCAGGTTCCTGGGGCTGCACAGCAAATCACTGCAAACTGGGTGGCTTCAAACAACAGAAATGTATTCTCTCACAGTTCTGGAAGTTAGAGTACTGAGATCAAAGTGTTGGCAGGGCCCAGCTCCCTCTGAAGGCGAGGGAAGAATTCTTCCCGGCCTTTCCAGCCTCATGTGGCTGCTAGCAATCCTCCTGTTCCTTGGCTTGAGGCTGTGTCTCTCTGCCTGCTGTCACATGGCCTTCTTCCCCGTGTGTCTGTGCCTTCCCATGGCCTTCTTGGAAGCACACCAGTCACTGGATTTCAGGCACACCCTAACCCCAAATGACTTCTCCTTAATTTGATTACAACCACAAAGACCTTATTCCCACACAAGCTCACCCTCACAGGTATCGGAGGTTAGGACTTGAACGTATCTTTTAGGGGGACACACACAATTCAACCCACAATAGTGGCTGGAAAAAAAAATAGAGTCAACCACAAATGCTGACAAGGATGTAAGGAACTATATCCTTCATACACTGCAGCTGGAGAAGAGTTTGAAGGTTCTTATAAAACTAAATACGTACTTAGCATACGTCTCAGCGATCACAGTCTTGCACGTTTATCTCAGAGAAACAAAAATTCACGTTCACACAAAAATATGTACGCGATGCTCATAGCAGCTTCAAGACATGGAAACGACCCGAATGTCTTTCGGCCAGTGAAAGGTCAAACAAACTGGGTACATCTGTACCACGGACTAGTGCTCGGCCATAGGAAGGAGAGAGCTGTTGACACCTGTCACAATGTGGCTGGATCTCCAGGGCACTTAGACGCAGTGAAAAAGCCCATCTCAAAAGGCTACATTCGGGGCTCCTGGGTGGTTCAGTGGGTTAAAGCCTCTGCCTTCGGTTCAGGTCATGATCTCAGGGTCCTGGCATGGAGCCCCGCATCAGGCTCCCTGCTCAGCAGGGAGCCTGCTTCCTCCTCTCTCTCTGCCTGCCTCTCTGCCTACTTGTGATCTCTCTGTCAAATAAATAAATAAAATCTTTAAAAACAACAACAAAAAAAACAACAAAGGCTACGTGCTATATGATTCCATTTACATGAATTCCTTTTTTTTTAAGATTTTATTTTTATTTATTTGAGAGAGAGAGCATGAGCAGGGGGAGGGAGAGAGAGGGAGAAGCAGGCACCCCCCGAGCAGGGAGCCTGATGCGGGGCTTGATCTAGGGATTCTGGGATCATGACCTGAGGTGAAGGCAGATGCTTAACTGACTGAGCCCTCCTAGGCGCCCCCATTTACACGAATTCTTAAAGTGATACAACTCTAGCTATGGAGAACAAAGTCATGGTTGCCAGGGACAGCGACGGGGGTGGCGTGCGAGACTTTTAGGGGTAGCAGCAGAGAGCTGTTTTAAGTTCTGTGTCTTGGTTGCCGTGAGGCCTACAGGATCTGAGAGCAAATGATCTATTTCCTGGTTTTGATATCAGGCCACAGTTATAGAAGATATCACCATGAGGGGAAACTCGGCAAAAGATTCGTGGAATGCTGTGTTATTTTTGTAGCTTTCTGTGAGTCTGATAATTTCAAAATAAAAAGTTTAAAAATGAACTACTAGGAAAATGAAATAAAAAGCAGATTTGCAAAAGACAAGCCCCGATTTGTAAATCACAGATCCCACAGATGTAGAACAACTACGCTGGGTTCCTGCCGGAGTTTCTCAAGGCTTTCTGCACCTGCTGTGCCGAAGGGCAGTAATGAACATCTGGCAGTAACGAACATCTGGCAGGATGGCACCGGGCCACAGACCACACTTGGAGGAGCTCCTGCTCAGAGATAAGAAGAAAATACTAGAGGTGGGATGTTTTCCCCTCTTTGGCTTAATTAGTTTGTGGTGGAGATATACTGCTGTTCGAAATGAAACTTGATTTAAAATATGTATTGATAATAACCCCATAAATAATAATAATAATATTTATATAAATTTCTGTTTAGAAATAAGTTATCTATAACTTGGTATTAGTTAAAATTTAAAAATAATAGAGAAAATATTTATTTACTCCCAATCCTGGTTTATAGATTAAAAACACAGCTGACGTAAACCACAGCCAGTCCTCCGTGTGCCTGGTTCTGTCACCTCGCCCTCCCCCTCTCCTTCCCTCTCCCCTTCCCCTTACTTCACCTCCAGTTCTCCCGGCCTCTCTCCGGGGCGGGGTCGTAGGCCCACAGCGTCCTGCTCTCTCGCTCTCCTGCGCCCCCTGGCGGCAGGTCCCGGACTCTGGTCCC
This sequence comes from Ailurus styani, assembly GCA_002007465.1. NCBI lineage: Eukaryota > Metazoa > Chordata > Mammalia > Carnivora > Ailuridae > Ailurus > Ailurus styani. Next base: position 1,407,514 of record LNAC01000077.1, on the reverse strand, counting down.
ACCCGCCCCCAACACCAGGGACAGAACCTCTCTGAGCCCGTTTCCTTGTGTGCGGTGATGATGAGACCCACCTCAGAGCTGTCATATGAGGAGTCCGTGAGATCACCCACGTGGCAAGGGCTCTGAGAACCACTCGGGAATGTGCAGGTGCAAAGTGGGGCTTTCTGGCAGCGCGCCCTTGTCCCCAGGCACGGAGGCTAGCTATGGTCAACCTCCCTAGTCTTTGCTCCCAACTCACCCTTCCCTCTCAGGCAAACCAGGCTCCTCCCTCTCTGTCCCCCCACCCCCACCCCAGCTCACACCAGGGCCCCAGCCCCTCAGAGTTACGCATGTCCTGCCCTTCCAACTGCCCAGGGGAAAAGGCCAGCGAGGCTGCTGTAGTTTTTTTTCTCTGCTACAACTTCAGGCCCTGTTAATTCTCCCACCTGTAGTAATAATAATAGTAATAATGAATACATTCATACTGGCTAACTCAGTGAGCATTTAGAAGGTGCCAGACACTATCCCAAGACCTACCTGTGTATGAATCCATTTAATGCTCCAACCATCCTATGCGGTGGGTTCTGTTCTAAGCCCAGTTTACAGATGAAGAAACTGAGGCCAGCAAGCACAGGCCACCCAAGCCACCCAGCTAGAAAGCCCCACCCTCTTCTCTACCTTGCTACCCATGTTTCCTGGTGGGTCTCCTGCTTTGTAACAGTGGGGACTGGGTCTACCTTACCCAGCTCAGCGCCTGGCAGAGTGGTGAAGCTCTGGGAATCTTTGCTGAATGAATGAATGAATGAGGAGCAAGTGAAGGCTGCCCAGTGTACTGAGCCTACAAAGCTGTTCTTCCCTGCCGTCAAGTGGCCAGGCAGAGGCCTCAGGGGTGGCCACACAGGGGTGCCTGAGCACCTTGCCTGCTTCTACCTGCGAGGCAACTGAGAACCTTGTCCTTCCCGCCTCTGTCCAGCCCCTTCCAAGTTGGGTCTCAGCACTTCACTCCCTGGCACGTTTTCTTCTAAGTGTCCTTATTTCTCTCTCAAGCCCAAGCTGCTGTCAGGCACTTGCTGTCCTGGCACTCCAGTCCCTGGAGGAAGGACAGGCACTCCAGTCCCTGGAGAAAGATACCCATCTCGCAGCTGCATCAGCTAATCACGCTGGGAGAGCAGCCCCCTCAGGATCTGGTCACTCCCACCCTTCTCTCCTCTGCTGGGACTTTACCCCGGAGGTTCTCCTCCGCCACAGACTGACCTATTTTCCTGAGCTCTTCAGATTCTCTCCCCACCACGCTCCACTCTACCTCCTATATCCGCCGGCTCCCTTTTCCAGCTACCTACTTATTTCCTTCATTATCAGTAATATAATTCTTTGAAAGTCTTCCAGATTGTTCTATTATCTCAGATCTGGGGGACACAAATCCTCCCACTTGTGTTGTATGCTGCTGCTCACAGGAACTCAGTTCCTCATGTGTTTTATAATTTCTGAATAGTCACTAAAGCTGGGGGCTCTTTTCCCTCATGGATGGCCCAAGTGCCGTGGGTCATGAAAGCTCCCTCCAGACATGATTTAACCTTATTCTGCAGAGACTACTCCCACCACCACCAATCGCTATCCATCCCACTCCAGACCAATTTAAGAATTCCCAAGTTTTGGGGCGCCTGGGTGGCTCAGTCATTTAAGCATCTGCCTTTGGCTCAGGTCATGATCCCAGGGTCCTGGGATCGAGCCCCACATGGGGCTCCCTGCTCAGCGGGAAGCCTGCTTCTCCCTCTCCCTCTGCCCCTCCTCCTGCCTTTGTGCATTCTCTCTCTCAAATAAATAAAATCTTAAAAAAAAAAAAAAGAATTCCCAAGTTTTGTTTTGTCTGTGGTAAAATATGCATACCATAAAAGTTACTATCTTACCCATTTTTATACATAGAGTTCAGTGGCATTAAGTACCTTCACATTGTTGTGCAACCATCACCACATCCGGTTCCAAAACTTTCTCCTCTTCACAAAATGAAACTGTACCCATTAAAAAATGACTCTTCACTTCCCTCTCCTCCAGTCCCTGGAAACTACCATTCTACTTTCTGTCTCTATGAGTCTGACTCCTCTATGTCCCTCATGTAAGTGGCATCATACAATATTTGTCTTTTTGTCTGGTTTATTTCACTTAACAGAATGTCTTCAGAGTTCATCCATGTCATAGCCTGTGACAGGATTCCCTTTCTTTTTTAAGGCTGAATAATATTTCATTGTATGCAAGGATCACATTTTGTTTGTCCATTGTTCATTGACAGCCACTTGGGTCCTTTATACCTTTTAGCTATTGTGAATAGTGCTGCTATGAACATTGGTGTTTCACTCTCTTTTCGAATCTCTGCTTCAACTTCTTTTGGATATATATCCAGAAGTGGACTTGTTGGATTGTAATGTTATTCTGTTTAGTTTTTCTGAGTAACCACCATACTATCTTCCACAGTGGCTGCACCATTTTACATTTTTAGCAGCAATGCACAAGGGTGTCAATTTCACTGTATCTTTTCCAACACTTGTTATTTTGGGGGGAGTGTTGTTGTTATAATAGCCATCCTAATGGTCATGAAGTGATATCTTATGGTGGTTTTGATTTGCATTTCCCTAATGACTGGTGATGTTGAGCATCTTCTCACGTGCTTTTTGCTCACTTGTATATCTTCTTTGGAGAAATGTCTATTCAAGTCCTTTGTCCATTTTTTAATCAGGTTGTTTGGGTTGTTTTGTTCTTGAATGTAGGAGTCCTTTGTATATATTAATCCCTTATTAGATACATGATTTAATAATATTTTCTCCCATTCTATGGGTTGCCTCTTCACTCCATTGATTTCATCCTTTGAGATGAAGTTCATCTGTGTTTTCTTTTGTTGCCTTTATTTTAGTGTCACGCCCAAAAAATCCTTGCCAAATCCAATGTCATGAAGTTCTTCCCCTATGTTTTCTTCTCTTATTTTGTAGTTTTAGCTCTCATGTAAAGGTTCTGATCCATTTTGAGTTGATTTTTGTATACAGTGCAAAGTCCAATTTCATTCTTTTGCATGTGGATATCCAGTTTTCCCAGTACAATTTGTTGAAAAGACTGCCCTTTCCCCTTTAAATGGTCTTGACACTCTTGTCAAAAATCATTTGATCATATATCAAGAGTTTATTACTGGGATCTGTAGTCTATTCCATTGCACTATATGCCTGTTTTTATGTCAATACCACACTGTTTTGATTAATGTAGATTTGAAGTAAGTTTTAAAATCAGGAAATGTGAGACCTTCAACTTTGTTTCTCTTTCTCAAGATTATTTGGAGTCCTTTGGGATTCCATATGATTTTTTGGGATGAATTTTTTTATTTCTACAAAAAAACATCATTGGGATTTTGATAAGGATTGCACTGACCCTACAGATTGCTTTCGGTAGTATTAAGACTTCTAATCCATGAACATGGGATGTCTTTTCATTTATTCGTGTCCTTTTTATTTTCTTTCTGCAATGTTTTATAGTTTCAAATGTGCAAGTCTTTTGCCTCCTTGGTTAAGTTTACTCCTAAGTATTTGATTCTTTTTATTGCTATTGTAAATGGAATTGTTCCCTTAACTTCCTTTTCGAGTTATTCATTGTTAGTATATAGAAATACCACTTGTTTTGTGTGTTGATTTCATATCTTACAACTTTGCCGAACTTTCAAATTAATTCTAACAGGTGTGTGTGTGTGTGTGTGTGTGTGTGTGTGTGTGTGTGTGTGATCCAAGTTGTTTTGTTTTTGCTTTTGTTTTTACCCAGAGACCTGAGCAGAAACAACTTTTCCTGCCACCTTCCAAAGCCAGTGAGTAGGCCTTTTCTAGGTCCCTGTTCACTGAGAGTGCAGGCTCTAAGGATCCCAGCTCAACCCAGGAGTACTGGTTTCTTTCTTTTCTTTTCTTTTCTTTTTTTTTTTTTTTAAGATTTTACTTATTTGGGATAGAGAGAATGCTTTTGAAACAGAGAGAGAGCATGAGCAGGGCAAAGGGAAGGAGGAAGGTAGGGGGAGAAGTACCCACTGAGCAGGGAGACCAACTTGGGTCTTGGTCCTAGGACCTGGAGATCATGACCTGAGCTGAAGGCAGACGCTTAACCAACTGAACTACCCAGGTGCCCCAAGAGTACTGGTTTCAACTTCCTGCCTCATGAAGGCCAAGGCCTTGGTCCCTGCCCTGCATGGTCATTACAGCAGAAGTGCTTGGCCACTGGGCCTACTTCCCTTCTAATACCCTCCCCTCAGAACTCCTGCCCCATCAGCTCACTCATCCCTCCTGCTTTTCTGCTCTCTCTTGATTTCAAAAACAGGCACATTCTATTTTCTAGATATTCAGAGCACGAACGATCCCAGCATCCCACTTTCAAACAAGCACCTAAAGCCAATGCATTCACAAAGGGTACGCAGAAGCCAACATTTTATCCATAGCAAAAAACCCTATTCCAGGATACAATTAGAGTAGGAAACACTCAGTCTCTTCTCCTGTGGGCAGGAGTCCTCCTCCCCCTGGGGCTGGGAGCTGGCCAAGGCCATGACCTGTGGGTGGTGGTTGTCTACTGCTCCTGAGTGGCAGGTACTGTCCTGGGCATCTGACATACACTGGATCTCACTTAATCCTCCTTTCAGCCCTGTGAGGTAGGTCCTATTACTCCACTGATCTGATTAAGAAAACTGGCAAAAACCCGGCCAGCAAAGGAGCAGAACCAGGGCTCAGGTTTTGCTTGGCTGGTCTTTTTTACCAAATACATGTCTTCCTCTGTCCTTCCATAAGCCAGTTACAGCTTCTTCATCTTGCCCAATCCTCAGGGGTAGGGTCCACGTGGTTTCTGTCCTCCCACTTGTCCTCAGCACCCAGTGGGTGTGACCTGGGTTACTCTATTTTGCCCCCCGAGGACCTGTCCACAACTCAGGAGGAACTTGGGAATGCACACAGCACTTGGCCTGAGCCCCCGTTACCAAGAGAAAGGAGCTTTTGCCAAGGACTCTGAAGGGAGATAAATGCTGGGAGTGGACTCAGCTCTGGTCAGGACCCAAGCACCCAGCCTTCCTGGAGATGCTGTGTGAGCTGGGCCAGGCCTGCAGACGGCCCCTCCCCACTGTCTCCAGCCAGGGTGGTGCTTATGTGGGAAGGACTTTAAATCCAGCTGCCAGACCCCTGGCCGGGAGAGGCTAGGAGGACTGGCCACCATGTACGGCTCCCACAGTCCGCTGCTGCTGCTGCTGCTGCTGCTGGCGGCCACCATGGGCCCCACCAGTGCCCTCAGTGACGATGAGAAGCGTGCACTGGTGGAGCTGCACAACCTCTACCGGGCCCAGGTGTCCCCACCCGCTGCGGACATGCTGCAAATGGTGAGTGCGGTGGCCAGGGGCCACTCACCTGCTGGGACCGATGGGGTGCTGGGCTGGGGCCCCCAATCCCTCCCACCCCCGAGCTGAAGCTACCTCTGAGACTCATCTCTGTGATCAGTGACAGAGACATTATGTAATTCACGGGTCCCCAGAAGCAGCCCCATTCTACAGATCAGGAAACTGAGACTCAGAGGGACTTGCTGCTCCCTCCAAGTCACACAGCTGGCAGAGCCAGGCTTGGGAGCCCCAGCTTCCCATTCCAATGGCCCCTTCCCCAGCACTTCCTAAAATGCCAATGCACCTCATAGGGGGAACACAGGAAGTTCCTAACACCTTGGTGAAGACGGTCTTTCAGATGCCTTCCAAGGCAATGAAGAGAGGAAATGAGGGCAGGGGGTCCTGGCACGAGGGTAGGAGGGATGTATGAGGAGTGGGAGAGAACAGGAGTCAGAAGCAGAGAGGGCTCAGCATCACACAGTTCCCATTCTGTCTCGGTCACACAAGACCTGTGATTTGGGGTGGGTCCCTTAACCTAGTAAGTACCGTCAGTTTCGCATCTGTAAAATGGCTCATCATTAGAGCTGCATATATATTAACATGGACTGAATCTCCCAGATAGAACACTGACAGCGGCGGGGGATGCAATCTCAAGAAATATATGTACAGGAGGGCATATTTATATAAGGTTTAAAAACAGGTAAAAACTACTACTGTATACTTGTGGGGACACATGCAAGTGTAATAAACATACAGGGCCATGCTTACAGGTGATGGAAGCCAGATTTGGGGTGGTGGTTACCTCTATCGAGAGGGAGAGTTATTTGATGGTAGAGTTAGGGCAGGATGTTTAGGTTTAAGATGAAAAGAAAGAAAGTCAGGTGCTTGGGTGGCTCAGTCAGTTAAGCATCTGCCTTCGGCTCAACTCATGATCCCAGGGTCCTGGGATCGAGTCCCGCATCAGCCTCCCTGCTCAGCGGGGAGCCTGCTCCTCCCTTTCCCTCTGCCCTTCATGCTACTCATGCGCTCTCTGTCTCTCTCACTTTCTCTCTCAAATAAATAGAATCTTTAAAAAAGGGAAAGAGAGTATCAGAAATCCACCTCCTTCCTATTCTCCCTGAGGGCTGAGCCAGCCCCTCCTCTCCAGCCACCCTTAGGAGCCCTGGGAGATTCAGGAACAAGGTCCAGGGACGCCATAGCTAGTGCCCCAGAGCAAGGTCACACCTGGGGGAACACAGCATCGTGCCTAAGGTCCAGGACTGGAATTCCAGTAGCTCTGCTCAATCTGGCCAAGTGACTCCAGGTGGCTCTTTTTACCTTCCAAGGCTTCCATTTCCTGATCTAGCACTTGGGACTGGCGATCCCTACCCTGAGGGTCAGACAGGAAGATGTGTGAAAGAGATCAAGGAAGGCCTCTAGAAATGCACTCAGCACCACCATCCCAGCCCTGCCCCCCGGCAACCAGGAAATGTGGACGACAGACCGGGAGCCCTGCTGGTACCAGCTCTGCCAACAGCTCCCTGATTGAGGCCTGGAATGCAGTTTTGAGCCTCAGTTTCCCCATCTGTAGCTCCTTGATGCCCTTCAGTCTTGTTGGCTGAGGCTGGGAGTTATCCACCCATGAGCTGCTTTGGGGACAGAGGTGGACCTTGGGGGTGGGGCGACATTCGGGGAAGTAGTCTGGATACTCAGGGGATATGCTGCGGTGTGGTGGGAAGAGATGGGAGGAGGAGATGGACTGGGACACAGGGACAAATTTGGAACAAGCCTCAGGCTCCACCTTAGGAGTGATAAATACAGAAACTCTGGAGCCAGGTGGTTTCGTTCAAATCTTGATTCTGCCATTTATGAGCTGTGTGACCTTAACTAAGTTACTTAACCTCTCTGTGCCTCAGCTTCCTCATCAGTAAATTGAAGATGACAACATAATAAGTCCCTCGTAGGATGGTTGTGCGGGTTAAATGAGTGAATATGTAGAAAGCATTTTGAACAGTATGTGGCATACAGTAAGTGCTCAATAAGTGTTTGATTAACAAAAGAGGGAATGGGTCCAGGGTGAGGCAGGTGGCAGTTATCATGAACTCTTTTCTCTCCCTTAGCTTCCACATCTAATTGTCACCACAGTTACCTTCCAGAAGGTTCCATTTACCTTGAACCCTACCACCCCATCCTCGTCCCTTGGTACAACTCCGGTCCAGTCTTTCATTACTTCTCCCAAGGACTCCTAGAAGAGCCTCTACCTGCTTCCTCAACCTCTGGCCTCCGCTGCCAAAATGAATAACCCAACACCCAGGCCCGACCATGCTCAACACCTTCAATGGCTCCCACTGGCCCTTGACTGCCTCAGGATAAAGTTCCAGCTTCTGAGAAGGCTCTCTCTGTGTGTCTGCCCCTGCTGACGCCTCCAGCCTCCTCTCTGGCTCAGTTTCTCCCTCAGTAACCTCAACAGCTTGTTCTTCCCCAGCCAAAATGTTCTCTCACCCCTGTGCCATTGCTCATGCTGTGCCTTCTGTTCTCTCCACCTGACCAATGCCCCAGTTACAACACTTAGCTTGGTGCCTCCTTCTCCACCCTCAGGTTGGGCTAAATGGCCCTTCTCGGTGCCTCTACTCTGCCCATTACAAATCTGTCATTGACCACATCGTGGCCCAATCAGCAGTTTACAACAGTGTGAACTTGGGCTTCTCGGTCCTTGCTCTTAGCTCCGGGCTGGCACAGTGCCCCGGACTGCTGAATGAGTGAATGAATGAATGGGCTTGTTTTCAGATGGTGATCATGCAGCCAGTGTGGGTGGGTGACGTGACTCTCAAAAGTCCACAGGGGTCTCTGGAAGACCGAGAAGCCTTGAGACCCACAGGAATGACTCTACTGGTGGGACTCCATGCCTCCAGTTGCAGTAGGAATCCCAGCCAGGCTCTGTAGGGGAGACCACTTAAAAGCAGGCTCTGTCTCAGTCATCAACAGCTGACAAATGTCCACTGAGCACCTGCTCTACGCCAGCACTGTGCCAGACACTGGGGCCACATCACTGTCTTACCCCGAAGGAGCTCACAGTTCAGTCTGGAGCCCTACAGGTCATCCCAGACACCCCAGTCCTGGCCCCCCACAGCCTGCTGCATTCCCACTCCCCAGCTGCCCTTACTACCAGAGCCCGAGAGAACCTCAGGGAACAGAGACAAAACACCCAGGGAGGCAAAGGGATTCACCCGTCATCACAGAGTGGGGCGGTCCCAGCCCTGCGTTCCCATCCCCACCCCCAGGCAGCTGCTCCAGAGAACTGTGTGTGGGTGAGGAGCCACACTATCCCCTCCTCTCAGGGTCACCCAAGCTCTTGGCACTCTGTAGGCTGTCTGGCTCCCACAGTTGGCTGGGCCGCCAGAGGGTGGAGCAAGAGTTGTTGCCAGGCCATCCATTTCTAGGAGAGGCCAAGGACAGAGTTTAATGGGATCCAGGCCTTTCTCGTCAATCCTTTGCTAATCCTTTTTCCCACCCACACTGGGCCTGTCCTCCCAACCAGGGACACAGAGAACCTCAGATGTCCCTTAACCTAATACGCCCCCTCCCACTGCCTCACCTGAGGTCCCCCCTGGAAAACACTGCCTTTGGGTTCTGACAGCTCCTTGACACGCCACAGCTCTGAAAATAGGCCTCTCAGTGAGGGTCACATGGAGACACAATCTTCTTGGGGAAAGTGGTTGGCAGTTGACAAGAGTTGAGAGCACCTGGGAGGGAAGCCTGGAAATGGTAAAGCCGTGGAGGCTGGGCGACCCCAAGGGGAGAGTGGGACCTGAGAGGGGAGGGTTGCCCCCACACGTCATATTTATGGTGTGTGGGTAAGGGGCTGGAGGATGGCGGAATAAACAACGCAGCCCTTGAACATCTCACTGGAAATTCTGTGGTCTTCAGAGCAGTCAGGTGGCCCTGGAGGTAAGCAGGGCCCAGCTGCCCTCTTTTCATATAGAAGGATATTAATATTAATTAACAATAACACTGTCACAAACATGATCTCTTTTATGCTTCCCGAAGCCCATGAGAGTTCAGAAGGGTTAGGCGATCTGTCTAAAATCACACAGCTGGTAAATGGTCCCAAGTTTAGCCAACTCCATGGCCGGAGGTGGAACCCTCTGAGCTCCCCACAGAAGCCCACCAGGAGCACAGACCTGTCTGTTCTTGATCATGGCCAAGAGTCACCCGGAAGGAAGGGAGGGAGGGTCTCCGGCCTCCAAAGGCCCCCAGGACACCTTCAACCTCCTTCTCTGATCCCCAGAGTTGGAGGCATCCCCACCTCCCTCTCCTACTCCCCCCAACCCCCACCGTCTCCAGCGAGCCCGAGGGGTTGCTCACCTCTCCGACCCGTCCCGCAGAGGTGGGACGAGGAGCTGGCTGCCTTCGCCAAGGCCTATGCGCAGCAGTGCGTGTGGGGCCACAACAAGGAGCGCGGGCGGCGCGGCGAGAACCTGTTCGCCATCACGGAAGAGGGCATGGACGTGCCGCTGGCCATGGAGGAGTGGCACCACGAGCGCGAGCACTACAACCTCAGCGCCGCCACCTGCGACCAGGGCCAGATGTGCGGCCACTACACGCAGGTGCGAGGCCGCCGGGTGGGTGGGCGGGGGCCACAGAGC
>LNAC01000077.1:1368723-1397315 GCA_002007465.1 Ailurus styani | reverse complement strand
GCAGTGGGCGGAGCTACACAGAGAGTGGGTGGGGTCGCATGGGTCGTGGGCGGGGCCGCGTGCACAGTGGGCGGGGCCGGGCAGGGGCCACCTCTCTTTACCGCCTCCAAGCCCAGGCTGCACCCGCTCTAAGCCCGGGAGACCCTTCGTAGAAGCTTCGACAAGAGCTCATGTGTTGTCCAGGCTTCTGACGAAGTCTGCTTCTCAAAGTGCCTGAACTGTTTTCAGGTGACTCTTGAAGAAACACAATCGTTTGAAAATCTAGGTGGCCCCTCTCGGCCTCCTTCTACTGAAGGGGCCTGCGTTAGGTGTCGCAGAGCCAGTGTCGTGGACGGTAATTATTGCACTAGGCAATACTGACCGACCTCTAAGCGGCCCTGTCCTCTGGCCTCAGGCAGGGCTGTTTGCCCCGCGGTAACTGCCCCCGACTTCTGGCTTCTCTCACTGCCCCTCTTCCGTCATTTCTCATGGTGTCTGCTTCTAACCTGCCAGGGACCGAGAAAGCAAATAGACAATTGTGTGTGTTTTGAACTTTTCTTCTGCTTTTAAAAGCCATGTGTAAAATAAGAGCAAATCGTCACCGAGTGAAGGTTTCGGGGAGCCTTCGAGATCATTCCCTGACCCTTGAAGTCACTTCTTGCTTATGTCAGGGTTCTCACTGCATTTTGAAAGTTGGAGTTTCCAGATAAGAGATGTTGGGTGCGGGTGCTGTAGGGGTGTGTGTATATGTGTAGGGGAATTAACATTAGTGTTATTGAATTCTCGTTCTTCTCCACCCAATGCTTACTGTTCAAACAATAACATGACACTTTTTTAAAAAAGAAAAAGGAAAATCAACCTTCTTCCCACCCATATCCACCAATTCCACTTTCCAGTGCTTCTTTTGAGTGGTATTTTTAGTGCTAATCTTTGGGGAAGGAAATCCTGCCATCACCCACCCAGATGAAGTAGTTGTGAGGGCCCAGCAGCCCTCCCTGTCCCCTCCCCTCTGCACCCTGCCACCTCTCACACTCCTTGCCACCCCCAACACACACACACACACACACACACACACACACGTCCTCCTGCAAGGATTGCTGTCAGCGCCCGGCAGGAGTGGGTCAGCCCTCCCCGCCCAACATTCTCCAGGGCTGAGGGCACATGCACTCTGGGGTTATTTCTGCTTGGGAGATGCTCAACAGTGGTATCCTCAGCTAAGTTAAGCAGAAAAAAAACAGTCTGGGGGATGTATGCAGAATTAGTAGCCAGAGCCAGATCTCCCAACAAAAACTGGCCTCCGTTTGAGTGACTCCTGAGCAGACCCCGCCTAGAAATAGCAAGGAGAGGCTGCTGGTCTCAGCACATGGTGGTGCACGAAGGCTGTTTTGACTTTTAAAATTTTATGCTTAAGACAGAATTTCTTCTAGCAGCTAGGAGACCCAGACTTAGAAACAGCAGAGCGGATCCCTGCTCACTTGTGATGTGGGGGGAAGTTCTGCATTCAACATGATTCCTTCTGTTCTCTTCCTTGGATTTTGTTTGTTGCTGATATTGAAGATTCTCGCATCTGAGATTCAGTTCTCTGGCTATCTCCCTTGTTTAAAATGCACAGGAAGTTGCAAAAAAAAAATGCGTAGGAGGAATTCATGAGGCTATGTACAAAGGGAAGGTTTTCAGAGAAATGCCTGGTGAAATAGTGTGTGTGGTTCAGGACAAATTCTTCCCAAACTCCCTGTTCAGAAAACTGCGTGTCCTCAGGGACTTGGGTCTGACAAGTTGTAGGGATCCTCCCCTCCCCTCCCATAGAAGACTGGTGTCCCACCCAGCCTAAACTGTTGGGTTTGCCCTTCTTCAGGTGGTCTGGGCCAAGACAGAGAGGATTGGCTGTGGCTCCCACTTCTGTGAGAAGCTCCAGGGTGTTGAGGAGATCAATATCCAGTTGCTGGTTTGCAACTACGAGCCTCCGTGAGTGCCCAGGGAGTCCTGCGGGGAGAGGGTGGGCAGAGCCAAGAGGAGGGTTGAGCAGGGCAGTCTAAGAACGTGGGAGGGGCCAGTCTGGGGCCTACACCCCATACCCCAGGGGGCGCTGCGAGGGCACCGATGGGAGTCGGCTGTCTTTGGCCCGGCAAGCTAGGTGGGAGCAAGTGAGACCCAGGGGGACTTCCGGCCTAGGGACTGTGTAGGAGGGATAGGGACGGGGAGGGATTTGTAGGAACCGCCCCCGCCCCCAGCATCGTCCTCGCCTCCCGCAGGGGGAACGTGAAGGGTAAGAGACCCTACCAGGAAGGGACTCCGTGCTCCCTGTGTCCCTCCGGCTACCGCTGCGACGACTCCCTCTGTGGTGAGTTGGGGGTGGGGTGGGGAGGAGTAGGAAGGGGCTGCAGGGGATGCCGACAGGATGGTCCTTAGAGCCTCCCGGGACTCCCGAGCGGCGCGCGGGCAGGGGAGGGGCCTGGCGAGACTCGACCCTCGGGGACCCTTTGCGGGCCCACCCTGTCCGGGTTCCCAGGCCCACTTCGCCTTCCTTGCGCAGTCGCTTTGGCGTCCTATCATTCAAAGTGCCCAGATTTCAACCCTCCCGAGCGGAGGGTAGAGGACGAAGGCCGGCGACCGGCAGGCGAGGTGGGCGTGGCCAGAAGAAAGGGCTCCCCCGGTGGGCGGGCCCTGGTGGTGGGCGTGGCCAGGTGGCCTTGAAGGGGGCAGCCCTGCGAGGCGGTGGACGTGTTAGGCATCGGCGTCTGTCTAGCTGGAGAGTCCCCTGATAAAGTGGTTGTGTGAGTGCGGAGAGAAAGACTTGGACAAGGAGGTGGATAGAGGAGACATTGTTTTAATGTTACAATAAAATAACAATGTTATAATAAAATAACATTATCAATGAAGGACGTAGTCGCTGGAGGGAATGTGTGTGTCATCCTAGGACATTTGGTCCCCTCGCCTTGATTGTGGTGGGGTGAGGGATGTGGGGTCCCGCTGTAGCACTAACGCCAGGCCTTGTTTCTTGTCAGAACCCATCACAGGCCCAGAAGAGGCTCAGGATTTGCCTCACCGGGTAACCGAGGCCCCAGCTTCCCAGGCAACCGAAGCTTCAGGCTCTAGGAAAAGCAGTATCCCTTCCTTCCTGGCAACAACGGGAACTCCATCCTCCTTGGTAACAGAGGTCTCAGGCCCCCTGGCAACCAAGGCTCTACCTGCTGTAGAAACCGAGGCCCCATCTTCCTTAGCAACCGAAGATTCCCTCTCCATGGCAACAGAGGCTCCACCTTCCTTAACAACTGAGGTTCCTTCCTTTTTGGCAACTCACAGCCTGTTGTCCCTGGATGAGGGGCCAGCTACCTTCCCCAAATCGACCCATGATCCCATCTCCAAACTAGCGGACAAAGAGGCCAGCAGGACAAGAGTGCCCTCCAAGAGCCCAGAGGGTTCTCTGAACCCCAAGATGTTCTTGACAGGGACACGGGAGCCGCCACCCCACTCCCAGAAGGTGGGCGAGGCTGAGGCTGAGTTGTCTCCTTCCACTGAGGTCTTGGCCTCAGTTCTTCCAGGCCAGGACAAGACAAAAGAGCTGCCAGCCACACTGGACCACATGGGACACACCCCCTCCAAGTCCCTGTCCAACTCCCCCAATGCCTCTGCCGCTGCCAAGGCCATGGGCGGGCGCACCCTGGCTCTGCAGTCGTCTTTGCCAGGTAGGGCCCGTAGTGTTCCTCCCATCTTCCCTCTTTGTCTCCGGAATGTCAGCGTCCTGCCCCAGCATCAATGCTACGGGCATAGCGGGGCTGCACCCTCCAAGTAAGAGCTTCCTCCCTGGCTGCTGGGCCCCCCCTTGCATGCCTGGCAGGGAGGGTGGGAGGTCAGGCAGAACTGTGTCCAGGCTGAGACAAAGCCTCTCCCTCCCCACAGGTGCAGAGGGCCCTGAAAATCCTAGCATCAAGTCAGGGCTGAACTCGGGCCCTGGTCACTTCGGAGGCCCCCTTGTGGCACTGCTGCTGGTGCCTCCCCTGGTGCTGGCTGGAATCTTCTGAACGGGTCACCACTCAAAGGCAAGGCCTGGTGGGGAGACCCTGGCCTCATGCCCGCTCTGGATGGTCTTTCTCCAAGTAAGAGGCCACAGTTTCCTGGGCAGGTCCTGCTCTGTGGTCCAGTAGCCCCCTTGACCCCAGCTTCTGGCCAGACTCCAGGCCAGTGACCTCATGCCCTCAGGAGGCCTCTGTAATGCCCACTCCTGGCACTGCCTCTGCCTCTGCGGAGGTCCAGCCCTCAGCTAGCTGCAGATTGTTCTGGGCAGTGTTCCTGCAGCCACTTGTGCTCATTCCCCAGTTGTCCTGTGGCGGTGGTTCTGCTCTTCCAGGGACAGAAGATCTCAGTGCTTCCCTGAAACCCCTTGACCCCTCCTCATCCCCTGGCTTCTTCCTTAAGCCATCGGAGTCTGGGGCTGATCGCAGGAGGACCTCCTGCCTTCCCAGGCCGAAGAGGTCAGCTGTCCTCCTGCCATTCCCTCCCACTGCCCAGACAAGATGCTTCTTGGAGAAGGCCCTCTGGACGGGCAAGGCTGCAGGGCACGTGCCTCGTCCACAGACCCCTCCTGCCCCTCCCGTCTCCACCCGGAGGGGTTTGGTGGGGATTCAGGGGAGAGCCCTGCCTACTGGGCTTGGGACTCTGCCTCTGCAGGTAGTGGGTTCTCCCTGAGTGCCCCCTCCCCCTACTTGTTGGTATAGCTGGGGGGGGGGGACTTGTGAGGGGCAGAAGGACAAGCCCCACCTGAATGGGGTTCTGCATGGGGGCAGGGGGCAGGCCAGGACCAGGGAAGGGAAGCAGCCCCTGACTCCCGAATAAAGCCTCTGGAAGAGTACCGAGTGTCTGTGCTTATGAGGGGTAGCGGGTGAAGGGGGGCTCTTGGAGAGGCCCTGAAGAGGTTCCCCTTCCAGCCCTCAGCACCTGCTCCTTCTCCTACCCACCTCCTCTCCCCATACCCTCCACCTAGTCCTTTGGGGCCCCTTTCTTTTCCTTCCTAGAAACTGACCCCCTTCCCACTCAAATCTTCAGGCAGCCAGCAGGAAGGAGGAAGGGCCAAGGGCTGACTCCCCCATCCCCAGGGGTCACCGGTGGAGGCTTAGTTGGGTTTTAGACCCCAAATCGAGGAGCATACAGCCTTCTTACAGGGTGCTGCTGCCCGGGCCCAGCTGGTACACCAGGCTTCGCCAGCCCTGGGTGCTTGGAAGCATCCTGAGAAAGGGTTCTGGAGTCCCAAACACACTCCCGCAGGGGAGCACAGGACTGCAGAGTGCTGCAGGGAAAGCACAAGTGTGTGTTTGTGTGTGTGCATGTGTGCCCATGTGTGTTGGGCTAGCAGCAGTAGGTGACTGAGGGCGGGCAGCTTGGGACCGAGCTGGGACTGGTGGGGAGGGCAGAGTGACAGTCTCCAGGCCAAAGCTGGAATGGGAGCAAACAGGAAGCATGCAAGTCAGGCTGTGCGTGTGTCTGACATATATATTTAGAACCTAATGATATAAATTAGGCTATAACTCATATAAAATTCGCCCATTTAAAGCGTACCACTCAATAGTTTTTAGTATATTCACAGGGTAGTGCAACACCAGCACAATTTTAGAACATTCCAGCACCCCAAAAAGAAACCCCATCCCCATTAGCAGCCACTCCCTTTTTCCCCTCCACCCCAAGCCCCAAGCAACCACTAGTGTCTCTATTTGTCTGTTCTGACATTTTGTATAAATGGGATCATACAGTAGATGGCCTTATCTGTCTGGCTTCTTTCACTTAGCATAATCTTTTCTAGATTTATCCATGATGTAGCATGTGACAGTACTTTATACCTTATTCCCTTGTATAGAATACATTTCATTTATCCATTTGTCACCTGGTGGACATCTGGGTTGTTTGCTCCTGGGTATACAGCTAGGAGCAGTATCGTATGGTAACTGTGGATCCTACGGTCACTCTGTGCTGAACTTTTTTTTAGGACCCCTTCTTTCCAAAGACGCTGCAGCATTACTCGTGTGCACCAGCAACGCATGCATGAAGGTTTCCATTTCTCCACATCTTCGCCAAAACTCATCATCTGTCTTTTTAAAATTATAGCTATCCTAGTTGAGTGTGAAGGAGTATCTCATTGTGCTTTTCATTTTCGTTTCCCTGATGGCTAATGATGCCAAGCACATCTTTCCATGTGCTTATTGGCCTGTTGTCTATGGAGAGAGGTCTGTTCAAGTCTTTTGCCCATTTTTTAACGGGGGTACTTGTTTTATTATTGAGTTGTAGGAATTCTTTATGTAGTCTAGATACAAGTCCCTTATCAGAGATGTAATTTCAAAACATTTTCTCATTCTGTGAGTTTTCAGTTTTTCTTTAGGATGTCCTCTGAATGCAGTCTTCATTTTGATGATATCCAATTTGTTCTTTTGTTGCTGTTCTTTTTGGTGTTATAGCTAAGACACTATTGCCTAATCTGAAGTCACAGAGATTTGAGCCTCTGCTTTTTTCTAAGTCTTATAGGTTCAGTTCTTGTATTTAAGCCTTTGATCCATTCTCAGTTAATTTTCATGTGGTGTTAGGTGGGAGTCTGACTTCATTCTTATGCATGTGAATATCCAGTTGTCCAAACACTTTTTGTTGAAAGTGATTCTTCCTCCATTCACTTGTCTTGTTGCCTTTGTCCACAGTCAATTAACCGTAAATGTGAATGTTTATTTCTGGACTCTCAATCCTGTCCCATTGATCTGTAGGTCTATCTCACGCCAGTACCACACCGTCTTGATTACTGTAACTTTGTAGGAAGTTCTGAAATTGTGAAGTGAGTCCTCCAATTTTGTTCCTTTTCAAGATTGTTTAGGCTATTTTGGATCCCTTGAATTTCCATTTGAATTTTAATGTCAGCTTGTCAAATTTCTGCAAAGAAGTCAGCTGAGACTCTGACAGGAAATTGTATGTTCTGCCATCTAGGTCTTCCAGTCCATGAACAGGGGTTATCTTTCCATTTATTTCTTTACTTTTGTTCAACAATGTTTTGTAGTTTTTAAGATATAAACTGTGTGGTTTTTTGTTAAGTTTATTCATATTTCATTATTTTTGATGCTATTACAAATGAAATTGTTTTACTAATTTTATTCTTTGTCCAATTGTGAATGTAAAAAAATATGACTGATTTTTGTGTATCAATTTTATATCCTGGATCATTGCTGAATTCATTTATTAGTTACAACAGTATTTTTAGTGGATTCTTTAGGATTTTTTTAAAAAGATTATTTATTTGAGAGAGAGAGAAAAAGAGAATGAGCAGGGGGGAAGGGCAGAGGGAGAGGGTGAAGCAGATTCCCCATGGGGCAGGGAGCCCCATGCAGGGCTCGAGCCCAGGACCACTGAGATCATGACCTGAGCCAAAGGCAGACGCTTAACTGACTGAGCCACCCAGTCCCCAGGATTTCCTATCTACAAGATCATGTCATTTGCAGAGATAGTTTTACTTCTTCCTTTCTAACCCTGATAACTTTTATGTCATTTTCTTGCCTGATTGTCCTGGCTAAGACCCTCCAGGACAATGCTGAGTAATGGCAAGACCAGACATCCTTGTCTTGCTCTTGATCTTAGGGGAAAAACGTTGGGTTTTTCATCATTCATTCTAATGTTAATTATGGGTCTTTCAGAGATGCTATTAATCAGGGTGAGGAAGTTATATTCTTAGGTTTTTGAATGTTGTTGTCATGAAGGTGTTCAATTTTTTAAAAAGATTTTATTTATTTGACAGAGAGAGAGAGTGAAATCACAAGTAGGCAGAGAGGGAGGCAGAGGGAAAAGGGGAAGCAGGCTCGATGAGCAGGGAGCCCGATGCAGGACTCAATCCCAGGACCCTGAGATCATGACCTGAGCTGAAGGCAGAGGCTTAACCCACTGAGCCACCCAAGGGTGTTGAGTTTTGTCAAATACCTTTTCTGTGTCTACGGAGATGGTCATATGCTTTTGTTTCTTATTCTAAGTACAGAGAGTATTACATTTATCAGATGATGACCCAACATATGATCCTGAGCACAGGGGTCCTTCCCTTCTTGGGCCTGTTTTCTCAAGCTAGCCCTAGGTCCCATGAGGTCGTCAAGTGAGGGAGCCTCTGAGCGGAGCAGGACTGTGTAAGGCCAAACCCATCCTTCCTGGTTTCGGGGTGGGCTCTGCTTGCCTCCCACAAAGCAAGAGCATCTGTGGCCAGCCCTCAGGAAACCTGTCACAAGAAGAGAACCCATCTAAGACCAGAAGCAGGGACCTCTTTGGAATTTCATTTTGGGGAAAACAAGACATGGTGTCCCATACTAGTGAGGCAAGGCTGTGACAAATGGGCAGAGAGGGGATGGATCAGCACAAGCCCATGGTAGACAGGAGGGCTGTTCAGAGGGGAGGGTGGCTGGCACTGAGGCCTCAAGGACCAGAGCAGGGACCACCCTGCTCCAGCACTCTGCCGTGTGTCTCCCAGGCATCTGGGGACTGGCAAAGCAACAAGGGCCACAGCAGGACCCAGCCAAGTCCACCAGTGCCAACTCGGGCTTCACCACAGGGGGCCCCAAGAGGCCTCCCAGAGGACTCCCCAGCTTTGTCCATGAGAATTGGGTTTTCGGGCGCCTGGGTGGCTCAGTGGGTTAAAGCCTCTGCTTTTGGCTCAGGTCATGATCTCAGCGTCCTGGGATCGAGGCCCGCATCGGGCTCTCTGCTCAGCGGGGAGCCTGCTTCCTCCTCTCCCTGTCTCTCTGCCTGCCTCTCTGCCTACTTGTAATTTCTCTCTCTCTGTGTCAAATAAATAAATAAAATCTTAAAAAAAAAAAAAAAAGAATTGGGTTTTCCGGGACGAGTGGATGGAGACTAATTGCCCACGAGGACATTCCCACTGTCACCCCTCCTTTTGCTGACAGCTCAGCTCCCCTCCGACCCCAATCCAACCCCATCTCCTTTCTCAGCTAAAAACCCCGTCACTCTAGTTCCCAGGACTGACAGGGGAATACCAGACGCTCAACGGTAGGTGAGACCTCAGCCCTCAAACACAGAAGGGCCCAGCAAAGGGGGCACTTAACACGCACGACATGCGCGTCTGAATACTGAACTGAAAAACATTAGGGGTAAAACCTGTACTTTGCTCAACTAAAAACTGAGAGCATCAGAGGGATTTTTCTGGCCATTTCTGGCTGTGGGAGACAGCCTGGGAGGTGCAGTCCGGACCCCGAAATTCGCAAGTCCCCAGGGACTACTTGAGGGCAGCACTGGCTCTCCTCAGGGTGACCCGCCACGCCCACCCACAGCCCACTCTTGACGAGGGGCGGCCTCTCCCAGCATCTGGGGGACAGCTGTCAGAGGGAGAGGCTCTTCAGCGCCGGCTCAGCTCCCATTCCAGAATGCCCTACATCTGGGGGGACCACGGGAAGGAATCAGTGAAAAAGTAGGATTTGAGGGCGGAGCAACAGGAAAGAAAGTCGCTCCTGACCAGCGATCAGTGCTGGGGTGGGGACACCACAGTGGGCTGGGGAAAGGTCACATGCCCACATAGGCACGCTCCTGCGGCCCGGCGACTAAGGATACACAAGGGAACTGCCCTCAAGTCAAGGGCTTTGGGGAAAACCGGTTCTGCCAAAGCACCCAGGGGGCTTTCCCTGGGGGTGACCCAGCCCAAAGTCACCAGACCCCCAACTCTCCAAAACCACTCCCCTCGAGCAAGGGCAGAGAAATACCTGGGGAACTCAGCTGGACCCCAACTGGTACTCAGACCCCACCAGATGGAAACCTAAGGTCCCCAGAGTTTTACAAACCCGGGTGTTGGGCAGAAGCAAATTAAGGGAGCTGTGCCTTTTTCAGAGAAGGCAGGGCTCGGTCTTTGGCTGGGCCCACTCTCCCCCCTCTGCTGTAACCCCACAACCCCGATACCAAATGACTCTCAGCACAACCTGAGACTGTCACGGGCAGGCGGTGCTGAGCCGACAGGGATGCGGGTGGAACTTTCTGACGCTGGGAGGGCCTTACAGGTGCTGCCTTCCTGCTTGCAGGCCTATATGCCCTAGCTGTTGCTCTGTGACCTGGCACCTTGACCTTGTCTAACTCACAAGACCCTCTGATGGCCTCCCCCACGGCTGGTCTACACCAAGGCCTGGCATTGCTTATCCCCAGGCTGAGCCGCCCCGACCCCTTCTCACACCAGCACAGAGGGCCGAGGACGACCCCACGGACAGCTGCTGTGGTCATAAAAATAACACGTTCCCGCCAAACTCCAAAATCATCACCAATACATTTATTTGAGGGGGACAAGGTCAAAACTTATCGGGAACTTTTAAACCGAATAGTATGAGAGAGACACCGGCCTGCCTGACTTCCGGGCGTTGACGACCTTGCAGGGAACCAGATCCCTCGAGTAAAGCCGCACCATGGATCTGACGAGCGTTTGAGGAGGGACACACATTCAGAGCAGTATCGTGATTTCCCGTCCAGAAGGTGCTACCGCCGGTGTCAGAGGAGTAGTGTTGAGAAACACGAAGGCGGCACCTCGTGGGAGCTTCCGAGCACAGGCCTGGACATGACAGTGGCCTTGTGCAAGGGGCCCAGGCCCTGTGTACAAAGCAGGAGAGCAGTGCTCCGAGCTGAGCTGCAGGAGGGCGGCTGGGGCTGACATGGGTAGGAGTGGGGGGGGTGGGATCTGACCCGGTGAGCCTCTTCCCATCCTAGCTGGGCCTCCGAGAGCCACTCTCTGGCCCTTTGCACAGGGCAGACTCAGCAAATCTGTGAAGGAAGGGGGTTCTGCCCCAGCGCCCTAACCCCGCCCCCACCTTCCCCAAGTCTAACGGTACCCCATCCCTTGGGGGCAGCCTCCCCCTCCCACCCAACCCCCACTTCTGGACAGACACACGGCAAATATGGAAACCGAAGCCCCGCTGGCCGGAGCACAGCGAAGTGTTGCTGGGTTGGACTCATCTGACAGGTGCCCGAGATGATCAGGCCCCACCCGAGGTGGCCAGGCTGAGACACTGTGTTTCGTTTTTTTCTTAGGGGATTCAGGTTACTCTAGGGCAAAGCACGATCCTGAGGACACCCGGCGGAAAAGCAAGCTGGAGCCACGGAAAAGCTGGCCCTGGATTGGAAGGAACGGGCAGGTCAGTGACCAGGGAGGCCGCACGCCCACAGCTCAAGCCTCGGGTTCTCCCAGGCAGCGGGGATGTCTTACGGAAGGGAGGGGTCGGCCGTGGACACGGCGGCCGTGTTTTCAGCTGTGTTACTCAAGGGCTAAGATCCTAGGCTTCCCCACCTACTCCGTGCGGTCCCTCAGAGTTCTCCTTTTCAGAGTCTTTAAGAGTCGAAGAAGAAAAGGAGACTGTCTATTATAAAATCTGTAAGTAAATTCAGATCTAGCGACCTCACATCCTTTCTAAAATAAAGTGAAAATTTAATGAAAATGCCTTAAACCAGGAGTCTATATTCTCCTTACGCTCCCTATGACATCGGGTCCTGTGACAATTCCTCATCTTTCCACGCAATGTGAAGCCCACAAAACCATCTGACCTGATTGGTGTAGGGGAAGAATTGGGGGGCGGGGGGAGTCCTCTGTTGGGAGCTTGCTTACCTGCATGCTCAGGTATTTCCAGCAGTGGATCCAAGACTTGAACACGGGGGAGTACGGGGGGAGCCCGGCCTGCAGCCTGCCCAGGAAGGAGAGCACGTTAGACCCGCTGAATGACGGGAGATGGCTCAGCCAAGGCCAAGGGGGAGCTCAAGAAATGGCCTGGAGCTGCCACCACCACATCCTGACTCATGGATGCAGCCCAGAGGGGCGCGGTGAATCCCAGAGGATGCTGGGGTACCCGGCGGGCGGTGGGGGTGGCCAGCCAACACACAGACCAGGTGGGAGAAAGCAGAGCACCAGACAGGCTGAGCTGGAACCCCCCACCCCCACATACCCCGGCTGGCTGCCTGGAGGAGGGGCGCACACCTACCCGCAGTTGTTCACAGCCATGAGGTCACCGACCAGCAGGAAGGGGTAGGTCAGCATGCTCACTGCAATCTGAAACCCAGGGAGACCTGAGCGGCAGTGACCCCACCACCACCGGTCCCGACTCAGGGAGCAAGGGCATACCGTGCCAACACCCTACACCCAGGCCTGCCTCTAGCTGACCACCAGAGCAGGCCCCCCAAGCCCCACCCAGGCCCGCAGGGCAGCAGAAAGGGCAGCTGGCTGAGCCGCTGGCTTGACTTACCCCCATCACAAATTTGGTATAGCTCCGGATGGCCAGGGCCTGGCTGAACTGGAGACAGAAAGGAAGACCCGTCTGATACTGTGGGCTGCCCTTCAGAGAAGGTCTGAGACCCCCAGCCTGACCCCGTTCACCGGCCTCACACCCCTTTTGGGATCGGTGCCCCTCACACAGCTACAGATGCTGCGATCCCTTCCAGGGCCTGCCGGTGGCTTCTGTGGCCTTGGAGCCAGCACCAGAGCCAAGGGAAGCCCCGGGAAGCGGAAGTGTGGGGAGCAGACTAACAGGACTCCCAAGACCCAGCCAGGGGTGGTAAGGAGCAGAGGTGCGGACCCTGGTAAGTGGGGTCGCCGGCTGCTGGCCTGTGCAAGTTCCCACTGAGCTGCAAGTTCCAAGGGTCTAGCCTGTGTCCGCCCTGATCAGCATCCAGGGCTCGGCACACAGTCAGTGCTCAGTAAGTGCTTACTGAATGAGAAGACAGACACCCACCCAACTCCCCAGATGCAGAATCCTGGTCCTGCAGCAAAAGGGGAGGAGGGGACACTCTCAACTTACTACCACCCCCTACCTTACCAAGCCCTCACCCCCCTTGGACCCCCAACATCTGAATTCTACTTTGCCCAGAAAACAGCCCCTCGCTAGGAAGGGGGACCTCCCTGTCCTTCAGCTTCCTGTCGCATGGCCATCCCAGCAGGTGGATACCCTGCAACCTCGGATGCAGGCTTGCCCAGCCCTCTGTGGGACCGGCAACCTCATCTTAGCCTTTAAGCCACACACAGAAGAGCGCCTGCAAACCCCTTTCCATAAAGCTGGAGACGGGCAATCTGCCACGGGACACCCCCCAGCGTCCCTGGCTTCCTGTGTATGTGACAGCAGCAGCTCCCCCATCCACAGGGCCCCGGGTATGTGGGAGCTGGTCTCTAAGGAACCTACTGAGTTTGCTGACACTGAAAGGCCAGCAGGACTCACCTACCCACGTCAAGTGAACAGACCCACTTCCTGCTGAGTAGCGGCGCTCAGCTGGGCTGGGGACATTCCTCACCACAGACACAGACGCGGGCCCAGACACAGACGTACGCAGACCATGACCCCCACCCCACCCCACCCCACGAGGTGACTGACAGACAGGCCCCAGCCCACCTATCCTCCTGGGCCTTGCAATCCTGCTGTTAGACTCTGGCTCCCAGGAGTCCCCTGACCATCACTGCTCCCCAACTCCTGGTTCGGGCCGAGCCAGTCAACCCACCAGCTCTCTAGACACCTGTCTTTAACAAGCACCTTTAGAAGGAAAACGCCTCCCCGTGACTGACCCAGCCTGCAGACCAGGCGGTATAGACAACTGCTAACAAACTAGTGGGGTGCGCGTGCATGGGACACTTCCCAGGTGACCCAGAAAGCCTCGAAGCCAGGGAAGCACCCCGGCCCGGCACAGGCAAAGACCTAGTCCCAGGCCTGCTGATTCCTAGCCAAGCGCTTCAAGACAGCCTTTCAATCTCTGGGTCTTAACTTTTTACCAGTAAAATGGGACGCTACACCTGCACTGTTCCCTTCACAACTGGAGTGCTGCTGGGATCAAATGTAATGTTCACATAAGCATAAACATCAAGCAAAAGTTAAAGGGTTATTAGCTAGTCTGTGTCCTGATTTCCTGATTCACCGTTGGGTCACCGCCTCTGATAAGCTGGGGTCTGTTTTATTTCTAAAGCTGCCCAAGGACAGGCTTTCCATGAACTCCTCCAGGTCTGGTTACTGATCTTGAATCTCCTCTCTCTTGAGCCCGCTCTCCCCAGAGGCACAGCTGACCCCAGGACAAGAGGTCCTTTCAGGGGGCGCCTGGGTGGCTCAGTTAAGTGTCTGACTCTTGATTTCAGCTCAGGCCACGATCTCAGTGTCCTGGGAATCGAGCCCCATGTCGGGCTCCGAGCTCAACCAGGAGTCTGTTTGGGACTCTTTCTCCGTCTGCCCCTCCCCCAACTCGTGCCCGCTTTCTAAAGCGGATCCTCTCAGTCCACTCCCCAGAGACCCTTTCTAGCCCTGAGGGCCTGGTGCTAAGGATCCCAGGGTCCTGAGTCTGCCCCAGACCCTGGGTATCAGCAGTACATGGAAAGATTGACAAGTCCTTGTTCCAACCAACCTGGGAACCTGGATTCTGGTCGTTTCCCAGCCCCCCTGGGGTGTCACTCACGCTGTCATCCACCAGGTAGGCATTGATGAAGTGGGCCAGCAGGTTACAGCCCCACAAGAAAACCACATCTCCCAGGAGGTGAGGGATTAAGCCGCTAAAAAACAAGGTGAGCAAAGATGAGCAGAGGGAGGGAGGGGACGACTTCTTGGGGGCTCCATGCCCAGGAAGGAGGCAAGGATGTTCCAAGCTCAAAATGTCAGCATAGCCAAACTATGGCCTCAGGAAAAAAAGCCTGCAGGGGCCACATGGGCCGGCATCTAGCCACACCAGGAGGCCAGTGTCCTTTTGTCCATGGGGGTTGTCACGGGCCACATCTGAGGCCACAAATTAGTTTACGGCCTCACAAGTGGTTTTCAAACCACAGAGATACAAATGTTGCTAAATCTGGGATTTTCAAATGCAGATTAGGAAACAGGGTCTACACATTTATATTTTCTCCTGGCCTCTTTACCTAATCCACTCTCACAAAACACTTGGCTTGATGCATCGGTTGTCTTCACCCCTAGAATGTTCCACTGAAGACATTCCATACCAGCTTTTGCACAGAGGACTCACTGTTAAAAGTGACGGCCTTGGGCGCCTGGGTGACTCAGTGGGTTAAAGCCGCTGCCTTCGGCTCAGGTCATGATCCCAGGGTCCTGGGATGGAGGCCCACATCGGGCTCTCTGCTCAGCAGGGAGCCTGCTTCGTCCTCTCTCTTCTCTCTGCCTGCCTCTCTGCCTACTTGTAATCCCTCTCTCTGTGTCAAATAAATAAATAAAATCTTTTTTAAAAAAATGACAAACCACCTTTAAAAAAAAAAAAAGTGACGGCCTTCTGAAGAAACAGCCCTCCAAACTGCTATGGAAGGTCCCAAAAATACAGCCAAAAAGCCAGACTGAGATCAATGGGACCCATGCGCTGCTGGTGTTTCTTTCAATGTATTTATTTGCTTGTTTAGATATGGAGTGACCTTGAAAACTCTCCAGGAGAAGAATGGCTATCTCTTGGGAGGGGTGGTAGAGATTTCCGAATATGTAAGACTCTTATTTCAAAACACCCGAAGAGCTCAAAAGCATATGAGCAACACATGTAGGTGATAAGTGATATGAAGAAACCGAAGCTTCGAGAACGGGAGCTCCCATCTTGATGCCTTCACCTGCGCTCAGACTAAGCGCTCCCACGCGCCCTGGGGCCTTCTCCGTGGGGGTGCTAACACCTACAAGAGTCACCCGGACCACAAACGCGTGAAGAACAGAACCCGACGAGCAGGCGTGTGTTGTGTCAGAATCTCTTCACACCTGGGACGGGGACTCGACAGTGAGTGTGAAAATGGCCAGAGGTGGTGGTGACATGTCGTTTTATGCTCTGATGTACTTGTCACGTGAGCAAATACTCATTCACGTAGATTTATACATATACATACATATGCATGTGTGTGTGTATATGTACGTATATGTATGAATACGTGAGCGTGAGTGCGTGCGTATTTATCAAGGCCTGGCGATCCTGGCACCCCTGACACGGAGCACTAGGTCGTGCCTCGCAGTGGGGGGCTGCCCTCTGCACTGCAGGACAGCTAACAGCATCCGGGGCTTCTACCCGCTAGCTGCCAACTGTGACAACCAAAAGCTGGCTCCAGACATTTCGAATGTCTCCTGGGGCAAAAACCCCCTCCTGGTGAGAACCATATACACATGTGTGCACCTACACCATCACTTCTTGGTTAAGTGAGACCCTAAATAGATTCCCCTGACCAACTACAAAACCACAGTGAGTGAACAGAGAACCCCATTATCCAGTATGTTACTAACATAACAGCGTGCCGGTCCCTGCCCAGACCTTAACAAGGCAAAAACAAAAGAGAGCTGTCCGGCGTGACTTTGGGGTCTGCTTGTGGCTTGTTCTGTCTGGACACGGTCTTTTCAGTGTAAGCCTTCTAGTTCATAGGTAACGTGAGGTGGGCGTGAGACACCCAGGAGGGCAGGGGTCTATGGGCCTCGGGAGTCGACGGGCCCCTGCTGCTGGCTGCTTTGCACAAAGGCAGGCCCAGCAGAGTCAAGTGCCCTGACTTTTTAGAAGCCGGAGATCAGACTGTTCCGTGCAACGCCCGCCGTGTTAAACCGGGTACCCCGGCTCAGCAAGATCGGCCCGCTCCCATCCCCAGGGCTGAGGGCTGGTCAGTCCATCTCCACCCCCCCACCCCCACCCCGTGTGCTGGACAAACAGTACCATGTCTGTGTGAGCCATGATCTGCAAAGGGCCGAGCAGCTTTGGTCCCGGTAATCCGTGGCTCCCACGTGCCGCGGAGCTCTACGGAGCCGGAATGCAGCTACGCGGGAGGGGCAGAGCCCTGTGGTTAGTCTGAGCCTGGCAGCTATGGCCTGAGAGGTCGAGAACGTGTCTGTTAGTAGAACCATGCCACGTGGCCAGCTATGGGGCACAGAAAACTCACGTACACAAAGAATCCCAGCAGCCCCTCCTCTTTGAAAATCTTCCCAATGGAGCTCAGCACACCGCTGCGAAGGAGGGAAGACAGGGATATGAAGTCCACCGGTCACCTTGGAGAAGCCCAGCCCCTGGTGGGGAGGAGAGCCCACCATCCCTGCTCAGAGCCAGCATGCCCTGGGCTGGATGGGGAGCGGGGTCTCTGGTACCAGGACGAACCCAAGCAGCGAAGATGAGAGCATGCTTGTCTGGGGGTGAGGGGCATTCACACAGTTCATGGACGTGGGAAACCCCTCACCCCAGGAGAAGCCCAGCGGTTCCCTACTGCTGCTTTCTGTGGATCTGGGATTTGGGCATTAGCCTTCCAGTCGGGGCTACTGCAAAGGCAACGGGCCTCTCTCCTGCCTGGCCTGTAGCGCTTCTCTCTGAAGCAGCCTTTTCCGGCACAGAAGCCCTGCATGCCTCATGGCAGGAGAGCAGGAGGGGTGGCAAGTGGGGACCCACCCGCCCATGGGGCAGAGAAGGAACACGGGGCCCTGCAGGAGACGCTGGAACCAGACAGCCCAGATCCAGCCTGGGAAAAGGCACTCGGCTCCCCCCCAGCAGAAGCTCATCGACCCAAGGACAGGCTGCTGCCTTAGGTATGAAACGCAAAGGAGGCTCTAGAGCTGTCTCTGGGACTCGGGGCTGGTGATGCCAAGCAGCCTGTCCTATGTGGAGCTCCTCCAAAGCCCAGGTGGCGGAGGAAACCTAAAAGAAAGCTGGAGTGGGTGGGAGGCAAAGCCCTATAGCTAGGCTGCTTCCACGCCCCACAGCCCTTCTCGAACAGCGGCATGGCCCACTGGGGCTCTGAGCCAGATCATCCCCTCCCAGGCCTGTCCACCATCGTCACATTTCAGTTTGGGAGAATGGGCCAATTTCCCATTAGTGAACCCCCAAATGGGGCCACAGCAGTGAGCTGCCTGGGGCAGTGGTCCCACAGGACGGCTGCAGAAACAACAGAAGCCAGGAAGCAAGAGTCTTAGGAAGGGTCCCACAGGCTGTCCTCCTGCCATGTGCCTCTAGGCTCTGCCTGCTGTCCAGCACGGAGCTTCCAAGGGGCGGGGAGGGCAGAACTGCCACTGGGGAGGGTTGTGGCCGCACAGCTCCCAGCTCAGGGCCGGCACAGCAGATGCTGGGTGAATATTTGGTGAACAACTGAGGGGACGGGACCACGCCCACAGGGGAACAGCCTCCTAGCAGAAAATGAAATGAGCTAAATGGTTAGGGCATCACTGGGGGTCCAAGATGGAACCCTAGCTCAGTCCCGAGGGGCACAATCCGAGCCAACTCCGCTCCCACTGACCCCTCTGCAGGGCTGCCGGGATCAGCCAGGGCAGCCCCGGACACGCGATGGAGAGGAGCAAGTGCCCTGGACGCGGACCGTGGCAGCCCCTGCCACGTTCCCCTGACGCTAGCACACTAGAAAAAGGGCAGAAGAGGGACAGCACCCGACCCCAGCGCGGCCTGTCCTGGCAGACTCTGAGTGGTGACAGGGCCGCTCCTGCCAGTTCTGGAAGAATTACCCACCTGTACTTGGCCTCCCGTCCCACAAATTGGACCATGCAGCGCATTGAGATGACTGAGGAAAAAGAAACACATAAGGGTGACATGGAGGCCAAAGCTCAGGGCACCCGGTGTGGAGGGGGGGGCCGGGGAGGGGTGTCCGCTGCCGTGGCCACCGTACGTGGCCTGTGTCAGCGCAGGAGAGGAGGAGGGCCTCGAGGATTCCCGTCACACCCGTGACCGCGGCATCCCAATTCTTCTGCTCGGGAAGGGTCCCGGCTCCCTCCGGACAGGACTCCCTGCTGACCTCTCCTCAGTGCGGTTCCCGGGGAGGACCCCCACGCGACCATACTTCCCAGTGATCCCCCGCCGCCCGGCCATGGCGCACGAGGGGTTACCCCGCAGCGGAGAAGCCGCCTGCCCTGGGGTGGCTCACCGTGCAGGGGGTGGGCCAGCATGCGGGACACACATTGCATCATCATCTCGTAGGAGGTCTGGAAGAGAGCAGAGGGTGGGCACCCGGTCTGCCCTCTCTCGGGACCTGGCACTCCCGGGGAACCGCAAGCTCTTACGGGGGAAAAACTGGGATCCCACAGCCCCCGGTGGGGTCAGTCGAGCTGGGATCACCCCGCTTGTCAGCCAACCCCCATTCCCTCCACCCAGGAGTGCTGCTGAGCCTCGCACGAGGCGCCACGGTGGCCACGAGGCTTGCTGGCACTCCTTACAGAGTCCTTACAGGGCTCCTTCCGTGACCCACCCTAGACACACGCATACACAAGGAGCCAAATCTATGTCTCTGCGACGACCCGGCTAATTCGGCGGTGAGAAATAATCAGACTGCCCTCCCCCGGCCTCTCCCTCTCCCAGCTCCAGACACCCACCTCCTTCACCACCTTCTTCAGAGAAGTCTTCATGTCATCCTTGTTGGACACCTGCTCGATCTCATCCGGAGGGAAAACCTGAGATACAAAGAACAAAGGAGTGGGGCGCCTGGCTGGCTGTGTCAGACAGCACGTGAGCCCTGACCTTGGGGTTGGGAGTCCGAGCTTGAGCCCCATAATGGCGTCAAGCTTACTTAACCAAAACAACAAAACAAAACAAAACAACCCAAGACAAAACAAAGGAGGGCCAAAAGCAAAGTACAACTATGGCTCTAAAATGTCATACTTAAGGGACAGGGATGGCAGGAACCACCCCTCCTCTCTTCCCCCATGCTGGGTTCACCCCCGGTAAGCCCAGGGCTGGAGCTCCGGGGGCAGGGGGAGCCCGCCTGCCTGCTGTCACAGTTGTGGGCAAGCGGGAGGACGACGGGGCAGGACCCCTCCCAATCAATGGGATGCAGTGTTGAGCCACCAGGGTTCAGAGCCTGGCTACAGCGCTAGGGTGTAGGCCTGGAAAGGGAACTGGACGGGCGCACATGGCTGTCTCTGGGGCTGGCGGGGAGCTTGGGGGAACCTTCGCCCCAGGCTCACCTTCTTCATACTGCCCCGGGTCACCGTGGAGAGGGCGTTGGACATCAGTCGGGGGCTCAGGCCTCGGAAGAGCCCTATCTTCCCATCCACCTGCACGATGTACTTGGCTGTAAGAAAGCAGGGTGGCCTTGTCACAGCCGGGGCCAGACGAACCCACTCCGGGGCACCCTCACTCCCAGACCAGATGCGGCCTGGCCCTCAGTCATGGAAGGAGCAGCTTTCTATCCAAAACCCCAGAAGCGATTGGGCCCCAACCCCAAAGTCTTCTCTAGCCCATTTCTTTGTGTAAAACCTTCAGAATGTATTTGCGACCAACCAATTCACATATTTTAACTTTGAAGAAATATTTGGCAAACTCAGCTACGGTTTTTCAACTCAGCAACTTCAGCGCTACAACCCAGAAACCAATTTTGTTGCTCATAAAAAATGTCTCTCTTGGGACGCCTGGCTGGCTCGGTCATGGGAGCATTCAGTGCTTGATCTTGGCATTGTGTGTTCAAGCCCCACGCTGGAAAAATAAATTAATTTTTAAAAAAATGTTTTCCTTGGGGGCAAGAAAGAAAGGAAAAAGGCAGAGAGTGCCCACAGGCGACAATGAAGTTTGCAACCTAAGGGAGGAAGAAAGCGGAAAAGAAGAAAGGCTCAAGAGTGTCCCCTGAGCACACCACGGAGAAGGCTGTCATCCTGTCACTGTGCTGCACCCAGGCCCTCACCTGGTACACATTAGCATTTATGAATCACAGCAGGGGGTGGGGGTGGGACACAGCTAGTGGAGAAGTAACCAAAACAGGCACCAGTGAACTGTTCTATAGAAAAAATCATAAGCAGTCAGGGAAGCTAGACCCCACCTGAATGAGTCAGTGTTTTTTCTTTTTCTTTTTAAGATTTATTTATTTATTTGAGAGTCAGAGAGTGAGAAAGTGAGAGCATGTGACAGGGGTGGGGGGGAGAGGAAGCGGGGGTGTGACAAAGGCGACAAATGACCACCACAAACAGAGGAAGAAGGACAAGGAGACTCTGCACCAAGCATGGAGCCCAACGTGGGGTTGATCCCAGAACCTGAGATCATGACCTGAGCCAAAACCAAGGGTTGGAAGCTTAACCAAATGAGCCATCCAGGCGCCCCCAAAGATTTTATTTTTTTAAGAAACCTCTACACCCAATGTGGGGCTTGAATCTACAACCCCAAGATCGAGTCACGTGCTCAATCCAATGTTCTTTATTTTAATATAAACTTTTAAACTATGTTCAAAAAGCTGATGTATTCTTATAAACCTGCATACCTAGAAGCTAGCAGAACTTTCTCTCAGACACTGTGCGCCCCTTCCAGACTGGACTTCAGCTCCTTAGCACCATGCAGTGGCAGGAACCAGCAAAAGCGCCTTTCTCTCCACTGCAACATGCCTGCCAACCCAGCAAATTCAACGTCACTGCTAGAACGGGCTTTCGGTGGGGCTGGAGAGCACCTGTTCCTGCACATGTGGCTTTCTGAGATGGAGGTGGGGCTGGAAAGAGAGGACTACGAGGGGACCGGACGCTGGGTGGCGTGGCAGGGTGCCCTTCTTCACAGAGTGAACAGGTAGGAGGAAGGTTTGTTTTGGGGGAGGGGAGGTCCAGGCAGCAAGAGAGGCAGGCAGCATAAAGCCTCAGTGTGATCACGAGTGAGTCACTCGGCCTCTTTCTACCCAATTTGCCCACCAGTAAGAAAGGAGTAAGGATGCATTAAGCGTCTGCCTTCGGCTCAGGTCATGATCCCGGTATCCTGGATCAAGCCCTGCATGGGGCTCCCTGCTCAGCGCTCAGCGGGGAGTCTGCTTCTCCTGCCCCTCCTGCTGTTTCCCCCTCTTGCGCTTTCTAGCTCTCTCGCTGTCAAATAAATAAATAAAATCTTAAAAAAAAAAAAAGGAGTAAGGACCCCTATTTCTCCTCATCTCAGAGGTGACGTACGAATAAGAGAGAGCAGAGAAAGGCATACAAAAATCCCCACGGGAGCCTCTGTGGACCCAAAGGTTCCCACAGCCAGCCAGGGGCTCTGTCATTCCACAGTTTCTCAGCAGTCCCTGGAAAACTCTCCACCCAAGAGGTTCATCTGTTATACCAAACAATGTCGTGACAGCTGCGGCACTTTTCCTCCCGACCCGGAGAGGAGTCGAGGTTGTCTAGACAGCAGACAGACGGCCGAGCCCCCCTGCTCACGTGACAGCGGGCGGGGTTACCTAAAACTGCCCAACGGCCGTCTCTTTACAACGTCTGGACCGAAACAACACTTCTATACCCGGGGTGAGCAGCAGCACCTCTGGACTCTGCTCATCTCTACACGAGGCACGATGTGGGTCAAGATCCCTTCGCCGTGAGTGCTTTCGGGAAGGACTGTGTGACACAGGAGGAGAGACAGTCTGGGTTCTGACCCGGGCTCCCCTGGATGGCTGGAGCTCACCGAAGCCCCCATGGAGGGCTGGCAGCCCGCCGGCCCAGCTTCCCACAAACCCACCGTTAACTCTGTCCCCAGCTTCACTGTGCGACGGTCAGGGTGCCCGCCCACTTCTGTGACCTCCCCCTCCCCTTCTCGGGCCATTTCTAAATAAACGCAAATATGAACACGTGTCCCCCCAAAATGTCATGTTCGGCCTGGCCACAGGCTACTCAACATCATGGTGGCAAAAATGGGAGAGAGACACAACATCAGATTCTGCCAACAGTGTGTGGAATTAAAAAAAAAAGGGGGGGTGCACCTGGGTGGCTCAGGTGGCCCTGCCTTCGGCTCGGGTCACGCTCCCAGGGTCCCGGGATCGAGCCCCACGTGCGGTTCCCTGCTCAGCGGGGAGCCTGCTTCTCCCTCTCCCTGTGTGTGTGCTCACGGTCTCTAGTGCTCACTCTCCCTCAAACAAGTAAAAAAATACAAAGTAAAAAAAAAAAAAGGTGACAGGAGGCAAAGCCCCAGGTTATTGGGCAGAAAGATTTTTAGAGGTCACTCTGGACTGACCAAGCAGGTATGAAGAGCAGCAGTGGAGGAAGCCTGCGGCAGAAGAGGCCGACTGTGAACCCGGGGAGCAAGGGCGCGGTTAGTGGGGGGGGGGGCACCGGGAGAGAGACACCGATGCGGGACCGGAGCCAGCCGGCGCCCGGAGGCCTGGGCACAAGCAGTAAGGGCAGCCAGGCGGGCTGGGGCGGGCTCCTGGGGAGACAGCCCCTAGCCAGCAGAGCCGCGGCAGGGGCTGCGGGGTGCTTGCACCAAGGGCCTGGACGAGGCAGCGGCCACCACCCGGCGGACTAGGAGTGCGGGGGGCCAGTGAGGCGGTCTGCCGGGCCCGGACGGCGGCTCAGGGCAGGCCCGAGGGGAGGCGTGACGCCCCGGGCGCTGGCTGCTCTGTGCCCAGTGTGGGAAGATGCTCAAGGGGGGCCCCCTGCCTGCGGAACGCGGGGGAAAGAGGAGGAAGGGAGCGAACCCAGGAAGCTGCTGGAAAAGGCCTCCTGCTGGAGAAGCGGCAAAGCAAAAAAAACTGGTAATGGGGCCAAACTGCTCGGAAAGCAGAGGGAAACCTCCTTGGACTCCCATTTCCAGGCACAACTGGGGGCGGCAGGGATGACAGAGGCCAGTGTCCGGGAACTGCAGGCAGCGGAGCTGGACCAAAGCCGTCTTGTTCACCTGCTCCCACCCCAGCGACTCGCCGTCTCTGGGCACACTTGGATCCCCTCCTCCTGGCCCGTGCGACACCGGGTCCCGCCGCCCTGCGAGTTCCCTGGGGCCAGCTGGGCCCGCTCCCCGGCTGACGTTTTGTCTGTGGGGGCCTTCCTGCCCCGGAAGCAGACTCACCATAGGTGAAGAAGCTCGGCAGGTAGAGGACCTTCCTCCCCAGCACATTGGTCCCAATGGTGGGGGGCATCGGCTCATGACCCACCTTCAGAGTCAACAAACACAAAAGGAAGGTCAGATCCTACTGCTGATCCAGTTCCCGGCTCCTCATGCCCCCAGGCCTTTGCCCACAAATTCCAGCGCCGCTCCTGTTGGGTGTTTTCCTCCGCAAAACATACCAAAAATGTCATCGGCAGTCTCGAACCATCAGCATCACGCGGGCTCCCAACCAATGGAAACGTCTAGTCCCAGATCCCACCCCTACCACGATCCAAGTCACCCTGTCCCCCAACATTCTCACCTTCAAATTCCAGACATTTCCAGTGCAGAAACCGCACCCCCCTTTATGTACTTAGAACCCTGTGCTCACCTCAGAATAAATCTCAGGTAATTCCCATCTCTGGGCTAAAATTTCATCCGATCTCAATCCCAAAGGCGCCAACACCTGAACACATCACAGCCACATCTCAGTCCTAAATTTCAGACAACTCGCCTCCAAGTAACCCACTCCAGAGCCACCTCACACTCGAGCTCCTTCCTGCCCCCACCGCTGAGGCTGACTCTGTCCCTCTCGTTCCCAGCAGAGCAAACTCTCACCTCCAAACCCAGTTGCTCCTCAAACAATTCCTCATGTGTGTTCTAATCTTGATTACTTCATATCCCTGTGACAGAATGACCCCTTCATCTCTGTAGGGCTATCATAATTCTTGTTGTATAGACGCTGGTTATAATTAGAGTACCTATTAAACTCACGGGGGAGGGGAGAGGACACAGACACCCACACCCCTTTGAGGAGGGGGGGGGTCTCTCCTGAGGGGTGAGGCCATTTATTTGTTGCCAGCTGATGAGGAGAGAGACTCTGTGCTGCCAGGCAGGAGGCAAGGTACCTAGGAGACCAGCACCTATGTGGGGTGCGAGAAGTCCCCTTCCTGGGCAGGGGGCCAGGACACAAGCCCTGTCCCTCAAAGGAAGCCAGCCAAGCCCCTAGACCAGAGCAGCTCCTTTTGGAAGTAGCAGGGAGCAGAAATGGCAAGGATGGAAAGCTCTGCCTTAAAAATTGGACTAGGTATGCTTCTAGCGTTTTCCTGGTCCAGTTTCCTCTCTTCTTTGCCTTAGTCAAGTGTTTTTGAAAGTTCTGGCTGTCCCTCATGGATGTGATTCTGAGCTACATGACAGATCACTGACAGTACATGAAGAAGCCCCTCTATGATGGCCACCTTCTTTTCGAAAAAAACAAAATTCTAGCCCAGGGGCTTTGAAGGAAAGGGATGGGCCAAACCCTTACCCTCCCCCTTTAGACCTTTCTTTCCCCTTCTCGGACACATGCTCTCGAAGGTTCTCGGAGTCCTAGCGATTCCACCTGCACCTTTAAATCTGCTGTCCCTTTACCCCCGAGCCCGCAAATCTGTTGAGTCTATTTAACTTCTACCTGGGGTTATCAAAGGCACACTTCTCAGCCCCATTCCCCTCATCCCCAAGTTTCCCTTCTTTGTGCCCAAATCACAGGCAGCCTAGTTCATCCCCAGATCTGCTAATCAGTCCTCCCCTAGCCAGAGCTGTGACTCTGCACCTGACCCTGGCAGAGCCAGTTCCTCACCCTCAAACCTCCAACTCCTGAAACGTGACTCGGACGAATCCCGATCCGAGGCCCCACATTCTTGTCCACCTGATCTAGTCAACCCCCAACTCTGCCACTCCAATCCTGCCACCTGGCCCGCTGAACCAGGAGCTGCCTTTCTGCAAACTATGGCTGATTCCCAAGCTGTACGTATTAAGATTTCACCCTAAAACATGTTACACTCAGCACCAGCTGGGTTCGGATCAGACAGATGCCCTCTGTCACCCCAACTGGCTCACTCATCCTTACCCACCCAGTTCTTTTCACCCTCTAGTCTCCCTCATGCCCAATTCCCTCTTCAAATCACTCGTCTTTCAATTCTTTTCTCAAACCTGTACAGCAAATTCACCATGAAGACACTCCTCATTTTGTTCATATCAAACCCACTCCCTGCTCCCACCAATTCCTGATGTACTCCAGCATCCTCTACCCCACAGACCCTCCTATCTGCCACTCTAAAAACCCAGCCCTCACCCAATCTCACTGTCAGATGAAAAACTCAGCTCCTGGTACCCTTGCTTCTCAGGTAACATTAGTTCCAAAGCCCCCACT
The DNA here is from genome assembly GCA_002007465.1 of Ailurus styani. NCBI lineage: Eukaryota > Metazoa > Chordata > Mammalia > Carnivora > Ailuridae > Ailurus > Ailurus styani. The sequence continues at coordinate 1,371,463 of LNAC01000077.1, read as the reverse complement.
TTCTCTCCCAAGCCTATAATCTCTGCTGCTGAAAATACAGCCCTAATTCCTTAAGTAAAACAGCCCTCACTCCCAAATCATAACCCAATGCCAGTCTCAATCTTCCCCCACCAGCCGTTTCCAAATCTCAGTCACCATGAGATGCTAGGCAAGCATCCTCGTGTCCATGACTGAATCCCGGTCACACCTAAAAATCTACCCCATTCCTCAGACCCCAGATTTCAACTGCTCCCATACCAACTGCATCTCCCACTCTCTAGGTCCCGTATAAAGACAGTAAATCTGGTGCCCATTTGCTTCACCTCAAACCGCAAATCTTGGTTGGCCTCCATGTCAATTTTCACCCCCCATTCCCCCCCCCCACTGGAAAATTCTAGGCGGAATCTTCAGTTATCAGTCCGGGCTGGAACACCACCCCCATCTAAACAGTGCCCATCTCCGTCTTGTCCACCGAATTCTGCCAAATGCACTCCTTCCACCCGGCCTCCTTCCAGCTCAATCTCTCCCTTTCTCAAGCAGCCCACTTCCTCTGCAAGGCCTTGCTGGCTACCACCATATGCCAAGTGCCCCCGCATGGCTCCATTCCAGAGTCATCCCTACCTTGGCCTCAGCTTCGGCCAGCCTTTACCTATCCTGTCACGGTATGTCCCAACCGCCTCTTCTGCCCAATTCCAACACTCCATAACCCATTACCCCCCATTCAAGGACTGCGAGTCCCATCTTCCGACCCCAACTGTGACTTTCATTTTCTCTTCCAAATGCGTCATCCCTTTCCCCCTAAAAGCCTCCTCCTTCTCGGTCCCCTCTCCAGACAAATCGCCATCACACCCCTCCCCCATTGCTTTGCCCTATCTGTTCCCCTCCCTCAAAATGCGTCACCCTCCCCCTCCTCCCACCAAATCTGTCGTCGCCATCAAATCCAGAGCCCCCTTCTGCAAACGCATAGCTCTCCCCTGCTAAATCCTTTGCCTTCGCCCTTTCCCACCAAATTCCCTTACCATTAAATCCACCGTCTCCTCCCCACCGCCCCCCCTCCCCGCGTCTGATGTCCTTTCTTCTCTCCTAAATTTTTGGCCCTGGCGTCCGGTCCTTTGTCCCCTCAAGCAGCTTTAAATCCATCTCTATCAAATCCGAGCTCTTGCTACCCTCCCCCTTAAATATGTGCTCTTCATCTAAACACTCTGCCTTGGCCCCCAATCCTCCTCCTCGCCAATTCGCCAAAACTTCCCGCCCCTCCCCCATTTCTGTTGCTTCTTTACTCGCCCTAAAATGCTGCCCCTTCCCTATTCCAAGTTCATGGCCTCCCTGCCTTCATCCTCCAAACCCTTCTCCCCATTCCTTCGACCTGTCCCCTGCACCCACCAAATTCCTTGTTCCTTCCATCCTCTCCCAAACCTATCGCTTCTACCCCTTCGCCCCCTGTCCTTCACCCCCAAGTCCCTCAACGCTTCCTTTCTCCCCCACTCCTTCAGCCCACCAAACCTGCCGACCTCGCCCCATCCCCAAATCCGTCGCCATAGACTCCCTGCCCCCATCTCCTCCAGATCCCGGCCTGTCACCTTCACATCAGCCCCCACCTCCCTGCGGCGCCCTGGCCGCCCACCTGGATAAGCAGCTTCACGTAGAGCAGCGGGTGGCTGAGTGCCGTCACGCCCGCGCCCAGCGCCACGAAAAGAGCCTCGGTGGTCGGGGCGTTGTCCCCGGAGCCCAGGCCTCCGGACGCGCCGTCCATCCTGCGGGCGGAGGGCTGCGCCGCAGGCCGAGGGTGGCGCGGGTGTGCACGGTGTGCAGGCGGCGGATCGCGAGCCCGAGCCTCGACCCCCGCCGCCGCTCCGCCGCGAGCTCCAGCTCCTGCTCCGGCTCCCGCCATCCCCGCGGCACCGCCGCGAGCCCAGGGCGCCACTTCCGGGTCCGAAGCCCCCATGGCGCCGGGCGGCGAGGTCACTCCCCGTCACGTGACGGGAGGGCGCCCCGCCCCTAGCAGGCGTCAGGGGGCGGGGCCGGGCCGTACCATTCGCGACTGCGGGGGGAGCGGGGGGGGGTGTGGCGCGGCGGGTGGTAGGCGCCGGATGTGGCCTTCGGGCGCGATTGGGGTCTGACCCCACGCTGGTTTGCCAGCCTGGGCTCAGTGGTCGCGGGCGGCCCGGGCCGGGGGTTCGGAAGTGTGAAGTCTGCCGCCTGCCCGGGCGCTCCCCCGGGAACCCCCACCGAAGGCGGCGGGGGCGGGGCTCGGCGGCTGTGCCAGCCAGACGCCCCCAATTTGGTCTGAGGCGCTTCCAAGCCCCCTCCCCGGCTTGGTGAGTTTTCTCCGCAGTTCTGGGCCCGCCCCTTTGCGGCCCGGAGCCCAGGCGCTGCGGCCTGCAAGGCTTGTTCCCCGGTCTGAGCTCCTCCGTTCTCCCCAGTCGTGTCTTACCCTTTGTCCTCCCCACTACGCCAAATCTAGGAGCCCCTTAGCGACTGTGGTCTCCTTCCTTTGTAGTTGAGCCTTCGCGAGCGTTCCTTAGAGCCCACGGTTAGGAAAGTGTTTTGCCCCAAAGTATTTGCGTATGTCCCTCATTACGTGGTGAGGGTTTTAATCCGTCTTTAAATCGGAGGATACACAGGCACTGCGCTAGGCATCGAAAGTCTAATATTTAAATGAGTAATGATAACTGGCCCTCAAATCACGCTCGCTATATGCCAGGCATGTTAAAGTGCTTTGCAACACGTTAACTCAAGAATGATCCTGGGGGGGGGGGGG
>LNAC01000077.1:1355978-1368549 GCA_002007465.1 Ailurus styani | reverse complement strand
TACTTAAAAAAAAAAAAAAAAAAGATCGTCGTGACAACACTGCGAGGAAGGTATTTATTACAGCAAGTACCCTGTCCCTGTTTGTAACCATGCCCACCTTCAGCCCCAGCAACACCTGAAACAGTGCCCTGCTGGTAGGGGAGGTGCTCAATAAACGTTTATATGGAAAAAAATTGAGTATCCCAGAGTCTGCAAGGACACAGCAGTGGGGCATCTGGCCTTTTTGCCGGTACTTACTCTGTGTTCTTTTTGGGAAAGTTCTTTAGAATAGACCTATGCCTTCTGACCACTTGGTCCAGGTTTTCTGCAGTCTGCCCTGACTCTTTTCCTGCCTTGCCCCCTAAAAAGCCACCTCTCCCCTTCCCACTCCTGACAAATACTCCATACACTGCCCACATCCAAATCCTGCCCATCTACCTCCCTCCCTTCCTCTCTCCCCTTCTTGGGCTCTCTTACCCAGGTTTGTTCTGGTCTCAGTCACTACATAGCTTTCTAGCCCTTTCAAGTTACATCTTTTCCCCTTCAAACACAACCTTCATCAAACCTACCTCTAGCCCCAGGAGCACTTTAAATGACTTCCTTTTGCCTTAATTCTGATTTAGCTTTCTTAACAGAAACCTTAAAATCAAGTTCATTCACAGCCTCGGGTAACATTGTAGCAGCATACTAACTCTCCACCCAGAAGTCAGGCTTCTGGATGGGGCTTAGTGAGGGGGGCGGGCTGGGAAGGGAGCTCACTTCACCTTACTTCTGAAACTTCTTCACTCAAACCTCCTTTTCTGGGCTTTTCCTCACCATCTTTCTCCACCTGCTTTTCCTTCTGAATTTGATTGGTGTTCACTGCTAGGCCTTTTACTCTGTCTTCCTTACATGGTCACCTAACTTTTTGCGTGTATTTGGTCCTTTGAGTCTGTGCTTCCATGGAAGGCAGACACATTGTGTTGCATTGTCTACAATGTAGCCGCTTTGCATTGTTTTGTATCTTCCTCCGCACCAAATATGGGAATATGGGGACATATGTAAAGTAACTGTTCAGTAAGTTGGTCTTAAGTGATTGAACAATTTCCCAAAACAAAGAAATTGAAGTAAAAAATAGATCAGCCAAAGCAATTATATCTCTAGGAATCTGAACAGAAGCAAATGCAAACTGCGCCACAGCTCTATTATCACAACCCAGGGCTCACAGGGACACCAAGAGGAAGGAAAAAAAAATCCTCACAGTAAAAAAAAAATTACAAACCACTCCAAAACACATTCCATCATGAAATTGAATGGGCAAAACAGGAGGATTAATACTCCCGGGAACTGGACGTAATGAGGGAATTCTGAAAGAGACTTTAAGGGGGGGGGGAATGTATTTTCAAATGAAGGCAAAAATAAAGACTAGAAAGTACTGGAAAAAAGGACAGTGTGAAAAAAGAACAGGGAGATATGAAAACAAATCAAACAGGTCATTTAGAAATGAGAAATATACTTATTGAAATGATTGAATGAAAGAAAATCTTGTTCAGGATTCCCTCTACTGAGCAATGTAGAACTAGTACTTAGAGCTATACTTAAATACTTATACTTACTAGTATTTAGAACTATAAAGCAGTGAGCTCTGGGCTGGATTAGTGGCCCCCTGTGGTCCCATTACCATCTGCAATTACTTTCCAGGCAGTGTTGTGGCTGCCTGCTTTCCTGCCTGTCTCCCTGGTTAGACTGTAAATTCCTTGAGAGCAGGACTGGCCTCTTCATGCTGGCACAGTGCCTGGCACATGGTAGAAACCTACCAAATGTTTTCTAGAAAATGAATGAATAAGCAAAAAATGCTTTAAAAAAATTGTACAGGGGGGCCTGGGTGACTCAGTCATTAAGCATCTGCCTTCAGCTCAGTTCGTGATCCCAGGGTCCTAGGATAGAACCCCGAATCGGGCTCCCTGCTCAGTGGGAAGCCTGCTTCTCCCTCTCCCACTCTCCCTGCTTGTATTCACTCTCTCGCTGTGTCTCTCTCTGTCAAGTAAATAAATCTCTAAGATAGATAAATAAAACAAATAAATAATTGTACAAAGTTATTATGGTAGCACCACTCACAGAATGAAAATTTTAGGAAGATCCATATGCCCCAAAGTAGGATCAAACAGCAGAAAATTAACAGGAAATAAGACTGCTGTAGCCCTTGAGAATTGCCAGGTATAAAGCCAGTCCCTGGAATTCCCGTGGGGAACTATTGTTACAATGAAAAGAGAATACTAAATACTAAGTGCCCATTATTGCAGGTAGGTTGACATCATGCTAACCAGGTTAGGAGTTAACTTGAGATGATGCTAGGGTCATCATGAGATTTCAGGCCTCAGATGGGGAGGGGCAAAGCACACCAGATACAGGAGAATTTACCCTGCTTTAAAGAAGATGGGCTTGTTCTAGATGTAGGCTCCCTGTTTACTAGTTCTGGGTGAGAACATTCTGGCTGCTGTCTCTGTTTACTTTGTTCATTCTGGGTGCGGGTGGGTGGGGAGCACTGGCCTTTGCTCTGTCATGGAGCCCTGGGGTTCTGTGCAAAGCAGCTTGATTACCTTGCTGGTGTAGGGATGCTTCCACCCAAGAAGTAAGGGGCTTCTCACTAGCTGGTAACCGCCCAGTAGTTCCTGTCCAAGGGGGCTCTCTGAATTAGGGGAGCAGAAAAGCATGCTAAAATAGAGCCACCCTGGGCGCCTGGGTGGCTCAGTAGGTTAAAGCCTCTGCTTTCGGCTCAGGTCATGATCTCAGGGTCCTGGGATCGAGGCCCGCATCGGGCTCTCTGCTCAGCAGGGAGCCTGCTTCCCCCTCTCTCTGTCTGCCTCTCTGCCTCCTTGTGATCTCTCTCCCTCTGTGAAATAAATAAATAAAATCTTTAAAAAAAAAAAAAATAAATAAAAATAAAAATAAAAANTAAAAAAAATAAAATAAAATAAAATAGAGCCACCCAATTCAGGCAACACCTCTTGTTCTAAGTATGCCAAAAGAAGTTACATTATAACTGATCATCTCAGGAGTTCCGGCACATTGTGCTGGTCACCAGGAATGTACTGGCATGAGGAATCACTAAGCCTTCTGGGGAAACGTGGGAGACAGCTTTGGGACAACAGGACCCACGGCCTTGGGATGAAACGTGCAAGAATGGAGAGGGGAATTAGGGCCTCTGCATTGCAGGGAGATGGGGCATCTCACTGAGCACCACGCTCACCCCGGTGTCAGAGGATCAAATGCCTGCTTGTTTTGTGCTCTGCCCTTCCATTCTCCTCTCGGTAGAGAAAGGTTTGTCTATCTGAATATCTAACGGCCAGCGTCTATTTATCCTAAGAGGTAGGGGGAAGTTTCTTCTCCTGCTGCAATCCATAAAAATCAAACATGATTGGGCCCTCGTCCACAGTTTTGGGTGAACCTGGGGATTAAGGTGGTATCATTCAGGGGCACCTGGGTGGCTCAGTCGGTTAAGTGGCTGCCTTCAGCTCAGGTCATGATCCCAGGGTCCTGGGATCGAGCCCCGGGTCCTATCGGCTCCCTGCTTAGCAAGGAGTCCCCTTCTCCTTCTCCCTCTGTCCCTCCTCCTGCTCATGCTTTCTCTCTCTCTCTCAAATACATAAAATCTTAAAAAGAGAGAGAGAGAGATGATATCATTCAATGGGAGACTATCCAGGCCTGCCAAGGAAAGAGCCGTTGATACCAGGCAAAGGCACAGATGAGCCTCAAAAACATTATTCTGAGTGAAATAATCCAGACACGAAAGAGCACCTGCTGTGTGGTTCCATTTATGTAACGTTCTTAAACAGGCAAAATTAATCTGCGGAGATATAAATCAGAGCAGTGGTTACCTGTGGTGGAGAAATGGCTGGAAAGAGGTATGAGGAACTTTCTGGGGGTTAGAAACACATTCATCTTCGTTGGGGTGGTGATTACACACATGGGTACACTTGGGAAATCTCACCAAGCTGTACTCTTAAAATGTGGGCGTTTTATTGTATGACCACGATTCCTTAATTAAGGAAAAACTATTTCAGGACTAAGATTCTTGTTTCCTCTTAGTGGGTACCTAGGGGAAGGTGCTGTCAAAATGTCAACTGCACACATTCATGTGAATCCTTATGTAACTAGAAAAACAACGCAACTCCCTTCTCTGCTGCTTCTCTACCAGCCCCTCGGCAGAGTCTGAATCCTTGAATGTGATAGCAGGCTCATCAGTTCGATCACTGGTTCTCCAGGAAGAAGAAAAAATCGGATTTGTAGCACTTGCCAATTCACGAGGTGGAAGTACTCTCACTGCGACTGATTCCAGGCTGCTAATGTGACATGTCGCTGGCATGGAGTTGGGAAGAGAGAGGCACGACTGACTGGCCTGAGCCAGTGGGAACGGACTCCAGCACAGGGTGGCGACGAGCCTTTCTCGCGAAGCTTCAGGGGAGCCCCAGCAGAGCTGAGCGAGCAGCTGTTCAGCATCATGTGGTTCGGGAGCCAGCAATTTCCTCCTACCCAGAATTTGAAGGATGGTAGAGGCTGCCCCAAAGTGATCGTGTGAAATCCGGAGCCCACTGTGACGGGGGTCAGCCTTGTGAGATATGCCAGGCCAGCGAATTTATCACTGGGGTTAGCAACGTGTTGGCAGCATCAGTTTGTTTTTGTTTTTGTTTTTGTTTTTGTTTTTTAGTGCAAGGATGGGTTTTTTTATTTAAAATTCCCAAATTTAAATTCTCTTAGGGAAAAAGCCAGAACCAAATCTGGCACCAGGAAGCCTGCATTCATTCCGTCCTGACAAAGAGTTCGTAACAGAGGAAAAGCTGCCCTCAGGACAAGTCCACAGGTACTTGAGTTTGTAAAGCCTAGTTAAGACTGAGCCTTCTCTGGTTTGGTCTTTGGTAGCACGGTGTGTGTGTGTGTGCGCGTGCGTGCATGTGTGTAGGTTGGGCTGACAAATATCCATGTATGACCACAGTTCCCCCAGTTGGAGGAAGCAGATGCCAGTTGGCACCTTGGGGTACCTGTGCTCACTCTGGGTGCACAGCAAGCTTGGCACATCAAGAGATACCAGAACACAGCCAGGGCATTACCTGGACTCCTAATTGCCTAACCTGGATGAACATTAGAATCTCTAAAGGAGTTTAAAAAAAAAAAAGTGCCCAGTCCTCAGCCCAGATAGTTGACTAAGAGTCTCTGGGGATGGAGTCTGGAAATTAAAATGTTTTTGGGGCGCCTGGGTGGCTCAGTCAGTTAAGTTTCTGACTCTTGATTTTGGCTCACGTCATGATCTCAGGGTCGTGGGATCGAGCCCCGTGAGGGGCTCTGTGCTGGGTGTGCAGCCTGCTTGAAATGCTCTGCCTTCCCCTCTGCCCCTGCCCCCATTCATGCACATGTATGCACTCTCTCTCCTTCTCTCAAAAAAACAAATAAATAAAAAATAAAATGTTTTGAGAAAGCCGTACTGGTGATTCCAGTGTGCACCTTTTCTTTTTTTCAGGAAGAACTATTTAGGGTGCCTTTTTCCTGGACTAAGGGAAAAGTCATGTGCGGTGGCCAGTGTTCCCTCCTCAGGTTGTAACTCCCATTCCTGCCTATAATAAAGGGGCAGGACAGCAAAGGAGGCTTACCCCACCCCTGCTGCTGGAGATGGAGTGGAAGATACATCTGGTCCAGAAGCCTGGGGCTGGGGTTCCAGCAGGGACCAGGGGCAGAATGAGCTTTGGTTCACAGTGCAGGCAGCTGAGTGCCCTGGAGCTTCTGCCCTGTGAGAGCTCAAGAGGGACAAAAAGTAAAAATTCCCCTTGATTCTTTCAACGAATATTTATTGAGCACCTACTGTGTGGCTAGGCATTATTGTAGATGCTGGGGATATGGCAGTAAGCAAAATAGACAAAAACGCCTGCCTTCCTGCACTGATGTTCTAGTGTGGGAGACAGATACCATGCATAACCAAAACATCAGTATATGAGAAAGTGAGAAGCAAGGAAAATAAAGCAGGGAAGGGGGACAGGGAATGCGTGGTGGGATTGCAATTTGGGGACTATGTGGGAAAGAGGAAAGGCCTTGGTGAGAAGGTGACATTAAAGCTGAGATTTGAAGGAGGTGAGAAGGTGAGCCATGCAGACATCTATCTGGCAGAAGCGAGTTTAGGAAGGAGGAGTGGCAAGGGCAAAGGCCCTGAGGTGGGCATTTGGCAATTTGAAAGGCAGAGAGGAGACCAAGTGCTCAAGCAGAGTGAGAAAGGGAGAGTGGTGGAAATGTGGTAGGGAGTTGGGTCTTGTAGACCACTGGCTGTGGACTTGGCTATGACTCCCAGGGAGACATAAACTAGATACATCGCTAATGTAGACCAGTGGAAGGTAACCTTTGAAAACAGTGGAGAAACTAAGACGAGAGTGGTGGACCAGCTCTCTTTCAGATTTGCCCCGTGAGGACCCCGGGGAGGGTGGTGGGTCCCTCACATTGGAGCACTCAGCAGAGCACTGGGGGAGACCAAAAGCCAAACTCAGTGAGAGCAGAATATTGAGGAAAGAGAATCCTGCATTTTGCGTGACCCCTTCTGACATGCTCAGAATGTCCTGTTGCCAGCTCAGGAGAGATCTGGGGAGGGCCTACCATGTGACAGGCACAGTGCCCACTTCTGGGGACACAGAGACAAATAAGCCAAGGTCCTGCCCTCTCAGACTTTGGTACGGACTAAGGCCTCAGGCAAGCTTTGGGCATATCCTTCGTCATCTTTTCCCAGGTTCCTGTGATGGGGGCTATCCGTGGAGAGGAAGGGAGGAAGCCGGCTGCTGTTTGTTGGCAGAACTGGACTGGCGCGGCCTTGCGCGAGCTGGGTTATGGAACAGCACTCCTGGAAACGTGTAAGAGGGGGCTTAGTAACAGAGCCGGTGCGTTCGTGGGGGGCTCGCGGGCAGAGGAGGAGCCCGGCTGTTGCATGGGAAGCCGGGAAGGTGGCTCAGGTCGGGAAGCAGGTCACGGAAGAAAGGCCGCCGTGGGCAGGGCAGCTGGCTGTGCAGGATCAATTTGTTCTCTTTTTTCCGCCCGGAAACCTGTCAGTCGTCTCCTAACTGCTGGAGTTTCTCTGGGAGCTGCCGCGGGGGCCCCGGCGGTCCTCGGGAAAGGCCCCCAGCTGTGTGGAGATGACAGGAGGGACCCGGGCTGTGAGGCCCGCACACTGGCCGTCGGCTCACACGCTGGGCGTCTCCTCAGGCGCCGCCTGGCACCGGTCCTGGGCCCTGGCTCTGCGGAGGGGGCCTCCGTCTCCTCCCCCAGAAACACAATCCCTCCCTCTGCCCCCTCTCAGCCTCCCGGAGGCCGGTCTCCTGCCTCCTGCCCCATCGGGTTAGCTCAGCCCTACCCCTCCCTCCTCGTTCCGGTTTCCCAGGCCGCCTCCCTCCGGCGGCCCCACCTGATGCCTGCTGCTGGTGACCTTGAGTCCCTCCTGAATACTGGGGTGCGTGCCAGGGCCTGGCACAAACCTTGCCCAATCCCCGAGAATGCCTACTCCGAAACCTGATCATTGGCACGCTGAAGAAGAAAGAGCTGTTTATGTTCTGCCCTGACGTCCGCCCGGCCACCCACGTCAGGGCTGACACAGATTTGCTGTCTCGTCCGTCAGCCGTGTTGGCGGCCCAAGAGCAGCCGCTCCCTCCGCCTGGTACACACTGACGCTGACGGAGGAGCTTGCTTTGGCCTCCCTGTGTTCCCCTCGGAGCCAACGGGGGCCGCAAAGGGGCAGGGGTATAGAGCAGCCCGATAGGGGAGGCCTTCTGGGAAAGGTGACCGGCAGGAAGGCAGACGGCCACCTAGGCCTGGCGCCCCCGACCGCTGAAGGGGGCAGGCGGCAGCACCGAATCCTCCTCCAGGAAGGCTTTGGTGGGATTTCCGGCCGAAGGACTAGTGGGAAAATTCTAGCTGTTTGGGGGAGGACTGGGGACCCGAGTCTACCTACGAGGGACTTTTTCAGCTTCCCCCCTCCGTGAGTCAGAGACTGGCAACAAAGGCCATGACACTGGCGGTGTGGCCTCTGCCCCCGTACCCCGCCCCCCGTTGGACAGCTCCCCCGCACAGGGCCTCCCAAAGCCCGGTAGTGGGGTAGAGGACAAATGGGGGGGAAGGGAGGCCTGGGAGGTGGCGGGCGCGGGGTGGGGTGGCAAGGCCACCCCAGCCGCAGGAACGGGTTTCAGGGGTTTCAGCGGCTGCCTGCGTCTTCCCTGGAGCCCCGTCAGCCCACGCTCGATAGCCTGCCTGTCACAGGCCATTGAGCTCTCAGCAGGTGCTGTGCTTCACTGAGGCTGGGGGCGGGGCTGGAGGCAAGGGGGAGCCTTGGGAACACAGTGCTCTGTCCCCTCCTGGGCCTCAGCTCCCTAAAGATAAATGCTTCCCCCCCGGGGTCTTATTCCCCATCAAAAAAGCTATGCCCTGGGCGCCTGGGTGGCTCAGTGGGTTAAAGCCTCTGCCTTCGGCTCAGGTCATGATCTCAGGGTCCTGGGATCGAGGCCCGCATCGGGCTCCCTGCTCAGTGGGGAGCCTGCTTCCTCCTCTGTCTCTCTGCCTGCCTCTCTCCCTACTTGTGATCTCTCTCTGTCAAATAAATAAATAAAATCTTTAAAAAAAAAAAAAAAAAAAAAGCTATGCCCTCACGAACCCCTGGAGATTTCCTGTGTGTGCACACACAGATACACACACACGTACCACATATTCATATCCCACACACACCACATGCACAAACATATCACACACGAACATCACACACACGCCACACGCATGCACGCACGTGCACACGCAGCATGCAGGTCCTTTCTTCTGACGCTTCTTCCCCGGCAGCCCCTGCTCCCTGAATGCCCCCTGCTGCTCCAGGGCTGCCAGTGATGGGCCTTTGGATGCCTCTAGTCTGCACAGGACAGAGCCGGCTTGACAGCCAGCCACGTGACTGCCCAGCCCAGCAGTTCCTGCTTGGGTGTCCCTCCCTGCCTCTGTCCCTCCAACCTTCCCCCTGTCCAGGCTACAGGGGACTGAGCTCTTCCAGCCTCCTGAGGGCTTGAAAGCAGAAGGGAGAAAGCATGATACTTACCCATCCCAGGGACCCCAAGAGCCCTGAAGTGGAGATGTCGCTCCCACTCAGAGAGAGATGTTCATGCCCAGAGGCTCAGGGACTCCTCTGCTTAAAACTCCGTACCCGCTCCCCTTGGCTCGCAATCACCTCAGCTCGGCAGACAAAGCCTGCCAGGGCCAGACCCCCAGGCTCCCCTCAGCCTGTGTCCCTCCATTCCCCAGTGCCCGGACACTCGGATGTGCTAGACTGCCTGCTCTTCTTCCCATCTAGCCTTGGTCTCTCAAGTCCGCACCCCTTTGTACATGCTGTGCCTTCTGTTTGTTTTTAAGATTTCATTTATTTATATGAGAGAGAGAGAGAGAGAGAGAGAGAGTGCATGAGCAGAGGGGAGGGGAAAAGGGAGAGGGACAAGCAGACTCCTTGCTGAACGGCGAGCCTGACAGGGGCTCCATCCCAGGACCTCGAGCCAAAGGCAGATGCTTTAACTGACTGAGTCCCCCAGGTGCTCCTATTCCTTGTTTTGAATTCCTTTTCCTACCTTGTTCTGTTCATCTTTCACCCTTCAGATTGCCTCTGCCAGGCAATCTTAATCCCTAATAGCACCCACTATTCTCTGCAGACTTTGATGCCCCTTCTTTGGGTCCCTTGTTCAAAGCATTTCCCACATCATATTTTAGTGAACAGGCCCATCTTCCTCATTAAACTATGAGCTAAGGGGCAAGGGACTGAGTTTCATCTACAACTTCTAGCCTAATGCTGACACACAGCTGATGGTAGGTGCTCAAGAAATACTTGGTAACTGCGTGCATGACTTAGTAATGGGGAGCAGAAGAGATCAAAGTAAATAAAGAGGCACACCAGGTCTCTCGGGAGGGGAAGGAATGCTTCCCCCCAGTGGTAGGTAACAAGGAAGGCTTCCTGGAGGAAGTGAACAGGCTGTTGTCAGGTTGACAGAGTGGAGACATTCCAGGAAAAAGGAACTGATCGGTCGAGGGAGGAACTGATTGAAACAAAGGTCTTCGGTCAAGAGCAAGAATGTCTGTAAGCACCATTCCCTGAGTGCCTACTCTGTACCAGGCCTTACTCTGAGCCTTCACACACTACTATCCCATGTAATCTGCACAACCACCACGGGAGGTTGGCCGGATCACGATCCCCATTCCACACACGAGGAAAAGTGGAGCTCAGTTACTGGCCCAAAGCAAATAGGTCGAATTTGACAAAAGCAGCAGAGCAGCGAGGAGTGATGGAGAGTGTGGGATTTGACCTTCTATGACAGGGAAGCTACTTAAAGAGAATCTTTTCTTTTTATTTTTTGATAGAGGGAGCAGGGTGGGAGAAGGGCAGAGGGAGAGAGAGAATCCCAAGCAGGTTTCTTGCCCAGCACAAGCCCAACCTGGGGCTCGATCCCATGCCCCTGAGATCATGACCTGAGCCGAAATCAAGAGCCACCCAGGCGCCTCAGGGAAGCTCCTTAAAGAATCAATGTCTCTGAGGGAGCCTAAGCTCCTCAGGTGGGCAGTGGGGAAGGGGAGGTGGGTGTGAAATGGGGCGGGGCAAGAATGAACTGAACCAGTGAAGAAGTGCTGGGGGTCTGCAGGATGGACAGGCTGCCACCTCCAAACCACCAACCTTGACAACCCAGGTGACTTGCAGAAGAAGCCTGGAGCTAACCAGCCAGCTGTCCCGGGAGCTGGACAGGCTGGGGAGCAGGTGGAGAACCCACAGATCCGCTTCAACAAGTGCGAGCTACACAGGCATGGCCTTGGGAGTGAGCGTGGTGGTGGCAGCAGCCCCTCCTGGATCCACGGTCAGCTTGCGGGGCAGAACGTTCTGGAACTGTGGTTCCGCTCAGTTCAGGTGACGCAGCACAGAGCCACTGCTCAAGGTCACAACCCAGATCCCCACGAAACCGCCAGGAAGGTTCATCAGAGCCAGACTGAGAGGGTCTGGAGGGCTTACCAAGGAATTAGGGAATTTTTCTGGCTTGGAGTTGGTGGCAAAGGTGGGCTGTGCCCCTGGTGATGTCCTGAAGGTGCTGAATGTACTGAGGCTGAGGGCGGAGGGCAGGAAGAGGTGCCTGTGGAGCCCAGGGGTAGGTTCTGAATGGGTGGTGCGGGCTGTGTGCGAGGAGCCTCAGGAGGTACTGGCAGGTGAGAAGCAAGTCAGGGAGGAAGGCCGGCGGAACAGCGAGGGGCTGAGGAAGTAGGGGGACAAGGGAGGCGGAGACCTGGAAGATTGTTCTGGGTGCGGGCTCCAGGGCTCTCCCTCCTGGGCTGATGCAGCTCTGATGGCGCCCGTGCCATGTTCAGAGTTGGGCTATCAGGTGTCCCTGTGCCCTCTCCCGGCCCCACGGGAGGGCCAGGTCCCGCTGTTTGGGCCTAGATTCTGCTCTAGAAGCCCAAGGCACTGGCAGCTGAGGGCTGAGACAAGCCTCTGGGCTCAGGGTGTAATATCTGTTCATTCCACATGCCTCCTGAGGCCCCACTATGCTCTGGACCCTGGGCTGGGCTGGGGATCCGGGGCTGGGGACCTGCCCTGCCCACAGGGAGCTCCACAGGGAGCTGAGGGAAGAGGAGCACCAAGGAGAGAGGCCTCCCCAGATGTGAAACGTGCAGGAAAAGCAGCAGTTAAAGATGGGTCTGAGGGGCCCCTGGGTGGCTCAGGGGGTTAAAGCCTCTGCCTTCAGCTCAGGTCATGATCTCAGGGTCCTGGGATCGAGCCCCGCATCGGGCTCCCTGTTCAGAGGGGAGCTTGCTTCTTCCTCTCTCTCTCTGCCTGTCTCTCTGCCTACTTGTGATCTCTCTCGCTGTCAAATAAATAAATAAAACCTTTAAAAAAAATAAAAAAGATGGATCTGAGCACACCCCTAGATTGAACCACTGTGGACAGAAAATCCAGGGGTCAGCCCTGCAATCGGCAAAGTCCTGACCACGGGGCATGTAGGGCCAGCAACCCAGTGTCCTCTTAGCTGTATTGTGTGGGAAAACAAAAAGAATGAAGTGAACCTGTGAGTGGGAAGGGAGTTCATAGATGGGACATTGTAACGTGGACTTTATTTGAATCCTGATTTTTTTTTTTATTAAGTTATCTCTACCCCCACCATAGGTCTCGAACTCACGACCCCTGAGATCAAGAGTCACACATTCTACCAATTGAGTCAGCCAGGTGCCCATAGCTCTGAACTAAAAAAAAAAAAAAAAAAAAAAAGATGATGGATGAGTCTGTTCAGGCTGCCATAATGAAATGCCACAACCTGAGAGGCTTAAAAAGAACACAAATTTATTTCTCACGGTCTGGAGGCTTAAAGTTCCAGATCAAGGCACTTTGCGGGGTTCTGTTTCCGGTGAGGTCTCTCTTCCTGGTTAGCCTCACATGGCCTCCTCTCAGAGGGTGTGCAGGCTGTGGGGAGAGGTGGTTGTGAAGAAATTGCTCTTCTTCTTAGAAGGCCACTGATCGGGCGCCTGGGTGGCTCAGTGGGTTAAAGCCTCTGCTTTCGGCTCAGGTCATGATCTCAGGGTCCTGGGATCGAGG
>LNAC01000077.1:1306359-1355885 GCA_002007465.1 Ailurus styani | reverse complement strand
AAATAAAAAAAATCTTTAAAAAAAAAAAAAAAAAAAAGAAGGCCACTGATCCTTCAAAAGACCTTCTTCGTATGACCTCATTTAAGCTTAATTACTTCCTAAAAGCCCTAGTTCCCAATACAGACACATTGGGGGCTAGGGTTTACTAGACGAATTTTCTGGGAGGACTCAGTCCATAGCGGATGACATTTGTGAGGCAATGGGCACTTTGAATGTTGACTCGGTATTCAATTATACTGGGGAATTATCGGTAAATATATTTTGGGGTATGGTAAGGGTGGTATTGTTTTATGTGTATGCATTACACGTATATAGCATATGTATGTGTGCATATAGAGAATAATATTGCCATATATGGATGTGTGCATGTGATTATATGTGTGTCTCCTGGTCTTTTAGATACACACCAAAATATTCATGGGCGCAATCATCTGACATCAAGGATTTGCTTCCAGATAAGAGGGAATGAATGTGGCTGCGGATGAGGCAGGACTGGCCATGAGTTGATGGTTGTTGGGTCTGGGTTATGGGTTCATGGGAGCGCCTTATGTTATTCTGTCCACTTTTGCATGTGTTCTAAATTCTCCATAGTAAAAAGTGAAAACAGAAAGTGAAGAGGATTGGAGCGCCTGCGTGGCTCTGTCGGTTGAGTGTCTTCCTCCTGATTTCAGCTCAGGTCATGATCTCATGGGTGGTGGGATCAAGTCCCATCCAGTCCAGTCTCCCCTCACCCCAGTCCCCTCCACGCTGGCCCTTGGGCTCCGTGCTCAGCGGGGAGTCTGCTCGAAAATTCTCTCCCTCTGCCCCTCCCCCCACACGCTCTCTCTCCCTTTCTCTCTCTCAAATCAATAAATCTTTATAAAAATGAATACGTAAATAAAATCTTAAAAAAAAAAAAGAAGTGGAAAGGACTGGTGAAGTTTAGGGTTGAGGGGAGGAGCCAGGCATCTGCTAGAAGAAATTGTTCAGGCGAAGCTCTGAGCTGGTAAGGCAGGCGGGTGTGTGAGGTCCCTGGGGTTTACAGGTGCTGGGGCATGAAGCTGTGCCAGGCACGTCAGGTGTCCAGATGACTAAGGCTCAGTCCCTAGGCTCCAGGACAAAGACGAGTCTCAGTGGAGGGCCGTGCTTCAGGACCAGTGAGACTGGAAGCCAGTAGGAGAGCCCTGAGGGGCCAGTAAGGCTGTAAGGGGGATACAGGAGGTGGGCGTTTGTTCTGGAAGGGCTGGGAGACCGGGTGGTAGGGGAAGCTTCCAGCAGAGACAACCCGGCATGCTAAGAACTGGGCAGTCTGAGGAGGACGCAGCAAGAATGTGGTCACCCAGATTCTCCACCCAATCTCTGCTGGAATTATATAGGCTGCTCACCTTTGCTTTGGAAATCTGACTTCTTTTGTGTCTTTACTGGGTGACTTTGGTCAAGTTATTTAATCTGTCTGATCCTCAGTTTTTTCTTCTGGGAAATGGGGGTAGTACTAGGGGCCTCTTCATAAGGTAATTGAGGGATTAAATGAGAAAATGCTTGTAAAGCACTAAAAAGAGCCTGCGTTAGCTGTGACTATCAGAGGGAGGAAGCTGCTCTCCCCTGGGGCAAAGAGGTGGAGACAGCAGCAATTAAAATGAGAGCCCCAGTGGGGAGGTGAGAACAGCTCTGTACTCCTCCCTGCTAGCCCTTGACAGGTTTGTGATCTATTTTTAATTTGAAAAAAGTGGTTTCCTCACAGCAGTGAGCAGCTGGTCAGATGCAGAAAAGAAGTTGCTGAGAAAATCTCAAGTAAAATCCACTGGGCATTATGAGAAATTGTGGTAGGCCAAGATCAGCCGTGGGCTGGCTCCAGAAGCTACCTCTGGGTCCCGTTGCCCTCTTAGGGTGGCATTTGGAGTGAGGTGTGCGGGAGTGAAAGGTCAGACCCTGGGAGGGAGGGGTGGGGCCCGAGTGGGCTCCTCCCTCTGCGAGGAAGCACGGGCCTTTCCCCTTTGGGGCTGTGGCTCTGGGACCACTTCCTCCTTCCTTACTCTGAAGCCTGGAGCGGGCCTACGGAGCCCTCTGGAAAGACCAGAGCACATTCCAGGATGCCTTAGCCCCTCTGGGACCCCAGGTGGGGGTGGCTGAGGGTGCTGCTTGGAGGCCTCCTGCCCTGCTTCAGGGGTAGCTGAGGACCACCATGGAGGCCTGCAGAATGGAGGGAGCGAGTAAGGAGAAGCTGGCATCTGTGTCCAGTCTGGTGACTGTGTTTGAGAACAGCAGGTATGGGGTGGTGGGGGTGGCAAGGGTCGCCAGGGCCAACCAGTGGCCTCCCCCTAGCTCCTTTGTCCAGCCCAGGCCCCCCTCTGCCCACCGCCAGGCCTGGAGCACCGCCCCCACCCCCACCCCCACTCCGGTCTCCAGGCTGAGGATCAGCGCCTGGGCCACCTTGGGCCCTCACAGTGAGCAGTTCTCTCTCTGGGCTCATCCTGGACACCTCCTCCTGTCTGGGTCGTGCCTGGATTCCTGGTGGCCTGGAGGAGTGTGGTCAGGCCCCAGGAGCTGGGCAGCGGCGAGGGTGTGTGCACTGACTGGCGGGAGTGCAGACGTGTGTAGTTATGAGTGAGTGTGGGTGGACCAACAGTGTTGGGGCTGCTGGACTCCATCAATTGGCTCTCCCTCAGAAGTAATAGTAATATTTATCAAGCGCTTACTCTTTATAAGTAGAATGAACATATAATTTATCATTCAGATCAGGGCACAATTAAAACTGGAAGTGGGTGCCTTTAAATTTTTTTGGCGGGGGGGAGGCGGCGATAGGAAAAGCCGAGACTGTCAGGCGAACCCGGATGTGTCAGCAGCCTACCTTTGGGACACTGTTCTAAGTGACGTGTTTCTAAATGACTTTTTTCATTTAATTATCTAACAGCCTCCTGAGGGTAGGTCTGTTTCTATTCCCACCTTCTGATAAGACTGTGGATGTACAGAGAGGCAGGGAGGCTTAAAATGCTTTAGGTTCGTAGGTAGTGGCTTCCATCCGAAGGGAAAAAAACTGGGCCGCAAGTGTGGAGGTCACTGATGGCTCTGGAAGAGGTGGTGTGTGTGTGTGTGTGTGTGTGTGTGTGTGTGTGTGTGTGTGTGTGTGTGTGTCTGTCTGTCTGTCTGTCTGTCTGATTCTGTGTGACCTTAATCTACCCTGCAGATATTTTTCTTTTCTTTCTTTCCTTCCTTCCTTCCTTCTTTCTTTCTTTCTTTTGTTGTTGAAGATTTGGTTTATTTATTTGTCAGAGAGAGGGAGAGAGGGAGAGCACAGCAGGGGGAGCTGCAGGCAGGGGGAGCTGCAGGCAGAGGGAGAAGCATACTCCCCGCTGAGCAGGGAACCCAGTGCAGGACTTGATCCCAGGACCCTGGGTCATGACCTGAGCCAAAGGCAGACGCTTAACTGACTGAGCCACCCAGGCACCTCTCTGCAGGTGTTTCTTAAACCCAGAACTGTGTTAGGGTAGAAACTGTCTACCCTATGGTAGCACTGTCTCTAAGGTAGAAATTTGCTTCAGTAGGTTTACTGGAGATAGTTTTGGAAATGACACCTATCCGGTGTGGGATGCGGCACTGGGAGAAGTTGAATTGTGTGTACTTGCAACAGAGGCCCATTCCCAAGGAGCTCCAGAGCTGAGATGTCCCTCAGGTTGTTCTAATTGAGGCAAAGCAAGGGGTCTTTGCACCCCCACATGGACTAGTCATTGGATATGGACTTGACCTGGAATGAGGCAGCTGTCTTCCTGGGAGGGCAATTCCCAGAGAGTCACCCAGTCCGTAGCTGTCAGCCACCATACTGCCAGCAGCTGGGGGAAGAGATCCTCAGTCCTGAAGGGGTGAAGGGGGTGTGGGTGGCACCACACAGCATCACCCAGGAACTGTAGCAGACACAGGAGCCAAAAGAATGATCCCTGCCGGGGGAATTTCTGTCTTTGGGCATTAAACTCGTTACTATGTTGCCAGGTCATTGACAACAGATTTCCTGAGAGGAGCCTAGATGCTGTGCTGAGGGCACTCAGAGCAGACAAAGACTTCTGTGGGCTTCATGGTGGACGTGGCATAGATGTGGGCCTAGAAGGGCGGTTCATCGTCTTGAGCTGGTGACCTCACCCCGCCTCTCCCAGACTTCTTTGCCAGGCACATTCTAGTTCAGCACCGAGGACAGCTCTAGGCACCACCTTCCTGGCCCACCACCCGCCCCCGCCCCCTGGGGTGTGGGGAGAGAGCACCACCCAACTCAACAGGCCAGGCTTGCCCAGTGGAGACCCTCGGCGTGTGTGCCATGCCCAGGCAACACTGGGCAGGAGGAGGCAGCCCTCAGACCAGAATGGGGTCAGAGGAGGCCTTGTCCGCAGGGTGAGAACCACCCCTTATCATGTGAGGAGTCCCGTGCCAACAGCCTTGGCTTTGGCTTTCTTTTGAGGTCTCCTAGCACCTTAACTGATCTGAAACTGAAGGGTGAAAAGGAAACAGAAGCTGGCCTGGGGCACTTGGAGGGAAATGCAGAAGCTGAAACCAAATGTAGAACAGAAAGCTGGAGGCCCAGCTATTTCCGAGGGCTGAGGAACCAGGCACCAGGGTGCCAGACGGGTGGAAGAGCCCACGAGGAGCTGCTGGGGACTGGTTTCCAATCCTCTCTCTACCACCAAACAGTTGAGTGACTCGGGGCGGACATGTTGACCCTCTGCTTCTCCTTGATTCAAATGGGGAGAGGCAGTGTAGGGTGAAGGCTCAGGAGCCAGCATGTGTGATCTGAATCCCACCTTTGCCACCCCCTAGCTGCAGGTAACTAATGCTCTCTGTACCTCGGTTTTCTTCATTGCAAAACCAGAGTAATGAAATCCTTTCTCAGAGTTTTGGAGACTTTTTACCTGTCTGGTCCTCCATCTGCCAGCCCTGTCTGTCTCATTGTAACCCTTTCCATATTAAAGAGAATGTATACAGCCCAAGTCATGGGATATATTCAGCGAGGGTGGCCTCTTTTAGCTAAAGAATTTAACTAGCCTGTAGGCTCTGTAGTAGGATAAACACACACAAAACTACCCTTCAAAAGCCCATTCCTGGAGGAACAAGGAAACTGTTTCCAGACTGGCTTTCCCCCACCACTGGCAATGTAGAGGGCACAGCTTCCATGGAAAAGCCCCAGCTTCAGCAGCTCTGCCCTCCCTGTAGAGTGTTCCATGGCTCCCACCTTCTCTCCATATATAAGTTACTAAGATTTTAGGGCCTTTCATGCTGCTGAGACTAAAAACAGAGGTGAGATGTACAGGTGACCCACTTAGATGTACAGGGACAACTTAGAAAGCACTGTGTGCAGACGAGGGGTTCCTCATTGCATTTTAAAGAGGGGAAGTATGTAGTTCTCCAGAAAACAAAACAAGTCTATGCTGACTCATTTTGAAGACTGGAGTTCCCTCCAAGAAGATGTTGGGGAAGGAAGTGGATGTTTTACTCTGCAATTCCTCCTGAGTGCCAGGCACTCGGGGACCACTTCATGCCTGTGATTTGCATTAATCAACCCTAAATCCCCACCAGGGAAGTGCTATTCTTCTTATTTTACAGCCAGGAAACCCTCAAATCTGTTCTGTTCACCTCAGGACTCCAGGAGCAGCATCCAGCGTCTGCAAGCTGGAGACTGAACATCAACGCCCTGGGTGCAGGCCTCCCCCACCCGCAGAGCCGTGGAAGGAGCCCAACCTTGGGGAGACCCTGCAGGGGTCTGAGCCCAGGACGGTCAGCAGGAGGTACCTGAGCTCCCTGAAGAACAAGCTGTCCAGTGGGGCCTGGAGGAAATCTTGCCAGCCTGGGACCCACCCTGGGCCAGGGACACAGGTGCCTGAGGGCTAGAGCAAAAGTGGGGAGCTGGGGGACCCCTTCGCTGACCTCCTCTCAGCAAATTCTCTCCCAGACAAAGCCAGCACTTCCCCAGGCAGGGGTCTTGTGTCACCAGAGATCAGTTCAAAGCTAGATTCTCCCCTCTTAACAGCCTTTGATTAAATGCCTACAACGCACCCCACTGTTGGCGTGATTTTGCGTCCCCCTCCCTGTGGGAGTCTTTTAGGCAAGGACATCAAAACTCAGACAGCTTAAAGAACTTGTCCGAGACCACGCAGCTTGGAATGGTCTCCATTTTGTGAACTGGTACCCTTCCTGGGTGTGGCCTCAGTTTACCCACAGAAGGAGGCAATGATCCCAACTAGAAATAGAGGTTAGTGCTAAGGCTGCCCTTAGACTGATCCTGGACAGGTCGCGTCCCTGGTCTGGGTGTCGGTTTGGTTGGCTGTGGAGCTCAAGGGCTAGGCTGCATGATCCTGTGTACCCCGGACCCAGACCGCCGGGGGTCATGCCCCAACTCTTCTGCTTCCTAAGTATGTGATCTTGGGCAAAGCACTTGTTAAAGTGCCTCTTTGTGCCTGTCCCCTCATTTCTAAAATGGGGATGGTGATCCTGGTAGTATGTTCTGGTTACCAGTCGCTGCATAACAAACCACTCCAGAATGTGGTGGCTGAGTACAATTTATTATTTCTCACAATTCTCTGGGTTGACTGGAACACTCCTGGGTGGTTCTTCTATTGGTCTCACTTGGGGCTTGTGTTAGTTAGCTTGGGGCTGCCATGACAAAATAATACAGACTGGGTGACTTACCGGAAGTAGATTTCCTTCCAGTTCTGGAGACTGGAAGTCCAAGATCAAGGTGCTGGCAGGGTCGGTTTCTGGTGAAGCGTTTCATCCTGGCTTATCGATGGCTTCAGTCTCACTGTGTTCTCATGCACATATTCTCCTGGGGTCTGTCCCTCTTCTAAGGACACCGGTCCTATTGGATGAGAACCTCATCCTTATGACTTCGTTTAACCATAATTATCACCTCCAAGGCCCTATCTCCAAATACAGTCATATCGGGGCTTTAGGGCTTCAATGTATGGATTTGGGGAGGGGGCCACAATTCAGTCCATAATAGTGTCTCTCCCATGACTGCAGTCAGATGGTGCTGGAATGCCCGAGACAGCTCAGTTCTCAAGCCTGGTACTTGGGCAGGGACAGTAGAAACTGGGTTCAGCTGGGGTGCTGGCATGGCTGGGCCCTTGGCTCTCTCTCTGTGAGTGAGGTCTTTGGACCTCTCCTCTCCATCAGGACAGCCAGATTTCCAGATGTGGTGGCTCCTGGCTCCCAAGGGAGCATACGCTTCCAAGAAGCTTCCGGGTCTCTTAGACCTTAGGCCTAGAACTGGCACAGCCTCACTCCTCCTGCCCCATTCTTTGTTAAAGCAATCCAGACGCCAGCCCAGATGCATTGTGGGAGGGCATGAGTGCAAGGAGATGGACGATCACTGGGACATCTTTGGAGACCACGTCCTGGGTCCCCATCAGAGGAGACCGAAGCTGTCTCTCTCCTTCTCCTTCTCCCTCTTGACCCGCCTGCAGGAGCCTGAGGAAAAGAGGATTGTCCAGGAGCTCTTGGAGACAGAGAAGGCCTATGTGGCCCGCCTCCATCTGCTAGACCAGGTCAGTGGCCAGAACACTGCCCTATCCTGCCCCAAGCCCTGGCACCCTGGTCTCCTCTCCCCACCTCTGCTCTTCCTTCTGTGCACCTCACTGGCGCTAAGAGTAGGACCTGGCATGTGATTCGAGGAGGCTTCAGTCTTTTACCCCTGTTGGCTGGAGTTGGGGCAGAAATGAGGATTTAGGGCATTAATGCAACTTGCCATTCCAGCCCTGGTGCCTGGGCTGGCCTCCCAGCCCTGCACAGCATCCTCATCTGTCACCCCCAGACCTGACATCCTCGCCGTTATTACCCCTCCACATGTTCTTAAGAACCCCCAAGCCAGAGGGTTAAATATTCATGCATTTGGAGCTTGATCTGTAGCTTGGTGAGTGAAGTCCAAGACCTTGACCAACACAATACAGGCTTATTTCTGACATTCATCAGCTGCCAGCCCCTGGCCAAGTCCCTGAGCCTTCAGGCTTTCGTTTGCCCATCGGTAAAGTGGCCAGAACACAGTCCTTTCTATCTCTTCCTGAGGCTGTTTTGAGGTTGATGAGAGGCTGAAGAGGTGAAAGCATCCAGCAGACCATGGAGGGGCCCTGAAGACCCCCCGGCTATGCCTGTCTCCCCTTGGGTGGGTGTGCGGGGGCCTCTTCTCTGCCATGGACCTGATGACCAGCGGGGGTGGCTGCAGGTGTTCTTCCAGGAGCTGCTGAGGGAGGCCCGCGCCAGCAAGGCCTTCCCCGAGGACGTGGTCAAGCTCATCTTCTCCAACATCTCCTCCATCTACCAGTTCCACGCACAGTTCTTCCTCCCG
The DNA here is from genome assembly GCA_002007465.1 of Ailurus styani. Taxonomy (NCBI): domain Eukaryota; kingdom Metazoa; phylum Chordata; class Mammalia; order Carnivora; family Ailuridae; genus Ailurus; species Ailurus styani. The sequence goes on along the minus strand of LNAC01000077.1, from coordinate 1,347,586 downwards.
GAGCTGCAGCGGCGGCTGGACGCCTGGTGAGGTCCTCCGCGAGCCCCCGAGCCCCCCTGACCGCAGCCCCAGTCCCGGCCCCGGGTGTAGCCCCCCACGGCACCGGCTTTGGGCTGTTCGGGCCCCGCCCTTGCTGTGTGTCCTTGAGGGTCTCCTCCTCTGGGCTCAGTCTGTCCTCACAGTAAGGGGCTTGGACACGTGGGTGCTGAGGGGCTCTGTGTGTGTGTGTGTGTGTGTGTGTGTGTGTGTGTGTCCTGGGGATGGGGATGGGTCAGGTCCCCACTAGGCAGAGGGATTTCAGAGCCAGTGGAAAGATTCAGTGCTAAGTGAGGGCTTCTGACTCGCCTGGCCTTGGGCTTCACACCTATGAACTCACTGATTCTTCAAACCCACCTCCTACGCGATGATGTGAGAAACTGTCTTCATTTTCAGAGATGACCACTGAAGCATTTGGTGAAGGAATTACTTACTTTATATATTTTGCTTTAAAAATGCCGTGAGAGGGCGCCTGGGTGGCTCAGTGGGTTAAAGCCGCTGCCTTCGGCTCAGGTCATGATCCCAGGGTCCTGGGATCGAGGCCCACATCGGGCTCTCTGCTCGCCAGGGAGCCTGCTTCCTCCTCTCTCTCTGCCTGCCTCTCTGCCTACTTGTGATCTGATCTCTCTCTCTGTGTCAAATAAATAAATAAAATCTTAAAAAAAAAAAAAAATGCCGTGAGAACTGAGGTGTCCTTTAAAATTCTTCAGCAAAGAGAAATGTCCATAATTGTTAAATCCAGGGTTGGATATATAGGGGTTCATTATTATATTCTTTCTCCTTTGCAAAAGGCTTAAAGTTTTTCACAATAAAATGTGGATTTGTTTTTGTTATTTTTAAAGATTTTTTAAAAAAGATTTTATTTATTTGAGAGACAGAGAGAGTGAACAGGAGGGAGACGGAGAGAGAATCTGAGGCAAACTCCACTCTGAGCTCAGAGCTGGACAAAGGGTTCGATCCCATGACCCTGAGATCATGACCTGAGCCGAAACCAAGAGTTGGACACTTAACCGACTTCACTACCTAGGCACCGCTAGGTTTTTTGTTGTTTGTTGTTGTGAATTTAAAGGCGACCATATGCCTACCACCATTCCCATTTTTTTCCAATGGGAAAATGGAGGTACAGAGAGGCTAGGTGACTTGTCCAAAAACACATAGCTAGAGTAAGTGGAACAGTTGGGAATCAAACTCAGGCAGGTCAGCTTCAGGACTGTGGGGCCCCTCATTGCTCTGCTGTCATAGCCCCTGGGCTGACCTTCAGGCCCTACCACGGTATGACCCTGGATATGTTGTTACCCCACTGGTGTTATCCCCTGGTCTCTGAGACAGGCCGATGACCACCCCCCGCAGCGGTGTGAGAATTAAATGGGGTGAGACCGTGGCGTGTCCTGGACAGTGCTTGGCTTGTGGCCCTTGCTGCCCTTATGTCAGCAGCCTCAAGTGGTTATGGGACATGTGCTGCGGGCCCGACGCTATGCTGGGTCTGCAGGTGGAAGAGAACAGCATCTGCCCTTGGGGGCTCACAGTCTGAGGGGGCTGGACCCCCACGTGTGGGTGAGGATGACGGACCCCCATGCCTGCACCCAGAAGGGCAGTGAAGGACTGTTTTGAGCGGGGTGCAGTTCAGAGAGCCTGGCCTAACCTAACCCTGCCTGAAGTCAAGAGAGGAGGCCCTCAGGCTGAAGGTGCCCTCTTGCAGGACAGCCACCCCCCGCATCGGCGACGTGATCCAGAAACTGGCCCCATTCCTGAAGATGTACAGTGAGTATGTCAAGAACTTTGAGCGAGCGGTTGAGCTGCTGGCCAGCTGGATCGACAAGTCTGCCCCCTTCCAGGAGGTGATCACCCGCATTCAGGTGAGGTTGGGCGAGGGCTGGGGCAGAGCCCGCATGGCCACCCCTGGTGGGTACTGGCTCGGTTTCCCCGAGGGATCTGGGGCAACTCCAGCTCAGCTGCTTGCACGGGCTTCCCATGCCAGCCTGCCCCACCCACTCCCCCAACCCTCTTGGCAGTCCGATCTGCCCTTCCCCACTCTCACCCCACACTCTTCCTCGTCTCATCCCTCCCCAAGAGCAGCGAGGCCTCCGGCAGCCTGACTCTGCAACACCACATGCTGGAACCTGTGCAGAGAATCCCACGCTATGAACTGCTGCTCAAGGAGTATGTCCAGAAGCTGCCAGCCCAGTCCCCAGACCAGGCCGATGCTCAGAGTGAGGACACCCCCCGGGAATCCACAGGGCTGGGGAGGACTGAGCCACTCCCCATTATTGACTGAGCACCCCATCAGCTATCAACATTGATTGTTGGCACTTCATAGATGTTATCTATCCCATTAGTCATTTTTTATAGCCACTAAGGCCCAGAGAGATCAAGCCACTTGCCCAAGGTCACACAGCCAGAAAGGGGCTGAGCTGGGATTTGAGGCTATGCCTGTATTAGGTCAAAGCCCATGCTCTTTCCACAGCACCCTCTGGGTCTGGCTTGGTTTTGGGAGCAATGAAATGGTCCCAGAAGCCCTGTCTTTCAGTGGCTTCCAGTCTCTCCACTTTGGGTGGGAAATGGACCCCATCACCCAGTCATCCCGAGCATCGGGCCAGGCTGCTCCTACGGTCACTCATAGCAGGCCCTGAGGCCCCTTTGTTGAGCCTCAAGGACTTCCTGCCTCAGCCCCCAGCCCCACATTTTCAGGAGATAATTGTGGCCCTGCGCCTCCCTTCAGAAGCGCTCGACATGATCTTCTCGGCCGCTCAGCACTCCAACGCAGCCATCACTGAGATGGTGAGCAGCAGGCATCCCCAGGGGCCCTGTACCTCCTCCCTGCAGCTCGCGCTCTATCCACTCATCCCCTGATCCTGCCCCGGGCTACCTGGCCCATTGCTATCCTCCCCCTCGCCTCCCATCCCTGTCCACACAAGGCAGACCTTCCAGAAGCAGGTGGGCCCTGGCTGGCCTTGGCTGAGGGTGCACTCCCCGTCCCAGGAGCGGCTGCAGGACCTGTGGGACGTGTACCAGCGCCTGGGCCTTGAGGATGACATAGTGGACCCTTCCAACACCCTGCTCCGTGAAGGCCCCGTCCTCAAAATCTCCTTCCGCCGCAGCGAGCCCATGGAGCGCTACCTTTTCTTGGTATGGGGATGCTAAGTGCCCCTCACCCTGGCCTGGAGAGGGCGGTTTAGGGGCCACTCCACCCAGGTCCTGCCTGCCTGTCTGCCTGCTGTCTACCTGGTGCTGTGGGAGAAGCAGGGAAGAGCCTGTTCCCGCTAGGCTTCCGGGATTTCCAACTGAGGGGTTTCTCAGGCCCTAGGGAGCAACAGAGGCAGAATTGGAACCCAGTCTGTTTGGTTCCAAACCTTGCGGGTATTAAACTGCTCTAGGAACGCAAAGCAGGAGAGAATTAGGTTAGCTGCTAAGAAGAACTACCCAGATTGGCCCTCACGAAGCCAGGGGTCTCCTGGAAATCTGGAAACTGGTCCTGCCTGGGGGTGTGGGGGAGGGGGCTGCAGCGTCCCATGAGCCCCTGCTGCCCTGACCCCCGTGAGAAAGGCCTTATAAGTCTGAGGCCCACAGACACACGGCGACTCTTCAGTGAGCATCCTCGTCGGACTGGAGGCCAGATAGACAGCCCCTTCCTCATCACACCGGCAACCCCTGTGAGCTGGCCCGGAGCTCGCGAGAGGAGGGGGAGACGCAGGGGTGCTCCACCCCCTCGCAGGGAGGCTCTGCCTCTCCATCCTTCCTGCCCCGCCGCTACCCACCCACTCACCGTTCCGTGTCTCCGGCAGTTCAACAACATGCTGCTCTACTGTATACCCAAGGTCATCCAGGTGGGAGCCCAGTTCCAAGTGAGGACCCGCATCGACGTGGCCGGAATGAAGGTGAGAGGCCCCCCGCCCCCCGCTGTCGGCTTCATCCCGAGGCTGGGATCGAGTATGGGGACTAGCAGGAGGGTCCAAGCCAGGTTCTCAATCCAGGAACCCAAATCTGGAGATCCTGAGCCAGTGTGGCGGTGGAAACGTTTTGGGGTCGGAGCTCTCCCTTGAAGCGCCCCACAGGCCTGGCCCACTCTTTGGGGCAGTGCCCTCCCCGGCCTGGCCTCTGTCTGCTTTCCCTATCCACACCCCAGAGCTCTGACCATTTTAATGCAGGCATGAGGCCCCTGGGGGTCTTGTTAAAATGCGGATCCCCATGCAGTAGGTCCAGGGCGGGACCTGAGACTCTGCATTGCTAACCAGCTGGGAGAGGCTACCGCTGCAGGCCACAGGCCACACTTGGAATAGTAAGGGAATGCACCGTCAGCTCTGCTGCTGGACCCTGTGTGTCCCCAGCCCCAGCCAGAAATGGCCACAAACGAGTGGGGACGGCAGCCCATAATAGTGCCCACCGACTGGCTGGTCCCTGTGGATCAGGCCCTGCATTATCCCATCCGACTCCCATGTATCCCTATAGTGAAGGGCTGTTATTTTCCTTTGCATTTTTCTTTTTTTCTTTTAAAAATAACACTTTTATTACTTTAAAGCATAGATAATACATATCCTCAAATCGAATATAAAAAGTGTATACAATGAGAAGTCTCCTCCCCACCCTAGCCCCTAGTTCCCTTCCTAGAGACAGACTTTGCTTCTTCGAAAATCCTCCTTCTTCAAAGGCCTTCTGGAGGCAGTCTTTACAGACACCAACTAATAATATATTTATTACTGCTTCCTTACTTACGTTTCACATGAGCAGTGAAACTGTTTTCCAGAGACACTGTTCTACACTCTGCTTTTTTTCACTAAGCGCTAAGTTCACTAAATTCACTAAGTCCACTAAGGGCTAACTCTGGTGATCGGTGCGTGTCAGGACATTAGGAGTCCCCTCACCCTTCAGTGGGTAGCTGCGGGGTGTAAGTACCGTGTGTGCAAAGTACCGCAATTCAGCCCACCTGCCACTGAAGGACACCCAGGTCGTTTCCAGTGAATAACTACAAATGAATAACTAGGTACATGTCTGCATGTGAGTATATCTGTAGTTAGTCCCATTTAAAAAAAAAATCCAGAAATAAACTGTGGCACATATAGACAACTAGATATTGTTTGGTGATAAAGAGAAATAGGCTATTAAGCCATGGAAAGGCAGGCAGGAAACTTCAGTGCATTTTGCTGAGTGAAAGAAGCCAATTTGAAAAGGCTACACGAAGTGTGGTTCCAGCTATTGGACACTCTGGAAAAGACAAAACTGTGGAGACAGTCAAAAGCCCGGTGGTTTCCAGGGGTTAGCGGGGAGGGAGGGACACATGGGTTGGAGGATTTTAAGCACAGTGAAACTGTTTCATGTGATATTATAGTGATACCTGTCATCACACATTTGGCCAAAGCCCCAGAATGTACAAGACCAAGAGTGAACCCTAATGTGAACTGTGGACTCTGGGTGATCATGACGTGTCTGTGTAGGTTCATCAGTCCTAACACATGTCCCCCTCTGGTGGGGGATATTGATAATGGGGAGGTTCTGTGTGTGGCAGGGGGACGTGGGGGGTATATAGGAAATCTCTGTATCTTCCTCTCCGTTTTGCTGTGAACCTAAAATTGGTCTAAAAAAATTGTCTTTTTATTAGTTTCAGAGGTAGAATTTAGTGATTCATCGGTTGCATGTAACACCCAGTGCTCATTACATCACGTGCCCTCCTTCCTGCCCATCACCCAGTTACCCCATCCCCCCACCCACCTCCCCTCCAGCAGCCCTCAGTTTGTTTCCTATGGTTGAGTCTCAAATGGCTTGTCTCCCCCTCTGTTTTCATCTTATTTTATTTTTCCTTCCCTTCCCCTATGTTCATCTGTTTTGTTTCTTTTTTTTTTTAAAGATTTTATTTATTTATTTGACACACACAGAGAGAAATTACAAGTAGGCAGAGAGGCAGGCAGAGAGACAGGGAGAGGAGGAAGCAGGCTCCCTGCTGAGCAGAGAGCCCGATGCGGGCCTCAATCCCAGGACGCTGAGATCATGACCTGAGCCGAAAGCAGAGGCTTTAACCCACTGAGCCACCCAGGCGCCCTGTTTTGTTTCTTAAATTTCACACATGAGTGAAATCATATGATATTTGCCTTTCTCTGATTGACTTGTTTTGCTCAGCATAATACCCTCTCGTGCCATCCACATCATTGCAGATGGCAAGATTTCATTCTTCTCAATGGCTGAATTACACACACACACACACACACACACACACCCCACATCTTCTATATCCATTCATTTGTCAATGGACATCTGGGCTCTTTCTGTAGTTTGGCTGTTGTGGACATTGCTGCTATAAACATTGGGGTGCAGGTGCCCCTACGGATCACTGCATTTGTATCCTTTGGATAAATACCTAGTAGTGCAATTGCTGGGTCATAGGGTACCTTGATTTTTAACTTCTTGAGGAAGCTCTGTACTGTTTTCCAGAGTGGCTGCCCTGGTTTGCATTGCCACCAACAGTGTAGGAGGGTTCCCCTAAAAGTCTTCTGAAAGGAAACTGAGGCCCAGAAAGGTTATAATTTGCTTGGGGTCACACAGCAAATCCTGGTTTGAGCAATCAAACCAGGTAAAATAGAGTCCAGAGTCCCTGTCCCTAATCACCCTGTTGGACTGTCTCCTATTAAGTAAGGCTTCAATTCAGAGGGGCAAAGCGTATGCGGAATGGCAGGCATAGTGGAGTAAGTCGGCGGGGGGGTTCTTTCTTGACAACTTTCTGATCCCTCCTGAGCCCCAGTGTGTCCTGAAGGCTGGTGCTGGGAGAAGTGGAGGTCAAGTCCGGCCGATCTTGGTACGCCTCCATTTCCCCCATCCCATATCCCTGTCACCCCCTCCCTGTCCTCTCCCACGATCTGCCCTAGGAGGGAGGTGGAGGTAGGAGTTGAGCCAGGACCATCTATCCTCTGGGGAACCCCTGGGCCTCTGAGAGCCCTCAGCAGGGAGGACCTTGCCTTGCTTCTGACTGGGCTTGCCTGGCATTTGGGGCCCAATCAAGGGCCCGAAAATGGGGTGCAGCTTGAGCATGATGAAGTCCAGTGGGGGAACCTGGGCTCCCTGTGGGGATTCCAGCCTCTTCCCCACACCTGAGCTGACTGAGGTCTTTTACGATTGCAGCCCCTCGCCCCGTGGCATCCAGCTTCCCTTCCTGAGTGGTCAGAATGTCCTAGAGGCCAGGATGTGTGCAGGCTTGTAGGTCTGGGAGCCCTGGTGAGTGAGATTGAGAAAGGCAGGTTTATGGAAACAGAAATGAAGACAGGCAGCCCTATCCTAGGGCTAGCAGAGACCCAGGCTAGTAGAAAAAGAGAGGCAGAGATTGACAGGAAAGCCAAGAAATAGAGAGGCCAACACAGAGTCCTAAAGACAAAATACACAGAGACAGGACCGAGAGCATTAGTGTGTGCCGAGTTCCTGGCTCCTGCCAATCCCAGTGAGCACATTTCCAGCACAGAGTGTCGAATGCTCCAGTGGCTGCCTGGCATCTTCTCCTCAAGGGCCCAGGCCAGGCCGGGGCAGAGCTGTCTACCTGCCCGCCATTTGCACGGGAGCCCTTTCCCGAGTCTGCAGTCTGAAGGCAGGTCTGGTCTTTGACCACCGTGATGGTTCCCATTGGCCTATGACACTCTGGCCTCCTCCTTCTGGATAGCCGGGAGGCCTAGTTCTCAGCAGCTGATTCTCCCCAAGGTCCAAGTTGGTCCTAATGTTGTGCCATCCTGCACAAGGCCAGCCTGGGAAAAAGAAGGAAGGAATGCAGGCACATCTATACCTAGAGTCTCCACGTACAATTGTGTAGGTTGGGCACTGCACAAGCACACGACCCTTAAGATGAGCACACCTCGGGCGCCTGGGTGGCTCAGTGGGTTAAAGCCGCTGCCTTCGGCTCAGGTCATGATCTCAGGGTCCTGGGATCGAGCCCCACGTTGGGCTCTCTGCTCAGCGGGGAGCCTGCTTCCTCCTCTCTCTGCCTGCCTCTCTGCCTACTTGTAATCTCTCTCTCTGTGTCAAATGAATAAATAAAATCTTTAAAAAAAAAAAAAAAAGATGAGCACACCTCATCCACAGCAGACATCGTGGATTGTTTACTTACAACTCTCATTGTCCGGCAGATGGCAGTCAAGCGTCTTGTTCCTACAAAATCTGAATATTATGCAGTTTGCCAACAGATGTCAGTAAAGTGTTTGAAGAAGGGGTGTCTTTTTCTAATTAGCACAAAGGCACTGTACGGGTTAGCAGGGGCCTGAACCGGCCCGGACCTGGGGAGTGGTTGAGACTGGGCACAGCAGACCCTGGAAATGTCCTCCAGACACTTTCTTTCTGCCCTTCTACAGAGGGGGTTCCGGCCCCTCCGGTTCCCCTTTTTCTACTAAAAGCATCATATTTCTTTTTACCTCTGGACCCCAGACCGTAGATTGCTCTTTTATTTCCCTCTCCCCTCTCCCTCACCAATCAGTCATGGAGTCTTGCCAGATTCCCCCATATCGTCCCCCAGGGAGAAACCTCACTTCCCAGGTACAGGCAGGCCCATTTCCCTCAGCTCCAGCCCTTCTCTGCCCCTTGCACACAGCTGCTGGAGTGACGTTCCCAAACACCTCTTTCCACACGAGCTTCTCCATTTATCAACCCTCAGAGCCTCTCCATTACCGTGGATTCAAGTCCAGATCACATCCGGCACCTTCTAGAGGGAACAGACCGATTCTGTGGGCCTGAAGGGTAGAACAGATCTAACGCGAGGAAGATTATACCCAGAGTCAGTTTCCCTGGGACTCGGTGGGCCGCCCTGAGGGTGTGCAAAGGCCTGGTCACCACAGGGCAGGGAGCCAGCAGAGAGGCTCAGGTGACAGGACAACAACGTTCCCCACACCAGGGCTCCAGTCTACGTCTTAGTTTCCCCTTGTGACTCTTTTTTTTTTTTTTTTTTAAAGATTTTATTTATTTATTTGACACAGAGAGAGAGATTACAAGTAGGCAGAGAGGCAGGCAGAGAGACAGGGAGAGGAGGAAGCAGGCTCCCTGCTGAGCAGAGAGCCCGATGCGGGCCTCGATCCCAGGACGCTGAGATCATGACCTGAGCCGAAAGCAGAGGCTTTAACCCACTGAGCCACCCAGGCGCCCTCCCCTTGTGACTCTTGTGACATGGAGAGGTTCATGCTTACGGGACTCTGGGGGTGGGGTGGAAATAGATGTTCTTCCCCCTTCCCCTTGGAGGTCAAAACCCTGAATTCGAACCCTAATTCTGCCCCTTAGCTGCTGTGTGAGCTCAGGCGGGACTCTTGCCCTCTCTGAGCCTCCATCTCCACATCTCCTAAATGAGGGTGGTGACCTCTCTTTCCCAAGATTACTGTGAAGATTTCCTTTAACTTTTTCTTATGGACAGTTTTAAGCCAAGAAAGTAGCACAACGAACCCGTGCACGCTCATTACCTGGTTTCAGCTGTTGCCAGCTCAAAGCCGGTCTTGTTTCCCCAGCATCCCCCTCCTAATCCTCTTTCCACAGGATTATTTAAGAGCAAATCTCAGACCCATAATCATTTCACCCATAAATACTTCAGTATGTGTCTGAAAGAGATAAGAACTCTTTTTTTTGCCATAAAGGTGACAACAGTATCACTATCACATCTAGCAAATTAATACTAATTATTTAATAATATTAAGATCCTTTGGTTTTCCTTGACGTGTAAATGCCTTCTCACAGCTGATGTGTTTGAATCATTTGGGATGTGTTTCTGACATCCCTTCTAATCCATTACACATCGCCTCCTTTCTCTTTCTTCTTGTGTATTAATTGAAGAAATCAGTTCATTCTCCGGGAGCATTTCTCACAGTCTGAATTTTGCTGACTGCACCCCTGAGGTGTCACTCATCATGTCCCATGGTCCGTCATATTTCTTGTAAACTGGCAGATAGCCTAGAGGCCTGACCAGATTCAGCTATGCGAGACCGTTGCTGGCTGTCGCTGCCCTCAGGAGGTGCATCGGGGCTAAGAATTAGGGTTGATTGGCAGGTTTGGCAGTACCGGTTAAATGAGAACATGTATGGAGAGCCCTGAGCTCAGTGGCTGACATGTAGTAAGCATTCTCTCGCTGGCAGCCTTCACGATGGCCAGGGACTTGTGGGGTTCTGGGGCAGAAGGACAATGAAAGACAGGAAGTTGGGGGGGGTGGTCTTCCTGATCTCTGGATTGGGCAACCAATTTCTTCCTTCACTGTGTGGGATAGAGGGTCTTATTCTAGGTCTTAGGTCCGCTCTTGAAAAAGCTGTGTCCCCAAACCCAATTTATGACCCAATTTCCATCTTTGGTGAATCCTTTGTCGGAAACTGTCATTCCTACCTCACACAGAGGCAACTTAGCTGCTGCTGAAATTCTAGGAGCCTTGACATCCCGTTGGCTCAGGCGGATTTGCCTGGTTCCGCAGATTTGGGGAGGCCATGGAGGAGGTCCTGATACCCGTCCCTCAAATTTGAATTGTTCCTTGGGCGCGACCCACCTCCATCCACCCCACGGTGCCTGGAGGGACAGGGCGTGACAAGTCTGAACGAGCCCTCTCCCTCTCGTCCCAAGCAGGTGCGGGAGCTGACTGATGCGGAGTTCCCCCACTCCTTCCTGGTGTCAGGGAAGCAGCGCACCCTGGAGCTGCAAGCCCGGTAGGCACGGAGCTGGGGGCCGGGCCCCGCGGGAAAACTGGGAGCGCCTGCTCTCCTCAACAACTGTGTTCACTTTCCGAGCAGGTCCCCAGAGGAAATGATTTCCTGGATACAGGTATCAGAACATCCCAGGGTCCCCGGGGTTCTGAACCCAGCCTGCCCACCCAGGCCGAGGGGGAGGGAGGGGCGTGCGCGCGCGCGCGCGCGCGCGTGCCCAGCTACTCCCTGGGCTTCCTCAGGAGTCGCTCTGTGTCAGTTTGGAATGAGACCTGGGGGGCGCCTGGGTGGCTCAGTGGGTTAAAGCCGCTGCCTTCGGCTCAGGTCATGATCCCAGGGTCCTGGGATCGAGGCCCGCATCGGGCTCTCTGCTCAGCAGGGAGCCTGCTTCCTCCTCTCTCCTCTCTCTCTGCCTGCCTCTCTGCCTACTTGTAATCTCTCTCTCTGTGTCAAATGAATAAATAAAATCTTTAAAAAAAAAAAAAAAAGGAATGAGACCTGGGTTCAAATCTTGCTGGCTTTCACTGCCTAGCTGGGTAACCCTGGGCAGGTCACTTAACGTCCCTGAGGCTCAGTTTTCCCATCTGCAATCTGGGGCTGTTTCTCCTTCCTTGAGTCAGCGGGGGTGTTTAGAACCGAGCCCCTGGCACCTAGGAGGCTTCCGGCGATGTCTGTTGACAGTGTGGGTGGATGCACAGAGGAGCGAGCCCTCGCCGCCACTCCCTAACCGCTTCCCGTGCCCTCTTAGGCGTGCCAAGCGGCCATTGACCAAATCGAGAAGCGGCACGAAACCTTCAAGGTTGCGGTCCAGGGGCCTGAGGGAGACACCCAGGAGCAGGAAGTAAATGACGTCTTCGCCTCCCCTGCTGACGCCACCAGCCTCACACAGGCTCATGCCCTCTCCTGGCCCTGTCCAGCCCAGCCTGGAGGGCGGGGGAGGGTCACCCGCCAGGACTGATTTAAAGGGACCCAAGAAAGCCCACCCACCCCCACATCAGAGACTCAGCGCCAAAGGTTCTCCCATTAGCAAAAATTTCCTTCGGGAGCCTCTCTATGCAACGCTCCCCAGGAGGATTTCACGTCTATGTCGCTCGGGCCCTGAGGCAGGCCGGTTGGGGTTGAAAGTGCCCAAGAAACATTAAGACCAAGGGAAAGTGGGAGGCGGGTGGGGTGGGAGAGGGAGAGTGTCTGGGACTTGATTTCCACTCTGAGCTCCAGACTCTGGCTTGCTGGGTGTCTTTGCTGAGCCCCTTGACCTCTCTGGGCTCAGCTTCCTCACCTGCGCAGGGGGAGTCATAGTAACTGACCCAAGCCCCTGGGAAGCAGGGGGACGGAGGGCCCCTGGGCTCGGGGCGGGGCCAGAAGGGGGTCCTGAAACCCCACCCGACCGCCCAACAGCTGCAGTCCGAGGAGCTGGGCCTGCGGGCGCCACAGTGGGTCCGGGACAAGATGGTGACCATGTGCATGCGTTGCCGGGAGCCCTTCAATGCCCTGACGCGCCGCCGCCACCACTGCCGCGCCTGCGGCTACGTGAGTCGTCCCGCCAGCACCTGTCCCCTCACCTGTCCCTCCTCTGCCTCCACCCTCCCAGCTCAGGGCCCCTCCGGCCTCCCCGCCAACACCGCCGGCCTGAACCTGTGCCTCCAAGGGGCGCTGGGCGCTAACTCTGGCCTGGGTGCGCCAGTGGCCCTGCAACCCAGGGGTTTCCGTGAGCCCCGTTCTGCACATGCGGAAACGAAGCTCGCAGGGCTTAGACGAAGTGCTCGAGACACTCCCCGAAGCTGGCCCTATGCATTCACCTGTGCTTACCACTGCTTCCTGAGAGCCCCAGACCCAGCGCCTGGAGGTGGTCGGGATCCCAGTCCAGGTGGGGCGTGCACCCACCACCCACCACCCCACCTGCTCCTCCTCCCGTCTTCTCGTGCGACCTTGGCTCACGGGCCCCTCCTCTCCAGGGGAGTCCTCAGAGCACCTCGGCCCTCCAGCACCTGCTCAGTTCTGTGGCTAACTGCGCCCCGGTTTCCTCACTCGGGCGGTGGGGATTAAAACAGCTACCTTCAGGGTTGGTGGTGAGCTCTCCTTTCCTTCCTCAACAGTGCGGGCGGGGCTCACTCAGAGGAGTGGTCACCAGCTGATTGAGGAAGGAATCTGTCCCCTCTTATCAGCTCAGGCCCGGTTATTCGAGGCAGATCTTGCTCTGCTTTTTAAGCACCTGCTGTACTTGAGCTGTTCTCTGTTGACCTGACAGCCCCTCCGTTTACTCTGCAAACAGAGAAGCCCTTTACAGGAGACCAGCCGGGCAGGTTGGGGCCAGTCAGGGAGGTGTCCCCAAAATGTATTACATGGCAGTTGGGGCATAGAGTAAATTTCAAGGACTGGGAACACACCTGTGTTCAGACGTAACGATGAGTTCTGTCAGAGCCAAATAGAAAGGATCTGGGGATTAGCTACTGTTCTTGGTGATTCACGTCTGTAAATAAGGGTTGAGTCAGTTCACATTTGCAACTTGGTAAGTAGTTCCTAAAACATTATTTAAAGTAGTTAAGAAATACAAAGAGGCACAAAGAATAACAATACCTGTGACCTTCAAGGTACAGGGAAGAAACATTCTGACAACTAAATGAAATGTATGATCCTTGATTGAATCGTGGATGGGAAAAACAAAACCAGCCACAGAGGCCCTTACTGGGAACTTTGGGGGAAAATCTGATCACAAGCAGTAATCCTATATCGATGTTAAATTTCCCAAGTGTGATCATGACATAATGAACAAGCAGGAAAATGCCCTTGTTCTTAGGAGACACCAGCTATTTATTTGAGGGTATGGTGTCATGATGACTGTAATTTATACTCAAATGATTCAAAAAAAATACATTGATATAGAGAGAGATAAAGCAAATGTGGCAAAAATGTTAACAATCGGTGAGTTTGGTGGGGGCAGTATCATTGTAGTATTCTTTCAACTTGTCCGTAGTTTTGAAATTTTTCAGACTAAAAAGCTGGTGGAGGAGAAAATAAATACACACTAGCAAGATAAAAAAAATTTAAAGCTCAATCAAATAAAATATTCCCAAGGTAGGTGAAGGCCCCTGTGTGGGGCACTGTGAGATCCCCCTGGCCCAATTTCAGGGTTTCTCATGGCTGCGCGGACCTTTGTATTCTGTGAGTCATCTTTTCAGTGGTTCGGATGCCCAGTTTCTGTCTCCCCACCTGCCAGACGGGAATCCTGGTGAGGGTGGGGCAGGCCAGGCCTTCTCCTGTGGGGCCCTCCCAGACCACGTGCTGTGTTGGCCACCCAGAGGAGTCCCCTGGTCTCTGTGCCTTGCCCCCCATTTCCAGCCACATATCCTGGGCTCACGGTGACACCCCAGTCTCCCCAGAAGTTATAGCCTGCAGCCCCCATGCTTCCCTCCGGGCTGGCCTCTTTCTCCTGGCTTCCCTGGCTTGATCCGTGTTGGCCTGCCTGGGGGCTTTCTCCGCCCTGGGCTGGGTGGGGGGTCATTTGCCCCCCCCCAATGCACATGATGGGTCTTCCTGGCAAAAACAACCAGCCCTTCATTTTTCTATTAGAATGCGCTTGACTCTAGGATTGGGTGGAATGCAAAATTTGCATGAATCTTAAAGCTAAACCATGGAACTTTAAATACCTGTCCTGTCCGGGGAGGGCCGGCTGCTGCCTGTGAGTGGAGGGGCCCTTGGCAAGTCACTGCCCCCTTGCTGTGGGACATGGACGGAAAGGCCAGCGGTGTCCACCTGGTGGGGAGGCTGGGTCAATCAGAGGAGATGGCAGAAGGGAGAGAGCTTGGAGAAGTGAATTAGATGCAGGGGTGTGTGCAGGGAAGCCCCTGGGATTTATAGCCATCCTCACAAAGGGGGAATCCAGACACACCTGCTGGCGGGGGGTTGGGCAGCTCTTGAACTCCCAGCTGGGGGAGCGTAGAACCTGAGCTCCCCCAGCCCCGCCCCCCACCAACCCGCGGCCTCCAGGCTGGGCCGCTGCCGACACAGGGGACGGCCTTCCTCTCCTGAAGTTTGCTTTGTCCTCCTCCTGTCCCCGGGGGCTCTCATGCCCCCACCTCCCAGGCCAAGGCACCAGCTCCGCCCTCCTCTTCCTCACCCCGGGCACCAAGCCCCTCCTGCCCGTCCTCCCCCAGGTGGTGTGCGCCAAGTGCTCCGACTACCGGGCTGAGCTCAAGTACGATGACAACAGGCCCAACCGCGTCTGCTTCCACTGCTACACCTTCCTCACTGGAAACGTGCTCCCGGAGGACAAGGAGGACAAGAGGCGGGGCATCCTGGAGGTGAGGGCTGAGGGCCTCCACCCGGCAAATGTGCGCGGGTACCCGCCCCGTGCTGGCCCTGTCCTCCGTGCTCAGGACCCAGCCAGCTGTGGTCACGCTTCCTACCCATCTCTCTGCCCGAAGCCCCGGGGAGGTGGGGGAAGGCCCCTCCCCCCAATGTGTTCCAGCTGAACGCAGCTCCCAGGGTTCACGGCCGGCCGTGCCCTTCCATGGACCTCTGCCCGCTTTCCAGGCTTCCCCATTCCCTGCTCATGCCTTCCCCGCCCGGGAGGCCACACAGCCCGCTCCCTGCTCAGGCCCCAGTTCTGTTCCCTGGGGCAACTCACAGGTGATGAGCCCTCCCAGCACCTGCCCCGAGCTCAGGCTGGATGGGGCTTGACCACAGCTCTGCCACCGACCAGCTACATGACCACAGGCCCCTGATGCGACCTCTCTGAGGCTCAGGGACAAATGAGCCCTCCTTGTAGGGTTGCTGCAAGGATTAGAAGTAGTGATTGTCAAACCCCCGGTCCAGTGTCTGATACACGGTGGGCGCTCTGTTCCCCTACAGTCTCTCTCTCTCTCTGATTTTTAGAAAGGGTCCACGATAGGGTCCAAGCAGAGCCTCATGTGTGGTTTCCTGCAGCTGGTCGGGGACAAGTGGGGCAAGAGCGGCCCCCGGGGCTGGTGTGTGATCCCCCGGGATGACCCCCTCGTCCTCTACGTCTATGCTGCCCCTCAGGTAATGCCACCTCCTGCCTCCCAGACCTTGGCCTTCTCGCGCTGTGTGTGTGTATGGGGGGTATTGTTGGCTCCATATGCCGGAGGAGGAAACTGAGACCCAGGGAGGACGTGGTTCCCTCCAGCCAGACGGTTAATGGCTCTCAGAGCTGGGCCCAGACTCCAGGTCCCAAAAGCTTTGCCCGGCAGGCAGCCAGTCCTCCTCCTTGATACCCTCCCAGCCGTCCACCCTGCTTCCTGGGTATTTGGGGAGCAAGAGGTGGGTATGTGGCTGTTACCTTCAAATTGGCTGTCCCAGGCCCTGGGGCTGAACAGAAAGTCAGTGGCCCATGGCTCTCTCCTCCCCTCCCAGGACATGCGGGCTCACACCTCCGTCCCCCTGCTGGGCTACCAGGTGACTGCGGGGACCCAGGCAGACCCTCGGGTCTTCCAGCTGCAACAGTCCGGCCAGCTTTACACCTTCAAGGCCGAAACCGAGGAGCTGAGGGACCGCTGGGTGAAGGCCATGGAGCGGGCGGCCAGTGGCTGGAGCCCCAGGGGGCCCAGTGACGGAGACCTGTCTGACTGACCCCCTCCAGCCGGCCGCTCTCCCTTTCAGAGCCCGGCTCCCAGCCGGGGCTGACCCCCTGGCCTCGGTGATCCACTGCTCCACGCTGAGCTTTCAAATAACCAATTTCCAGGGAACCCGGCTGGCTCGGTCAGTAGAGCATGCGACTCTCGATCTCAGGGCCCCGTGTTGGGTTACAGATTACTTAGAAAAAATAAATGAACTTTAAAAAACAAGCAACCAATTTCCAGTCATTGGTGCCCAGACTGTGTGTCTTGATCTGGGATTCAGGAAGCGTGCGTCTGTTCCTTTGGGGAGGGGGTGACCAAGTAACCCTCTTTGCCCAGGGCTGAGAGGTTTCCTGGGGTGTAGGACTTACAGGGCCAATACCTGGAAAGTCCCAGGTAACCCAGGACTGTTGGTCACCAGTATGGTTCTCTGCCTGAACTGTACATTAGCCTCACCTGGGGAGCTTAAAAACAAAACAAAACAATGAAGGGGCGCTTGGGTGGCTCAGTTGATTAAGCGTCTGGCTTCAGCTCAGGTCATGATCTCGGGGTCCTGGGATGGAGCCCCACATCAGGCTCCCTGCTCAGTGGGGAGTCTGCTTCTCCCTCACCCTCTGCCCCCTCCTTGCCCCACTTTTGCATGCTCTCTCTGTCTCAGATAAATTTTAAAAAATATTTTTAAAAAAGATTAAAAATATATTAAAATAAACTAAAAATTTAAAAAAATATCAATGCCCGTATCCATTATAAAGATTGCTGATTTCATTGGTCTGTGATGAGGGAGGCACGGGAATGCTTTAGGAGTACCATCCTGAGTCTCAGCTTGGGCTACCCAGATGAAGAAGAGAGCAAGCAAACTACCAATGGTTGAGCACCTGTCGAGTGCCAGACGTGATAATAATCAGAATAATAAATAATCGGGGTGCCTGGGTGGCTCAGTTGGTTGAGCGACTGCCTTCAGCTCAGGTCATGATCCCGGAGTCCTGGGATCGAGTCCCACATTGGGCTCCCAGATCTGTGGGGAGTGTGCTTTTCCCTCTGACCTCCCCTCTCATGCTCTCGCTTGCTCTCTCTCTCTCTCAAATACATAAATATAATCTTAAAAAAAAGAATAATAAATAATAAACATCTCCTGGGCCAGCTGTTGTGCTGGGTGTGTCACGTGGATTATCTCATTTCACCCTCAGGAGTTACAATCCCCATTTCCCAGATGAGGACACTGAGTCCCAAAGAGGTTTAGTCATTGTCTCGAGGTCCTACGGCTGGTGGGTGCCAGAGCCATGTCAACGCTCTTTCCATCAGGCAAGCAGAGAGGGGAGGAGAGTGGGAAAGAGGGAAAAGGTGGGGAGGAGGAGGAGAGGGCAGGAACGTGCTTGTCCCGCCCGGGGCTCCCTGTGAGACTGCTTTTCCCTGAGAGACCACTAGGGGGTAGCAGTGACCCCAGCGTGGGCCCTGACACCCTGAGCCCTTTCCAACAGGCCGGCCCCCACAGCTGGGCTCTGCCCTTAAAGAAGGCAAAACGGGGGGCCTCTGGGTGGCACAGTGGGTTAGGCATTCTCTCAGGTCATGATCTTAGGGTCGTGGGATCTGCCCAGCGTCAGGCTCTGAGTGCAGGGAGGAGTCTACTAACATTTCTCTTTTCCTCTGCCCCTCCCCACGCTCGCTCTCTCAAATAAATAAATCGTAAAAAAAAAATAAAATAAAGCCAAAATGGGCAAGCCATAGATCTTTGCCCCATTCCAGGCCCAACAGTTTGCCTGCGCTCAACCTAAGGCTACCTCCTTGCTGTAGGGTATTTTAAAAAGCCCAAGAAAACCTCATTGGCACAATTTCTCTGGAACCAGGCTGGCCATGAGTTCATTCTTTCATTCCACAAATATGTGTTGAGCATCTTGATAGGAGCCAAATGCAATTCCCGTACTGGGGAGATAGCAGCAAATGAAACGGATGAAAATGTCTGCCTTCAAGGAGTTTATATTCTTATACAACAAAATAAAAACATCATCAGATGTGATGAGTCCTTAAATAGAGCGACAAATCATCCCAGACTTTCCTAGTTTTAAAATTGAAAGTTCTTGGGGCGCCTGGGTGGCTCAGTCAGTTAAGCATCTGCCTTCGGCTCAGGTAATGATTCCAGAGTCCTGGGATTGAGCCCTGCATCAGGCTCCCTCCTTAGCAGGAAACCTGCTTCTCCCTCTGTCTGTGTCTGCCGCTCCCCCTGCTTATGT
Source organism: Ailurus styani (assembly GCA_002007465.1). Classification (NCBI taxonomy): domain Eukaryota; kingdom Metazoa; phylum Chordata; class Mammalia; order Carnivora; family Ailuridae; genus Ailurus; species Ailurus styani. The sequence continues at coordinate 1,329,121 of LNAC01000077.1, read as the reverse complement.
GCTCTCTCTCTCTCTCTCTCTCTCTCTCTCTGTCAAATAAATAAATAAATAATCTTAAAAAAAAAAGAAGAAAGTTCTCAGGGGCACTTGGCTGGCTCAGTTGGTGGAGCCTCCAACTCTTGATCTCAGGGTCGTGAGTTCAAGCCCCATGTTAGATGTAAAGATCACTTAAATAAATAAAACTTAAAGCAAAACACTGAAAGTTCTCAGGTCCCAGGAAACCCCTTGGTTCCAGGCAAACCAGAATAGTCGCCCTAGTGGAAGAAAAGAACAAGACAGAAAACAGGAGAATGGTGTGTATGTGTGTGTGTGTGTGTGTGTTTAAAGGAAAATTAAGGAAGTCCTCACTAAGAAAATGTTTGAACAATAACCTAAATAACCTTTTTTTTAAAAGATTTTATTTATTTGACACACACAGAGAGATCACAAGTAGGCAGAGAGGCAGGCAGAGAGAGAGGAGGAAGCAGGCTCCCTGCTGAGCAGAGATCCCAGGACGCTGAGATCATGACCTGAGCCGATAGCAGAGGCTTTAACCCACTGAGCCACCCAAGTGCCCAATAACCTAAATAATCTTTTTTTTTTTTTTTAAAGATTTTATTTATTTATTTGACACAGAGGGAGAGATTACAAGTCGGCAGAGAGGCAGGCAGAGAGAGAGGAGAGAGGAGGAAGCAGGCTCCCTGCTGAGCAGAGAGCCCGATGCGGGCCTCGATCCCAGGACCCTGGGATCATGACCTGAGCCGAAGGCAGCGGCTTTAACCCACTGAGCCACCCAGGCGCCCTAACCTAAATAATCTTAAGGAAAGAAGTAAGAAAGGGAGCCACACAGATACCGGAGGGAAGAGCATTCTGGGAGGAGGGAACAGCAAGTGCAAAGGTCCTGAGGTGGGAGCCTAGCTGGCACATGCAAAGAACCGTGAGTGTGCCTGGGGCAGTGTGGGCGGGACAGAGATAAGAGAAGAAGACGTCAGATAATCGATAAACTTGGGGCAAGGTCAAGGAAGGCAGATGCTGGCCTTGCTGAGGGCTGAGTGAGATGGAGAGTCATTGGAGTGGGAGGGACATCTGATTTGTTTTGACAGACTCTCTCCTGCTCCTTGTTGCATTAGACAGACTGGGATGAAGGTGGAAGCGGTTTTGAGGCTGTTGGAGCAATCCGGGTGAGAGAAGCAATGAGAAGGGACTGGATTCTGGACTTATTCTGAAGGTAGAGCAGAGATTCCCTTATAGAGTGAACACGGCACAAGAGGAGGAAGGAGCCAAAGATGACACCAAGTGAGACCTTTGACCTGAGAGCATGGAGGATGGAGCTGCTGCTGACCGAAATGAGGAAGCCCTGGGAGGGGCAGCTCGGGGAGCAGCAACACAACAGGTCTCTGCCGTGGACAAGTGACAGCTGAGGCGCCCGCTCACGGTCACGTCCAGTAAGGAGTCGGGCACCTGAGCCCCGGCACCCGGTCTGGGCTTGGGAGGTAGACGTGGGAGCTGTCATCCCCGAGATGGGGCTCAACACATGCGTGAAGCAGAAGAGGAGCCCCAAGTACTGAGCCCTGCACATCCCACTTTTTTAAACCCTGCACATGCCAGAATCCTGAACTTGTCCACCCCAGCGTGCTAACTCTTGATCCGAAGTTACCATTCCAAGAATTCCCCCCAAGGAGACGGACTGGCCAATGTGACAAGACTTCTGGACGTCATTTATAATAGTTCCCCCAAGTTAAGAACTACATAAATATCTGTCCAAATGAGGAGATCTAGGCCCATCAACTTACACCCATCCAGAGGGACTCACAGACAAACCGCTGAGCCCACGAGGTGGGGACCACATGGCTGTTGGACCAGAAGGCTTGAATCCTAGTGTGCTGCCTTGGGAAGACAGCCGTGAGGTATTAAGTGAGGAATAACAGCAGAAGGAACTAACACTTCTTCTTCTTTTTTTTTTTTTTTTAGATTTTATTTATTTGAGAGAGAGAGTGAGAGCACAAGCGGTGGGTGGGGGGAGGGGAGAGAGACATGCAGACCGCCCCCTGCCCCCCCCACCCCCACTGACCACAGAATTTTCCTCGGGGCTCCATCCCAGGACCCTGGGATCTTGACCTGAGCCGAAGTCAGATGCTTAACCGGCTGAGCCACGCAGGTGCCCCAGGAGCTAACATCTCTAAGTTCTCACTGTGTGCCAAGCCCTGTACCAAGGGCTTGGAGGAAATTATTTCATTTGATTCCTAATAACCTTAGAAGTAGATACATTATTCGGATCCCCATTCTACAGATGAGGAAACCGAGGCACTCTTGGTTGAGTAACTTGTTTGGGGTCACCTAATACGCGGTAGAAGGGGCAACATTCCAAGCCACCATGCAGTGGAACGTTCTGGTCCTGCTTGTGTGAGGATAGTTTATATCCGAACCATCTAAGGGGGTACCCAACATACTTCAGGAGTGGTTGGTTTGCTTTCTTCTTTAGCTGCTTCTGTGGTATTTGGATTTTTTTCCGATAACATATATTACTTCTATAATCCCAAGAACAAAGACACTTTCCCATGTTAAGGGGAAAATAAAGGAAGGAACAAAGAAAGACTCATCTGTTTTGTCCTAGTGAGCAGGGTCGCTAAGTCATCAGTGAGGGAGCCCGGAGGCTGCCAGCCCCAGCGGCCACGAGGAAATGCTACATGGAAACACCCAGTGGGAGTGGGGTCACTTGTTAGTCCATGAATGAGTGTGGAGACATGGAAACGTGTACTGACCAAGGGGTGGGGGGGTCCTGTACTTGGCAGAACTCGGGGTCCCACCAGAAAGCCATGGACACGGAGAGGGTGCCATCCTTCAGGATCTTCTCCTGGAAGCTCTAATGGCCCAGCAGGACTCAGGGGAGCCCCCGATCTCTCCTGGCACCTTCTCACCCTGGACTCACTCGCTCACTGACACTGTGTGTCCCAGGCTCTGGCGATAATGCAGCAAATGTTCTACGGGCTTCGGATTTCTTCTACGAGAGGTCCCTACCTATAAAAAGCCGGACGCTCCCCTAACAGTCTGGCGGCTCCGGTGCCCATGCACCCAACCCTGGTGGGGAGCTCCAGAGGAGGAGGGGAGCTTGGCAGATGCCAGAGTGAGGGCCTCTCTGGAGGGCGGAGTGGACCCAGGCGCCCTTCGTTCATTCATTCCTTGCTGTATTCAGTGCTGGAGTATTTCATTATGCAGGGAGCACTTGGCACCCATCATCTCATTTCTTTCCGTAACCGCCTTTTGACATCATTTCAACAACCACGTTTTACAGATGAGGAAGGTAAAGCCGAGCAAGGCTAAATAACTTGTCCATGGTCACCCAGCCTGTAAGTACAGAATGAATGTAAATTCAAACCCAGGCCCATCGGATTGCACGGTCTGGCGCCAGCTGGCACCAGGGGGCAGTATCTCCCAGCGGTTAGTGGGTCTGGGCTGCCGCACCACTCTGCCACTTACGGGCTATGTGGTCTTGGGCAAGGCTTCATGACTTGGTGTGGGGTTTTCTCCACCTGCCAAAGAGGGATAACCATGGTCCTATCTCTCTAGGGACTGGGGTGCCAACTGAATAAATACATGTCCAGCACTCAGCCCCGTGGCCACACATGCTTATTACAGGCATTCATGGCCATGGGCTCTGCCACGTGCCCTGCAATCCACGTATTTATGGAGGACCTGGGGATAGAAAGCTGAAAAAACATCATAGCTCCTGCTCTAAGGGAGCTCAGTGTCTAGGTCATTAACATCACTTGGGAAGCTTTCAATCATATTCCCAATGCCCAGGCTATATCCCAAGCCCAAATAAGAACCCCGGAGTTTGGCTGGGGCCGTGGCATCAGAATTTTCGAGCTTGCTGGTGATTCTGATAGCCCACTCTAAAAAGGCAGGAGGAGTTCTTGAGGCTGTGAGCTCTGGCTCTGGTTCCTAAGGTGTGAGGGCAGGGAAGTGGGGGGGCAGGGGTTAGGCTGAATGGGGGTGTGGGAAGTGGCCTTCCTGTGGCGCTAAATGAGTTAGGTTTATTGAGGTATAATTTACATACAGTAAAATCCACCCTTCATCGTATAGTTTTATGAGTTTTGACAAAAGTACAGTCATGTAACCACCACCACAATGAAAACACAGAACAGCTCCAACCCCCCAGAAGTTTCCCTGTGCTGCCCCTTTGGAGTCGCCCCTTCCCCTCACCCCCAGTCCCTGACAACCCCTGACCTATAGTTCTGTCTTTTTCAGGAGGCGCATAGACGGGACCACACGGCATGTAGGCTTTTGGGTCTGGCTTCTTTTCAGAACTGCGTATTTGAGACTCATTCCTGTTGCTCCGTGATTCAGCCGTGCGTGCCTTTTCGTTGCTGACTTGTACTCCCCTTACAGTTTGTTTACCCATTTACTGGTAAATCGCGGGACATTTGGGTTACTTCCAGTTATTCTAGCAATTAGGAATAACGCTGCTAGGAGCTACACACATTCATGCTCAGGTTTTTGTGTGAGCACACATTATCTACAGTTGGATCGCTGGGGGCGCCTGGGTGGCTCAGGCGGTTAAGAGCTTGCCTTTGGCGCAGGTCATGATTGCAGGGTCCTGGGATCGAGCCCCACGCCATCAGGCAACCTGCTCAGCGGGGAGCCTGCTTCTCCCTCTGCCCCATCCCCCCCCGCTCGTGCTCACTCTCTCTCTCAAATAAAGAAATAAAATCTTTTAAAAAATAAAAATAAAAATAAAATTGGATCACTGGGCCACATGGTAGGCATATGATTAACTTTCTCAGAGCCCGCCAGCCTGCCTTCCAGGGTGACTGTACCATTTTGCATTCCTATCACCAGCGATGAGGGCCCCCCCTTGCTCGACCCTTCCTGGCATTTGGCACAGTCGGGGTTTTGTTTGTTTTTAATTTTAGCCACTCTGGGGGGTGTGTCATGTTTACAATCTTTTTAAAGTTTATGAATGTATCAAAAATATCATATTTTATACCTTTTTAAATTTTTTTAAGTGAGCTCTTCACTCAACGTGAAGCTTGAACTCACAACCCCGAGATTAAGAGTCACATGCTCCACTGACTGAGCCAGCCAGGCGCCCCATGTTATACAACTTCAATCTATATAATTTTTATTTGTCAATTATACCTCAGTAAAGCTGAGGGTGAGTTTATGGATGTAAAAAAAAATAAGAGCCATTAATAGTAAACATTTTGCAAACTCATAATCATTTAAGCCCCTACTACGTGTCAGATAGTACCCTAACCCTTCCAAAGTCCCAGGAGCAGCTGGTATGATGGGAAGGTACCCATGAGGGTGTGAAAGGCTCAAATGCCAGCTCTCTTGTGGGCTTGCTGTGGGAGGTCGGGCACATCACTCAACCTCTCCGAGCTCTATTGGTTTATGATAAGTGGATTGAGCAATGCCCTCTTGCAGATTGGTGTGAAAACGGAAGGAGAGAAAGCAGGGAAACTCCTGGCTCGCAGGAGAATTTCACTAGCTGGGAGTTGTTACAAGCTTTGTTCTTTATGTAGCTAAATACCTGCAAAGTCTTGTTCCAGCAGCAAATCTGGTTGCTTCTACCTTTGTTTATTCTAAACGGAGCCCCACCTCACACGGCACACCACCACTCTGGTCCAAGCCACCGCCTTCTCTCTGGGGTGGGGGGTGGTCACAAAACCAGCTCTCCCTGCTCCTACACTTGTCCCTGGTGGTCCTACTCCAAACAGCCGACAAAGAAGTTCTTCACAGTTTGACACCCCGCACCCCTCCTACCCCCTGTCCAGGGTCCAGGTCCCAGCCCTCCAGTGGGATCACCAATCGAAGTCTGTCTGATGCCTCCCTCCCACCATCCACCAGGAGAAATATCCTGCCTTGGAAACTTCCCTGGGTATCCGCATGCCACATCCCCTGACTTCACTCAGGTGCCCGCCTCACGGGGCGGCTGCTGTCCCTGCCTTACCTAGAGCACCTTGCCCCTGCCTCACTCTCTCAGTCACACCACCATTATACTGCTCGGTCTGGTTTGCAGTAAGACTACTATCTATCTCCACCACTACAAATATTAAGTTCCTGTGATGCCTGGGTGGCTCGAGTCGGTTAAGATCCTGGGATTGAGCCCCACGGCAGGCTCCCCGCTCTGCTGGATTCACACTAGGTTCGTCAGGCCACCAACATGGCGGGTGTTGCTTTTCTTCCATTGAGGTGACTGGAGGTCAAAGAGGTGAGATGGTGTGTGCAGGGTCACGTGGCACTTCGGTGGACTTTCTCAAGGAGCAGGACGAGGGGCCCCTAACTCCGACTGTGGTCTCATACCTTCACCTTTTCCTTGCTGCTGCCTGCCTCTCCCCCATGGCTGGACCCCCGGACCCCACTTCTGTTTGAAACTGGTCATGGTGGGCGTATTCACACTATGGAAATTGGCAAGTCAGCCCTTCTTAGAAATGAACAACTCAGGGACGCATGGGTGGCTCTGTCGGTGAAGCGTCTGCCTTCGGCTCAGGTCATGATCTCAGGGTCCTGGGCCCCATGTTGGACTCCTCGTTCAGCAAGGAGCCTGCTTCTCCCTCTGCCTGTTGCTCCCCCTGCTTGTGTGCTCTCTCTCTGTCAAATAAATAAATAAAATATTTTTTAAAAAATGAACAACTCATTTTTACCATTGGACACCCAGTCTGGCAACCGGAGAAGACCGAGTGAACCCACTTTTCCATGATTTGAGCTTACAGTCCTCAGGGTGCCCCATATGCCTGAGCCCTCTGTTTCCTCCCCAGCCTGGCCTGACGCTCTGTCCCGGGCTGGCTGCCAGCTGGCCTTGGGCCTCAGCAAACGGTGAGCCTCTACAGGTTGAAGGCCAAGGTGGGGGTGAAGGTGCCTTCCTCCTGGTGCTCCTGGCCTCACCCTGGCCTCTGCCTGGCCACCCGTTTCCCGCTCTCATTGTCTGAGCCATGGGAGGACATGCTGCTCCATTCTGCCTCTGAGTTTTCTTCTCACCCTCTTCTCTCCACGATTCTCTTATTTCTCATCTTTGCCATTGTCCTCATGCCCCTCTTTATCTTTGGGAATAAAAATAAGAGCTAGCTTTTTTAAAAGATTTTATTTATTTATTTGAGAGAGAGAGAGCACAAGCAGTGGGGGAGGAGCAAGGGGAGAGGGAGAAGCAGACTCCTTGCTGACGCAGAGCCCAACGTGGGGCTCGATCCCATGACCCTGAGATTATGACTTGAGCCCAAACCGAGAGTTGGAAGCTTAACTGACTGAGCCACCCAGGCACCCAAGAGCTAACTTTTAAAGAGCACTTACATGTGCTTTCCCCACATCAGCTCATGTAATCCTCACACCAGCTCCATCGTACAGATAAGAATAAGGAGGCACAGAGACATTCAGCAACAGCAGGGAAGCAGAGCTGCCCCTAGATGCTCTGTGACCTTTCTGGGAGGCACATCTGACTTAGAATTTTAAATATGGTGTTGAGGTGCACTTGGGTGGCTCAGTCGGTTAAGTGTCCGACGTCGATTCAGTGTCGTGGGATCGAGCCCTGTGTCAGGCTCCCTGTTCTTCAGAGTCCACTTATCCCTCTGCCCCTCTCCATGCTTGTGTTCTCTCTGGGATTCTCAGATGAATAAATAAACCTTTAAAAAAGGGGGGGTGCCTGGTGGCTCGGGGTCTGCTCTGGGCTCAGGTTGTCATCCCAGGGTCTCGGAATCCAGCTTCATGTCAGGCTCCCTGCTGAGCAGGAGTCTGCTTCTCCCTCTCCCTCTGCCCCTCCCCCTGCTCATGCTCTCTCCCTCAAATAAATAAATAAAACCTTTAAAAAAAAAACCCATGGTGTTGGGTCCTGGTTCTGTCACCCCCTTGTGACTTCAGTCTAGAGGCCTCAGCTTCCTTCCTCATTCATAAAATGGGATGACCAACACGTGCCCCGTCCATTCACAGGCTTGTTTCGGAGTCAAAGGATACAGTGGGTGTAAAAGGGCTTCAAACAGTAAAATGCTGAGTACATGAGTGGATGATTAACATATAGTTCTGTTTTCCCATTTGCCTTTTCTCTTGCCTCTCAGAAGGCTTCTCTGCCTCAGTCGTGTCAGTGCGTGTGGTGCCGGGCGGGGTAGGCTCCTTCCCAGATACCGAGGTGCTCGGGAAGTGTGACTTCTCTTCCTCTCTTCTCCGCTGGCCTCCTCTTTCCCAAGCTTTTCAGGGAGACGCACCACCTGGGCCCTTCTCCCACGTCTCCCGATGCTCCCCATCGGGCACACACTGGGTGGGTGGCGGGTTTGCCCTAGCAGCCTGCTTTTTTTTTTTTTTTAAGATTTTATTTATTGATTTATTTGAGAGTGAGAGCACGAGCAGGGGGAGGGGTAGAAGGAGAAGCAGGGAAGGAGCCCAAAGCAGGGCTCGTTCCCAGGACCCCAGATCACGAATTGAGCCGAAGGCAGATGCTTACCCACTGAGCCACCCAGGCGCCCCACCCCAGCGGGTTTCTAATGCTCGGATTCAGACCAGCACCGGAATCAAGTCCCTGAATACGTCTTAGACACTAAAGTCGGAACCAATCGGAAATTATGCTTCATTTTTTAGAAACTGGAATAAGGAAACTTTCCAGAAACACATCTATTTTTATGGAACAAGGTAATAAATCCTAGTCTGACTTGACTTGTCTTTTTAAAAAATATATTTAATATTTTTTCATGAAAGGACATCACTCTTTTGGAAATGCAACTTAAAGGAAAGCGCACAGACCTTAAGTGTACAGGTGGGTGACTTTCCATATTTGCTCACCCACATCCCAACCACTCAGACCAAAACCCGGGACCTTTCCAGCACCCTGGAGGGCTGCCTCGTGCCCCCACCTCAGGGAATACACGCTCCCACAATATTGGTTTATTTTTGGTACAAAGTTCAAAAGGGACAAAGGATAAGCTGAAAAACCTCCCTCCTATCCTGCTGTCAGATACCCATTTTTTTCTCCAAAGAGTCAATATTACTGGTTTCTTATAGACACTTCCAAAGAGACGAGACAGGTGCACCCACACACAAATGTATCAAGTTATGTTATCTTGTATATATATTCTCTCCCTTTTACACGCAGAGTATTTAACTATGCAATTGTTGTGTGCCTTGGTTTTTTTTTTACTTAACAATACATCTTAAAACACTACAATCATTTTAGACTCCTGGGTGGCTCAGTTGGTTAAGCACCTGCCTTCGGCTCAGGTCATGATCCTGGGGTCCTGGGATTGAGCCCCACATTGGGCTCCCAGCTAAGTGGGGAGCCTACTTTCCCTCTGCCTGCCACCCCCCCTGCTTGTACTCTCTCTCTCTCTCTGACAAATAAATAATAGTCTTAAAAAAGAAAAACCACTAGAATCATTTTAATAATTATCAAATTAATATCTTTACCAAAAAGCTGCCCCTTATAAAAACTGGGTTTATATAAAATCCAAATTTTTTATTACCAAATATTTCTATGCTCTGCCTTACAGCTCTCCGAGGGCCCTTTGGCAGCAAGTCCTGTCACTACATCAGAAAATACAATTCAGGTAGGCAAAGATGATTCATGGACATTTTCACAGCCCACCCTATAAACCATCCTGGGAGGTTCTGTCTTATTGGTGTTAGCTTTTCCTTTCATAGCCCTTACCAATAACAATATCAGGGGTTTATAGTCTCAATAACTTCTGAACTCTAAAGGACCTGTGTGAAAGACAAAAAAAAAAAAAAGTGACTAACATTTGGAGCATAAACTGTGGAATATCTCAAAGGCCTGAATTGCTGGAGTTTATTAGTTTGGGATGAATAAAAGGGAAAAGAAATATTTTGTACTTTCAGATGCATTAAGCAGTTTTCGTAGGAAATTGGTCAAGAGAATCCACTGACGGTGTAGGAACTTGCCCACAGGGGAGGGCAAGACAGCCCTGCCAGAGGGCAGCTGAGGGGGCTGGGCTGGGCTGCGAGTTCCAGGAAGCAAAGTAGGGCGCAGTCAGGAGCGGGAAGTCTGAAAGATAATCCAAATCAAAGTCTTCAGATGCATCAGCAAGGCCAAAGAGCATGAACAGGGCCCCAAACCAAGACCCAGCCAACAGGCAGAGCTTCGGGGCTGGACCGGGCTGTGAACGGAGTTAGGAATAAGCCAGCGGGCACCAGGTTGTTGCCAAGAGCGAGGCCAAAGTTCACGGGCCTCTGGAGGCACGTGGGGAGTGTGTTGACCCCGCCTCGCCCCGCCCCCGCCGTGGACTTCACGGAGCATCGTTATAATAGTGGGCCCCAACAGAATTAGTCCGAGCCCTGTGCGCATGCTCGTTTGCAATGTAACTGCACTGTTTTCGCTGTCCCAGGTGGAATCCACTTCTCCCCTCGAGTCAGGGTTGGCCTTGCGACTTGGCTTTGACCAGTAGGATGTGGCAGGACTGATGTTGTACAACCTCTGAGGTACGGGTCCCGCTTTCTCTCTTTGGAATCTATCTTTCTTTCTTCCTTTCTTTCTTCCTTCCTTTCTTTCTTCCTTCCTTCCTTCCTTCCTTTCTTTCTTTCTTTCTTTCTTTCTTTCTTTCTTTCTTTCTTTCTTCTTTTTCTTTCTTTCTTGCTTTTCTTCCTTTCCTTTCCTTTCTTTCTTTTTAAGATTTATTTGTTTATTTAGAGAGCGAGTGAACACACACACAGGGAGAGGGAGAAGCATACTCCCCACTGAGCAGGGAGCCCAACTTGGGGCCGGATCCCCGGACCCTGAGATCATGACCTGTGCTGAAGGCAGATGCTTAACAGACAGAGCCATACTGGCACCCCACGGGGAGAAAGGCTAGGTAGGCATCCCGACTGTTCTAGACTGCCCAAGTGAGCTGAGCGGTCAGCCGAATACAGCTACATGAATAAAACCGGCAGAAGAACCACTCAGCCAACTAACAGACCCACAAGAAATAATCATTGAGTATTTCAAGAAATAATCAAGATCATTGTTTTAAGTCATCACATTTGGGGATGGTTTGCTACACAGCAACAGATAACTTACACAGCCCTTTACCTTTACAAGGTTACTACATGAGTCTACAAAGGGTCTCTCGTGTTAGGCAAGCTCAGAATGATGAGACCCAGAATTACAAATATCTTATGTGCAAATAATTACATTCTCTGAATCCCTTCACATGTAATTTAATGTCATGACAATCCTGCAAGGAAGAGGAGGGTGGCCTATCTCCGTTAAACATACAAGGAAAAAAAAAACAAAAAAACAAAAAAACAAAAAAAACATACAAGGAAACGGTGGCTCAGAAAGAATATATGACAGTCCCAGGATCACTCAGCAAGTCAGTAGGGAGTACTATTATGGACTGACTTGTGTCCCTCCCCACCTCAAATTCCTATGTTGAAACCCTAACGTCCCATGTGACTCTATTTGGAGACAGGGCCTCCAAAAGAGGTAATTAAAGTTAAATGAGGTCGCAAGAGTGAGTCCCAATGTGATAGAACTTGTAAAAAGAGGAAGGGGCCCCAGGGATGTATACACACGGAGAATAGGCTTTGGAGGTGCCTGCAAGTCGAGGAGGGAGACTTCAAGAAGAACCGAGCTCTTCTGACACCTTGATCGTGGACCCCCAGGATCCAGAACTGGGAGGAAATAAATTTATGTGGCTTAAGCAACCCAGTTTGTGATATTTTGTTACGGCAGGCCCAATAAACAGCGATATTCAAATTTAGGTCTTCCACTTGCTTAGTAGGAATTTTTTTACAATGATAAGATACCATTTCTTGTGTATCAAGTTGGCAAAGATTTTTAAAAGATAAACTGAACTGTAGTAAGGATGTAGAGAAATGGACTTTTTCAAACACCACTGGTGGGAGTCTAAATTGGTACAACTTTCTAGAGGGAATCTGGTAATACATATCAGAGGTCTTTAAGATGTAGTTACTAACACTTTTTCATAATAGCAAAATATTGGAAATGGCGTATGGCAGATTAAATTTTCTTTTCTTTTAAGATTTTATTTATTTATTTGTTAGAGAGAGAGAGAGAGAGAGAACAAGCAGGGGGAGCGGCAGGCAGAGGGAGAAGCAGGCTCCCCACTGAGCAGGAAGCCCAATGCTGGACTCAATCCCAGGACCCTGGGATCATGACCTGAGCCAAAGGCAGACACTTAACTGACTGACCCACATGTCCCCAGATTAAATTTTCTAAAGATAGAAGCACTGGGGTGCCTGGGTCCTGATCAGGTCATGATCCCAGGGTCCTGGGATCGAGTCCCACATGGGGCTTCTTGCTCAGCGGGGAGCCTGCTTCTTCCTCTCCCTCTGCCTCTCCCCCTACCCTGCTCATGCTCATTCTCTCTCTCTCTCTCTAATGAATAAATAGATATTCTAAAAAATAATATAAAAAGATGGAAGCACTATATAACTCATTTCCCACTCTCTTCTTACAATGTGATGTTAGCACTCCTCCATTGAAGGACAGGGTCTCTTCCCTCCCCTTGAATCTGACAAACCTATGTAGTTGCCATAAGCAATAGAATACAGTGGAAGTGAAAATGTGTGACTGCTAAGGCATCGGAGCTTCCACCTTGGCCTCTTGGATAAACACATTGTGAAAGTCAGCCACCTTATCAGGAGGACAGTTACGCAGCTCCTTAGAAAGTTCCATGCGGAGAGGAACTGAGCCTGCCAGCCTTCGGTCAGCACTGCCTTACCAGTTACATAAGTGAGTACCTTTGAAGTGGAGCCTCTGGTCCCAGCTGAGTCTTCAGATGACAGCAGCCCCAGCCAACATCTGACTACGGCCTCATGAGAGACCCCAAGTGAGAACCGTCCAGCTCAGTCCTTCTCAAATTTCTGATCAACAGAAAACCTAAGAGAAGATAAATTTTTATTGTTTTTTGTTTTGTTATTTTTTGTCACTGGGTTTTGGAGTAATTTGTTCTACAGCCATATAGGATTAATACACAACCTAGATGTCCATCAACAGGGGACTATTTAAATATATTACAGTACATGTTTATCATGAAATGCCACTCAGCTGTTAAAAAAATGAGGAAACTCTTTATGTACTGACTTGGAATGTTCTCCAAGATAATTTGTTAGGTGAAAAAAGCAAAGTGCAAGATTCTATATAGATGCTACTATTTGTGAAAAAATTATGTATATAGATAAAAGTATAAATGGGAGAAACGCACATATATGTACATATGCATACTTAGAGAAAATACACCTGTATTTTTAAAAAGATCTTATTTATTTATTTGAGAGAGAGAGAGAGTGAACGAGAGAGTAGGAGCGGGGCCTGAGAGGCAGAGGGAGAGGGAGAAGCAGGCTCCCCACTGAGCAGGGAGCTGGACATGGGGCTCAATCCCAGGACGCTGGGGTCACGAGCTGAGCCAAAGGCAGATGCTTAACTGACTGAACCACCCACGTGCTCCAGAAACACACCTGTATTTTATACTTGTGTGTATATATATACATCCACACATACTATATATATAACTTATATACATGCGAAATATCTCTGGGAAGAAAGTAAGACTTTGGTAATACTGATTGTCTCCAGGTGGGGAGGAGTTGGGTGATTTGAGAACAGAGATGGGGAGATGCCTTTGAAATTTTGAACCTTGTGAATATATTAAAAAATCAATAAAGTGTAAAATTTTTAAATAGTGCTTTCTCTTTAACTGAGAAATTTCACTTCTAGGAATTTATACTTAGTAAATAATCATGGCAAAGATTAGCTACGAGGATGTTGTCACTGCTTCATTTAATATCATCAAAATGGGGAGGGCACCTGGCCGATTCAGCTGGAGGAGTGTATGACTCTTGATCTTGAGGTCCTGAGTTTGAGCCCCACGTCGTGTGTAGAGATTGCTTGAATAAGTAAATAAATAAGCTTTAATAGCGTGAAACTGGCCAACCACCCATGTATTCAGCAATAAGAAGTTTGTGGAATGACTTCGGCCCTTCTCATAATCTGCCACCATCGAAAGTGATGCCGGAGAGAACAATTCAGTGCCCAGTGAAGGGATCATGATATCGTAATTGACAAGAAGTTATGAAATGGTACGGCTTAATCTTATCTTTAAAGTAAGTTTAAGTAAATCTTATCTTTTTTTTTTTTTAATTTTTTTTTTAATTTTTTTTTAAATTTTTTTTTTTGACACAGAGAGAGAGATTACAAGTAGGCAGAGAGGCAGGCAGAGAGAGAGGAGAGAGGAGGAAGCAGGCTCCCTGCTGAGCAGAGAGCCCGATGCGGGCCTCGATCCCAGGACCCTGGGATCATGACCTGAGCCGAAGGCAGCGGCTTTAACCCACTGAGCCACCCAGGCACCCTGTAAATCTTATCTTTAAAGTAAGTTTAACTGTACAAACATAGATGGAGATCCAGACACCTGGATAGCTACAGATAGAGAAACAAAAATGTTAACTGTGATTATCTCTGGGAGATCTGATTCTGGTTAGTTTTGTTTTCTCCTGTTTCCTCTGTGTTTTCAACAGTAAACATGTGCCCCGTTTATAAAAACACAAAGGCTAAAAGTTTGTGTCTCTCTTTTTTTAAAATTCGGGGATGATCCTCTAAATAGCAACTCTGGGTAGAGAATTTGAAACTTTGTTTTTAAAGAGGGCAGTTCTTCAAGAGTAAAGGTCACTAGACCTTCATCATTGGGTAGAGAGAGTGGCTCACGGTGCTAAGTCCTAGCATTTTGGTTACATCGTTGACGTCCTCCCAACCCACTGGCCAGTGCTGGCCACGTCCAGTGGTGGTATTTTGTTACGGCGGCCCTAGCAAACTAATATACCAAGTTTCCTAGAGATACACCTTTATGTAAGGTTGAGAAAATGCCCATTGTCCGTAGCAAAAACTATGATCTTCTTTTAGTAGCTCTGAGGTATGGAGCTGATGGTGACTATTGGGGGCCCCCCTCGCCCTTTAGTGCCACCTCTGCTGGCTACATGTTAGTGTCCCCGGCCTTTCCAGCAGGCAGAGGCCCAGAAATAATCCCAGCACCCATCCAGCCTGGGGGTTTGAGATGTGGCCGCCAGTTCCCTGCCAAGGCTGCAGCCCTACGTGGAGGGGCAGCCTGGCCCTGAGGCCCCTGCAGATTCTTTTTTTTTTTTTTTTTTAAAGATTTTATTTATTTATTTCACAGAGGGAGAGAGATCACAAGGAGGCAGAGAGGCAGGCAGAGAGAGAGAGGGGGAAGCAGGCTCCCCGCTGAGCAGGGAGCCCGATGCGGGCCTCGATCCCAGGACCCTGAGATCATGACCTGAGCCGAAAGCAGAGGCATTAACCCACTGAGCCACCCAGGCGCCCAACCCCTGCAGATTCTTGCCAGTCCCCTCTCCAGGGACAATGTGGGACCCTGACACTCCTCCCAGAGGGAGCCTTCCTGGACCCGCCCACCACCTCCATCCCCAGAGAGACTGCTAAAGTCCACCCCACACCACCATCAGATCCTGGAATACAGTGGCTGGTCGGGAGGGAACTTGCTGTCCCCACATCCCAGCGACTGCCCTTTGTGGGGCTTTAAAGGCCCTGGGCATTCTTGGGGCGCCTATGTGGCCCAGTTAGTTCAGCATCTGACTCTGGATTTCAGCTCAGGTGATGCTCTCGGGGTTGTGAGATCGAGCCCCACATGGGGCTCTGTGCTCAGCACAGTCTGCTTCTCTCCCTCTCTCTCTGCCCCTCCCCACTGCTCTCATAGGCTTTCTCTCTCTCAAACAGATAAATAAATCTTAAAAAAAAAAAATAGTAAAGGCCCTGGGCATTCTTACTCTCAAAGGCCACATCCCTCAAATGTATTCAAATGCGTCCACGTGTCACATCACACATAATTTCCATAAACTATAGAAGCCGAGTTGCAATTATCTAGTTAACATTTTGTAGACATTTAATCATTTCATCTTTACAATATGCTTTTCTCATTTTTGAGCCAGTAACAATCCCCACTGTGGCTCAAGTGCTTCCGTGGATGTTTGAAAAGCTGACTGGTCCTGGGCACAGCAGTGATGGACACAGTTGTGGGTGGTCACCAGGACCCCTTCCAAGGAGGTCAGGCGTGCACTGGGTGTGCCTGACCCAAGAGGACCCCCCCCCCAAGAGACCCAACGTGCAGTTGTAATGCCCCAACCCCCTCTCGGGGCTGTAGGGTAAGAGAGCCTCTCATTTTCCCAGAAGAGCTGGCTTCTTAAACTTGCTCCTTGGTGAGCTTGTGCCTTCTCTTGCTTCCAGCAGATTTCCCCTGGGCCGAAAAAGCCCAGGGCTAGGAAGTCCTTAGCCATCGTAGAATCCAAATCTCCCCCCATTATGGAGATGAGAAACCCGGAGCCCAGAGAAAGGCGAGTCCTCTTCAGGAGCACCCCTGCATTTTTGTGGAATGTGAACACAGACCTCTGCCCTGGGTTAAGATCGAGGTCTTGCAATTACTCGGGAGGAACCCTGGAGGGAAGGTATTTCCCCCCTTCTCTGATCATCGCAAGTCCAGGCTTTGCTGTCATCCCGGGCCAGTGGTTTTCTCCCAGCTGTGCTGTCTCTTACTCTCAACAGCACCCCGCTGGGACCTGGGGGAAGGCAGGGGCTTTGCCCCAGGTGCTGAGCGTCAGATACAAAACAGGATGCCAAGTTACATTTGAATTTCAGATCAACAACATTTTTTTTTTTAGTATTAGGATATCCCAAACATTGTTGTTTATCTGAAAACCAACATAACTGGGCATCCTGTATTTTTATTTACAAAACCTGGCCACCCTCTGAGCATCCTCTTTTTGTTTGGGTCAGGCCCTTCCGACCAGCAGCTGAGAATTTCCTTGCCACCTCACCAGTGTGTGTGTGAGTCACCCCGCAGCGGACCTCCAGGCAAATGTTTTTGAATGGAACAGCATCATGGTTTGGGGGAATCCCCCCACTGTCCCCATAACGCATGTGCTGGCAAAGAATGATGCCCATGAGAGGAAAATAAAAGAGGGTCACAGGAGTTCCTCCTACCCTGGGGACAGCCCCCAGCCATGCCAGCTCTGGGAAGGCAGCTCTCATTCAGGGGCTTGCTCTTCACTTCTCAGACAGGCATACGCTCCTGGGAGAATCTTCGGGATACAGGCGGTGGGACCTTTCCAGCCAGCTCCTCTGAAGGTCTGATAGCCTTCCTTCCCTGCCTTTCTGAGAAGAGGTCTACCAGGAAGAATGGGCTCGTGGGCTGTGAGCTGGGCAGGTGGCCTGACTTCAGGGATCATGACAATATCTTCATTGGGGGGTCACTGTGGGTAACACAGGAGGAAATTAATGCAGAATGCTTGGCTTCCCATCAATGGTGGCTATTGTTTGAACACTGCGAGGGCTTTTGCTTTACCCCCCAAGCCAGTGGGTCTTCCTGAGAAGGCTGCTCTCAGTTCTCTGGGCTCCCCCAATTTGACCTCATGAAGCTTTGGGCCTCCAAAATGGGCATGTCCCCTGGACCAGAACTGGCATTCAGCGGATGTCGTCTGTCAGTTCTTCATGTGGGTTAGATTTTTCAGTTGCCCAGCAGAGCCCTGAGGAAGCAGGACTCAGAAGAGGTTGGCTTGGGGGGTTGAGGAGATAAGTTTCCTACAGGGATGTCCCTGAGGGAAGGCAGGCCACATTTGTGCCTGTCAGGGGGAGCCGGGACGGGGCTCTGCGTCCCCTCTGCGGGGGTTGGTTGCGTTCCTGGAGAGGAAGAAAGGAGGGGCCGTGGGAACGGGCCTGCAAAATACACGCCCTTGCTTTCCTCTTCTGGAACTTCCGATACCAAGCCCCAACAAACGCGCTTTGGTTGGAACTTAGGTGGGAAAGCTCCTGAAGTCAAAAGGTCTCTCTCTTTAATATCTGGCTCGGCCAAAGACCCTGGGGTGGGGACACTCCGGCTTCTTAGAAAGAAACTGAAAGCCCTTAGGAGAAACTCCACCACTTCCCCTTCCTCAGTAAGAGGAACTTGGAGTTGCCCTGACAGGAAAGCCTTGGTGGGGTTTCTCGGAAGCTGCTACTGCTTCTCTACTGAGGAAAACCGCAGGCCGGGGGGCCAGGCCAAGGGCCAAGCTGGTCGAAAACCAGCCATTGATAAAGTCATGGCCTTCAGCTAGGCTCCCGAGCTGGACTGGGGAGCTGCCAGCGTTTTCTTTCCAGCACCATGGGCCACCCTCTCCTTGGGGTCTTCGCGCTGCTCCCCTCCCCCTCAGCTGCCAGGTTCCTTCCCCACTGCCTGCCCCCTCCCCAGCCTCTTAACCCAGTCACCTTGTGTCTGTGCTCTAGGTCCCCCACTATATTCACCTCCTGTCAAAACTCATCCATCTAGTTCCCACCCCTCAAAGGGGCACTGACTCTCCAGTAAGGGCCTTGTGGGTACCCAGTGAGCACAGGGAATGACATTCTGGAAGAAGCCAAACCCTCTGTGCTATCTCAGATGGCCTACTGAGTGGAGAAAAGGAAGCTACTGGACACACAGGGATGCCTGGTTTAACAGTGGCTTCTGTTCATTCATTTCTAGACCGGACACAGGCTTCCCTCTGGGGACCGGGGTGCCTCTCCCCATCTCAGACATACCCAGGGGCAGCTGCTACAGCAACAAGAAATGGTACGCAGGCACAGATCACATCCCCGGCCAGCTCCAGAAGAAGCCGAGACAGCCTCAGGTCCTAAGCTTTCATACAAATGCGTCTGTACGATACAGCACCAGAATTTGGCCAGAGCACCCCTGATGAAAACCTTGCACGGCTTCCCGCTGCCTGGAGGACAGAGTCCAGGCCCTGTAGCCTCTGTGTAAGACTCTTTGCCAAGGGCCCCAGCTGTCCTCTCCAGCTCCTCCTCTGAGGTCTGACCCGATGAGCCCCTGCCTCCGCCATGCAGCCATCACCCGCTCACATAAGACCTAGCAGGGCATGGATTTCCTAGGGAAGTCTTCCCTGCTCCCCATCCCACTTAGATGGTCTGGGGGCCGCCCTTGGGACCTCACTGGCTGCATCACTCCCATGACCCTTATCCACAACACCTTGTAATCTCCAGTCTCTTGACCATCACCCAGCCTGTAGGATCCTAAGGGACAGCGACTGAGGGCTTGGCATAACTCAGTGAAGGTTCTGGGAGGGAATAAATGAATAAATGAGTGAATTTAGTGCTAGCTGCCAGGCCGTGTGGTGGAGAGCCCCACGTGCCCACAGGCCCAGACATCCACGTGTGGATGTGGACGCCCACGTGCAGTGGGAGGAGGCACGTGCACGCCTGTCATGGTGTCCCCGAGATGTGTGTCTGTGGGTCCCTGCGTGTATACGCCAGCATCAGCGACGGTGCGCTTTGGGCCAGCAGGTGGCGCTGCGCCCTTCCATTGCGGGGTCGGTAGTCCCTGACCGGCCCCGGCTGTCATCACAGAGGGGCCGCAGCAGGCACACAGAGCAGCCTCCTTTATCCCACGGGGGGAACCAGGGCTGCTGGGTCTCGCGGGGAATCAGGCTGCTCTTCCGGCTGAGCAGCCAGGGCCCTGACGCCACAGCGCCCAACCTCCAGT
This sequence comes from Ailurus styani, assembly GCA_002007465.1. NCBI lineage: Eukaryota > Metazoa > Chordata > Mammalia > Carnivora > Ailuridae > Ailurus > Ailurus styani. The sequence goes on along the minus strand of LNAC01000077.1, from coordinate 1,309,673 downwards.
TCAGCGCGGATCCGCGGGCCTCTGTAGGCCCAATGCCAAGCCGGACCTCACAGGAGAGCCTGAAGTCCAAGCAACTGCGAGGCAGAAAGGTTAAGATTAGAGCATGGGCTCAAAGTTCCAGCTCAGCCTCTGGCTGGCTGTGTGGCCTTGGGCAAGTCCCCTAACCTCTCTGATTTCTTTTCTTCGTGAAGTGGGAATCGTGCCAATTTGTGAATGAGAGAATCAGTGTTAGACGGGCCGCAGTAGGTTGTACCACAAGGCAGCAGTTCTCAGTAACCTTGGAAGGCTGGGAATCGCGATCCAAGATTTCTTGGTGTCTCCGAGCCTCATGCAGATACCGCATCTGCCTGACATTGTAGCAGGCGTCTTGTCCTTTGCCATGAAAACGCTTAGGAAACATGAATTTAAGGACCGCGCAACAGTCTAAGTGGAGGGCTTTTTTTTTTTTTTAAGATTTTATTTATTTTTAACAGAGAGAGAGAGAGAGAGTGAGAGAGGGAACATGAGCAGGGGGAGCAGCAGTCAGAGGGAGAAGCAGGTTCCTGGTTGAGCACGGAGACCGATGCAGGGGCTCCATCCCAGGACGCTGGGATCATGATCTGAACTGAATGACTGAGCCACCCAGGCATCCCTAAGGGGAGGTCTTGATGCATCAAATGCTGCCTGCATTTCAGGTGACTTCCCCAGGGTGGGGGGGGGCGGGGGTAGCGGGCTTCCTAGAAAGGGACTCACTGGGTCAAAGAGGACAAAAAGTTTTCTTTTTAAAATTTTATTTATGGGCCCCTGGGTGGCTCAGTCGTTAAGCGTCTGCCTTCGGCTCAGGTCATGAACCCAGGGTCTTGGGATCGAGCCCTGCATTCGGGCTCCGTGCTTGGCGGAAAGTCTGCTTCTCCTTCTCCCACTCCCCCTACTTATGTTCCTTTCTCGCTGTGTCTCTCTCTGTCAAATAAATAAAATCTTTTTTAAAAAATAAAATAAAATAAAATAAAATTTTGTTTGTTTTGAGCATGAAAAGTTTTAAGACTCTTGACACATATAGAGAGAGGGCTTTCTAAAACCATTGTGCATGTCGACGGACCTAAGACAGGAGGGTGAGGGCAGCTGCTGGGCCCAAGTCACAACACTGGAAACGAGCCGAGGCGGCCCAAGCAGCCGCCGGGAGGGGAGAAGGGCCCAGCACTGTCCAATGTCGACGTCAGCCCAGGCAGCGCCATGCCCCGCACTGCGCTCCAGGCGAGGGTCGTGGCACCTCTGGCCAGACAGGGCCCCGGGCAGAGCTGCCCTCCTGCTCCGCTCTGCTGCTGAACCCTCGCTGCAGTACATGTCCAGTCTGTCTGCAAAGGCTGCTGGGACTCCTTTTATTTATTTACTTTTTAAGATTTATTTATTTTACAGAGAGAACGTGTGTGTGAATGGGGGAGGGGAGAGAGGCAGAGGGAGAGGAAGAGAGAGAATGCCAAGCAGACTCCCTGTGAGCGTGAAACCCAACACAGGGCTTAGTTTCATGACCCTGATCATGACCTGAGTCAAAAATCAGGAGTTGGATGCTTAACCGACTGAGCCACCTAGGTGCCCCTGTTGGCACTACTTTTAGAACGTCCTGAACCTTACCTTTTCTCCCCACTCCACCACTACCAACCTGGCCCATCTCTGCCTGGGTGACCACAGCAGCCAGAGAGGTCTTTTTAAAATGTAGCCAAAACCAGGTCGGCCCTCAGCTCAACCCCCCGCCCCCAGTGGCTCCTATCTCACCAGGGGTAAAAGCAAAGACCTTACTATGACCCTAGAGGCCTTTAAAGATCTATGCCTCCCCCACTCCCATGACCTCCCTGACCTCACTCCCTATCACTCCCTCCCTTACCTACATGGCTCCCCGATGCTCCTCAGAACACCCCCATGCACATTCCTGCTTCAGGGCCTTTGCACTTGCTGTCCTCTCTGCCTGGCATATTTCCTCAAATATCCTCAGGGCTCCTCTGTTCAAATGTCATCTCAGAAAACAACCATAAGAAAATATGACCTATTTTGGAAAGGCCTGCCCTGACCACACGGCCTCAAATAGCACCCTGACTGCTCTTTGTTGCCTTACCCTGTGTCATGTTCCTTCGGGAGTACCCCTCACTTACTTGATTATTGTCTGCTAGCTGTGGACAGCTTGTGGACAGAGCCCTGCCTGTCGTAAGACCCTGCGCAATGTTTGCCAACCCAAATGAATGCATGAGGAGAGGAAGAAATTTGGGACGGGGCACGAGAGACCTCTGCACAGGAGCTGGGAAACTGGGATTCCAGATGAGCCCTCGCCACTCAGAATCACTGAGGCCTTGGGCCAATCACTTCGCCTCTTCGGACCTTGGTCTTGTCATCCATAAAATGGGCAGGATGATGACAGCGAGGCTGGCATCACACGGCTGAGGATTCCACGACAAATGTGGGTCAGCCAAGCACAAAGCAGGGCTGCGCAGGCTGCCCCGCCCCTGCGAGACTCTGCCCAACACCCAGTCTCCCCCTCCACGCTGCTCCCTTCTCGGAGCACCAGCAGAGCCCTCCACGGAGATGTGCGGGAACAAGTGTCCTGCCGGCATGTGCGAGCACAGCGTACCGAGCTGACTGCCAGCGCCCCGCACCGTGTGCCCGCATCTCTGCACCCATCCACCCGCCCCGCGCCCAGCAGCCAAGCAGAGCCCCTTGGATATCTGGTAACTGACCAATAAATACATCGTGGAAGCTCTAGATGCTTTACTGTGAAGTGAATGAAGGAGGGTGGGGCTTTCAGACCAGGACAGAGGCTAGGGCGAGGTTCTCTGGGTTCTGGGGCAGGGGGCGCCTGCCTGCGAGGGACCCTGACCTGAGAGGAAGGGAGGGAGGGACTGAGGGACAAGCCGCCTTCTCTCTGGGATGGGGCCCAGACAGCTTTGGCCCCAGACATCTGCCACACCAGCCACATCTTCTGGGCTGCAGGGCGGAGGCCTGGCTCCCCACCTGCATTCCTCGCTCTGTCTAACCGTGATCTCATCCTGGCCCTACAGCCGCCCACGGGGCAGGAGGCTTTGCCCCACTTTGCAGATGAGGAAATGGAGGCTCGCGGAGACGGATGCTCTGCCTGGGACAGTCCCCCTGCCTGGGCTCATGCAGGCACACTGGTGGCCCCACTGCTCCGGGAGGGCAGGTGGGATGTGGTCAGGAGGACCACTTCACACTCTTCGGTCAGATATGAAAAGCCCCATTGATCCCACCCACATGCTTAATCAACTCTGGGCAGTTGCGTGGTTGACTCCAACTGGCTGCCCCGTGGGATGGGGGGGTGGGGGGTGGGG